>VZRR01001809.1:199994-414499 GCA_013398015.1 Oreocharis arfaki
CTGTGTCCTGTGGGAGGGACCCCACGGCCTCACAGGGGAAGGACTCTTCTCTCAGAGCAGCGGAAGAGAATCTTGGTGATGGACTGACCAAACCCCCATGCCTTGTCTCCCTGTGCTGTCGGTGGGAAGGAGGGAGGGGCTGGGGGGAAAAGGTGTTTTAAGGGTTTTATTTTACTTCTCATTGTTCTTCTCTGATTCTTTCAGCAATAAATTCACTTTGTAACTGTAAGTTAAGCCTGTTAAAACACCTTGAAGTGTTTTCTCCCAGTCCTTATCTCATATAATGAAGCCTTTGTTAATTTTTTTTCCCTCTCTCCTCTGCCCAACTGTGGTAGGGGAGGGTGAGCAAGCAACTCTTGTGGGTGCCTGGCATTGGGCTGGTGTCAAACCACAGCAATGGGACATCCCTAGCTTCTCTGGGCAACTTGTTCCGGTGCCTCACCACTCTCACGGTGAGGGATTTCTTCCTAATATCTAATCTAAATCTGTTCCCCTTTAGTTTAAAACCGTTCCCTCTTGTCCTGTCACTCTCTGCCTGTTTAAAAGTTGTTCCTCCCCCTTCTTTATAAGCTCTCTTTAAAAACTGGAAGGATCTTGTAGTTAGGTCTCCCTTGAGCCTTCTCTTCATTAGGCTCAACCACCACAGCTGTCTCAGCCTGTGTTTGTAGGAGAGGTGCTCCAGCTGTGTTATCATCTTCATGGCCTCCTCTGGACCCCCTTTAAGAGGTCCATGTCTTTCTTGTGCTGGAGGCCCCTGTGCTAAACACAGCAGTCCAGGTGAGGTCCACACAGGCGGAGTAGAGAGGAAGGATCACTTTCCTAGGGTGCAAGCACACTCTATTGCCTCATCTCCAGGTTTTCGTCCAGAAGAAGCTGTACTCCTTCTACTTTGTCTGTACTCGTGTCTCTGATTGCCCTGAACCAGGTGGAGAAGCTTGAACTTGGATTTGTTGAACTTCATGAGGTTGTCATGGGCCCATTTCTCAAGTTTTTCCAGATTTCCCTGGATGATCATTCTCTTGTGTCAACAGCACCACTCAGCTTCATGTCACCTGCAAACCTGTTGAGTGTGCACTCGATCCCACTGTCTGTTTCATTGATGAAAAAATTAAACAGCACTGGTCCCAAGTGAGAGCCCTGAGGGACATCACTTGCTACTAGCCTCCATCTGGACCTAGATCCTTATTCTACAGCTGTCTGGCTGTGTCCATCCAGCCAATCCCTTATCACCCCAAGTAGTCTACCCTTCAAATGTATGTCAAAGGATTTAAGGGAATCTAGGTAGATTGTGTCAATCATTCTTCCCTTTGTTCAGTGTTGCGGTCTCTCAGTCACTGAAGGCCACCAGGTTGGTCAGGCAAAATGTGGCCTTAGTAAAACCTTTTTGGCTGGCTTGGATCACTTCCTTGTCTTGTATGTACCTTAACAGGCCCCCCTTGAATCTGCTCCATGATCTTCCCAGATCAGAGATAAGGCTCACCCAGTCCCTGGGTCTTCCTTTCTACGTTTTTTAAATGTAATAGTGATGCTTCCGTTTTTACTGCCACAGTGGACTTTGTCTGGCTGCCATGACTTTTCAGATTTTGAGAGTTGTTGCAGGCTTGGCAGCAACATTAGCCAGGACCCTGGGATGCATCTCATGAGGCCCCACAGACTTGTGGCTGTTCAGTTTCATCATGTGGTTCCAAACCTGCTCTTTGTTTACAGTGAGGGAGATTTCACTCCCCCAACGCCCACTTAGAGGTTCATGGGCTGGAGAGAAGTGAGAAGCCCGAAGTGCTTTAGTGAAGCCAGTGAAGACTGAGGCAAACCACAGCCTTCTCTGTATCTATTGTCACCAGTTCCCCCTTCTCATTTACTGAAATTGTATGTTCTCCTTGGCCTTTCTTTTCTGTCCAATACACTTACACAATTACGCTTCACATCTCTTGCCAAGTCCCCTTATATCTGTGCCTTAGCTTTCGTTGTCCCATCCCTACACATCTGAACCATATCCCTGTACCTTTCCAGGCCACATGTTCCTGCTTTTCCTGGCTGTGCATTTCTTTCTTATTCCTCAGTTTGAGGAGCAGATCTTTGCTCTTCAAACCGTGCAGGTTTCCAGTGTGCCTTGCTTGATTTCCTGAACATCAGGGTGGAACGCTCTTGTGCTCTAAGAAAAGTGTCCTTAAAGAGTTGCCAGCTCTTATCAGCTGCTTTGTCCCTAAGGACAGCTTTCCAGGGGATCTTGCCCACTAATTCTTTGAGCAGCTAGAATTCTACTCTTCCAAAATTCAGGGTCTTGACTTTGCTCTTTGCTAGGCCTGTGTTTCTCAAGATCCCGAGCTCAGCAGGGGTGTGGTCACTACAGCTGAGACTGCTCCAGCCTAAAGCCCTCTAATGAGCTCATCATGTATGAAGAAGTCAAGAAAAGCGAAAATTAAAAGCTTGGATTTCTACTAGGTGCTCATGTTCCAGAGTGTAATTTCTAAATTTAATATTTAGGTCTTTGTAAAACATTGAAAAAGGTTGCTCCGTGACTGAGAACAAGGACAAAATCATAACTATAAATTCATTGAGATTATTTGAATGAAATAGTTCTCTCTAATTTTTTTAACCTAGGTTTGTGCATGAATTTAATTTGTGGATCAAAAAATCAAGTATTTCTAGTGCTTTGGCATTGTCTAAAACTAGCATCTTGTGTGTAATTGGTTGGCATAAAAATACGTACTATCATGTCACAGATTCTGCCATTAGAAATATCCAGCCATTTTTTAGTTTTTTAGGCAAAAATGGTGTTTTCTTGGTGTGAAAAGGCCAGCCTGTCTTTTAACATTATGTGTAACTAATACACAGTCTATTTATCTAAAACAAAAATAATGGAAGTTCAGAATCAGCCAAACTCTAGTATGTTAGTTGTGGCTGCTGAATTTAACATTGCTTTAGTGTTAGCACAGTGATTTCTATATTTAATCATTTGTAAATTAAGTCTGCATTTTTCAAACTAGAAATTCAGAGCTTGTGCATCCTTAGGATCTTAATCTGTTTTTAATTCTTCACTTGTTAAAGTGGAAAAATTTATGAGTCTGTTGAGAGAGGGAGAAAGGTATTAATGTGTGTGAGATGTTACCATAGCTATGATCATTGTAAGAGAGCATAGGAAAAGCTGATTGTTTTTAGTCTAGAGTATAACTTATGTGATATACAGTAAAATGTATGGAGAAAAAAAAGGTGAATATTTTTTCACTGTATTTTTTCAGCAACTGCAGTACGTTTTGTGCCTTCATTAAAGTGTCAGCCCTTTTGGAGGAATGTATACCCCAGATTGTATTCTGTGGATATGTACAACCCAAATTAAGGAACCTGCATACTGTTTCTTCTGAGCAAGCTTATGGAATGCTGGACTTTGCAACTGCAGTCCTTAAAATGTTGTGTAAAAGATTTTGTCTTTTAAGGTCTGTCTTTGCACTGTAATTTTTCCTAAAGGATAGCAGAAGGCAACATCCCTTTCACTCAGTTTTTGCCAGATTTCAAGTATCTGTTTTCTGCTTTCAGCTTTGCTAAAACAGTTCTCAAGCGTTTAGATATGTTCAAAGAGTGTTTTGTTTAGTTGGCATGGCCTTTCCCTTGTCTGGCCTGCCTCCTTCTGCAGAAAACAGCATTTATTCTGAGGTAGACACTGACGATTTCCGTGCTGAAACTTAGGGATTAAGAGTTTTCTAAAGTTATATTCTGAGGGAGGAAGGGGTGAGATGAGCTAAGGGTTACTTATTAGTGTTTTATGGTTATACATACCACTGTGCAAGTGGCATGACAGCAGCCAGGTGGCTGTATTGGCCTTTCATCCACAGCAAAACAGCATCAATCCCAATGTGCAAATCACAGATGGATTTCTGAAGTATTGTGTGGCTTGAGCATGCAGACAACATCTCCAGCATGTATTTTTGTATACTTTTCTTTCCAGGTTTTTCTATCCAGTTAATAGGGTGTTGGAAATGAAAGTGTTCAGTATACCAAACAAAATCAAGTTGATTTGTGTGACTATTTACACAGCATTATGTAGTCTTTTGATAACTGAAGAGCAGAGGAAGATGGTATATCAGCATATAATATTTAAGATGGTAAACATAATTTTATCTATGAAATATCTGGTTTATAATTTCTTCTGATCAATAGAGCAAATATGCGTAATATATTAAGTATCTGCTAAACTGATATATCTTACTTTTCACTTGACCTCTGTTTCCCACACATTGCTATTAATGTGACATTTCTTTTTATATTTTGGAGAAAGTTTATATTGAAGAAATACCAGTAAAATTCTAGCATTTTTAATAGGCGGTTTTACAGTGAATTATACTGTAGGTATTTAAATGAGTATGATTCCTTAAATTCCTTTTAAAAAAATTCCATGATTAGCAGCTTTCCTGTCAGGGATTGGTGTGTGTTTGACCTGCCTCTTTTACCTCAGCTCTTAGTTGGATTGCTTAAATGTACAGGATCAAAGCAACCACTGTATTAGTGGCAAATAATGTAGAAGTATTTAAGATGTGTAACAAAGCCTGTTGCAAGAATCCTGGCCATTCAGCCTCTCCTCCATCCACCTCACCATCTGCTTATGCAGCCCATACTTCCATCAGCTTTTCTCTGAGGATCTTCTATGAGACCGTGTCAAAAGCCTTTCTAATGTCAAGACAGACAATATCAATTGCTCTTCTGTTGTCTGGCAATTTTAATGGTTGCTGCTTCCTGGCTGAAGATGAAGTCTGTAGCAGAAGAACTTCTGTTGGTATTTTTTGAAAATAATCCAAAGTGAGAAATGATAGGGTACAAGAGTCACTGTCGTCACGGTGAGTTATTAAGAGAATTTATAGGCTATAGCTACCAGGTAGGTTTTTTTCCCTGGGAGACAAAATGTGGGAATATGGGAAGCTCAGTCTGGTAAAAAAAGAACAAATCAGTGAAGACTGAAGAAATAAATACTAAAGAGGAACTTCAAGTCACCTCTAAGATTATTAGTGTGCTCTGTGAGTGACATTTGTTTCACAGCCAGACAGTACAGAAGAAGGAGTTGAACTTGGAATCCCAGAAAAGTTGACGTATCTGATCTAACTACTCTGTTTAAATAGGGGAGCTGTTTTCCTGGGCCAACGCTGAGAATGCTTTGTAGATCGTCAAGGTTGAAGACTCCACCACCTCCTTGGGTACCTTGCTCAGGTGCTCAGTCACTCTCACAGCAAAGAGTGTTTTCCAGAGTTCATACGGCTTCTCCTCTGTCTCAGTTTGGACCCACTGCCTCTGGTCCTGTGACTGGGCACCAGTGAGAAGAGGCTGTCATGTTTTTTGTTAGACCTTTCTTTCAGGTATACCTTCACCACCATCCCTTCAGGTATATGCGAGAAAAATGGCTTTATGCTGTTGCATAATGTAGTTGCACATTTGCACAGTGTGAGTTGAGTGGTCAATCAATGTCGCTGTAATAGGACAGCAGTCCCATCCTGTCCTCGTCCAGCTTATGTTCCTCTTAGTCAGAAGCTACATCTGCTCACTGGAAGCATCAAAGTAATGACACTGAAACATTAATGTTATGAAATGGCTTGGTAGAGTCCAGTTGGCTTGCCTTTTGCTTGGAAAGACATCACGATTAGGCCAAGGTAAGCAGTGGGTACACAGTCAGAGGTGAATGAGTTGTGGAGGGGAAAGGAGAGAATGGGTCCTTATGTTTGATGGTAGAAAATTATTAATTCAGTTAAGTAGGACAGAAAAATTATTCTCCAATAAATGACTCTGAACAGTGACAGAATCAAAACAGTTAAGTTTAGGAAGGAGAAGAATATGTAATGATTAGGGAAGAAACACATGTTGTAAAATGAGGAAGCTAATTACAGTGTCAGTTTATTGGATATCTTGTAAGTGATTTATGTCTTAATAAAATATAAGGCAAGCATGTGAGTATTTAAACACAGTAACATTTTTGGGTACATTGCTGTTGGTTTTGCTGTTAAGGTTGTAATTTTAACAGTGTTTAAATATTACTGAGATATATTACAACAGCATAATTTTCTACTGAATGAAAATTAAATTACCTATTTTTTTTTTATTTTACATTAACCCAGTTTTCAGGATTACTGCTTTAAAAGCAGCTTGTTGTCCACTGTATACACAGTGCAAGTTAAATTTTTGACACGTTTTGGATAGGCAAATCTTCATGGCTGTTCTTGGATTTACATCAGAATTTGAAGTATCAGCTCTCTTGCAAGTATTCTGCTTTTGTAATGAGGCATTGGCTCACTTCGTTGTAATTCAGCTTTGCAGAGCCATACTTTGTTCATTCAGCAGTTTAGTCCCTTGCCTGCCAAGAAGATCCTGATGAGTTCCAGTTTTCCTTTTGAAGAACAGAAGCACTTGAATACTGCAAAACAAGCATGCTTTCAAAATGACTGTCACTAACTGCTGCCAGGGTGCCTGTTTTCCTTTGTCTGCTTCATGGCAAAATAGTGTATTTATACAGAAGGCTTTCTATGGTAACTTTAGTTAGATGCAGGTAATGTTTAAGGGATAGCATCTCCATTTCAGCACAGCAGTGCAACTCTATTTTGAAGGAGTGGTTATTTCTCTCAGAGCACTGTCACTTCAGACAGTATTTCAGGCAAATTTTGGATCTCAGAGCACAAATAAAGCCCCGAGAATTCTTGGTTCTAGCAATCTAAAATCATTGTATTGTTTGGTAGTCATGCAGATTTCATACTTTCATGTTTTGTAGTGCTGCTGGAGAGTACTTTGTGAATCAGTGAGATTAGTAGCTGAATCTACTGTGAAACTTAGAGCTTTGGCAATTTTAAGGCAACATAGCATTTGTAATACTGCTTTATCACATGGTGAAATTTTATATAAATGAGTTACAAAACCAGAACTTAGTAGTAGTAAAATAAATGCAAGCATTGGGTGAATATATAGAGGTCAGTGTGAATAAACATTCATTTAAATGAACCTAATCTTCTAATCCTTTAGGTTATCTGAGCAAGTATACTTTCTTCCTGAATCGTGTGTTATTCGGTAACACTTTATTTATGGATTATTTTAATGTTTTGATTATAATAGGTACGCTTGGATTCTTTTGTGTATGTTGTCAAAAGGATCTGGCAGGAGATAAGAAAATAAACAGAACAGCTAAAATTTTAAAAACATCGGTATGCTTTTTTTTTTCTATTTCTCTGAACCAAAACTGTAGGGAGTTTTTAACATAAGATTATGGTGACTTGCTTGACCCATGCTTCCAACTGTTCCATTAGAAAGGAATTTGTGAACCACTTTAGTCTCAGAGTACAATAATCACTAACACAGGGAGCTCTTTCTCCATGATATCACAAACAGAAATATGGCTTTATTCCCAGAGGCAGCACTGTATTTTGAAAACAACAAGATACTGTGCATTCCCTTGGAGAAAAATGCAATTGTGTATTAAATAATAATGGCAATCACATTGAAGTTCATTTTCAATATGAAGTTTCTTGGTAATGCTGTTTTTCATACCGTCTGTAGAAGCAGATATTAAATCTTAAATTTCATCACCATGGGATGACATGTGCCACAAGGAAAAAAAAGGCAAACCTTTTAGTTTAAGTAATTTCTATTGTGTTTTGTTCTTACAAGTGGTATTTAAGAATAATCATAAGACATAGAATTCTGATAAGTTTGCAGTTTCGTAGTTCTGAGATTGTAGGTCATAGGTGATCAGATGTATTTAAAATGGTAGGTGATCTGGTTCAGTTGATAATGCTTTCTCTTTTGAAGCCATGCTAATGCTCTTTTTTTTTTGCATGTTGTTTACTTTAGTCTGCTCATTTATTACATTTCTGCCCAAGAAAGGGGCTGTTCACTCTTGTTTCTGCAGAGTATGTGATCTCTTTATCCATTCTGTCATATAAATGCAGGGCTTTTCTCTTACCTAATAACATTTTCTAATACTTTCCTTTTATTGTCTGTGTTCAGCTGCAGTATAACTTTGTCTCTGCTGACTTCCAATACTGTTCTTTGGTTTGACATTTGGAAGTCTTTAAATCCTCCATGTATCCTCCCTCCCTTATGTTCTAATTCTGTGGGCTGCTTTGGGACTTCATACCCCTCCCTATTTTCACTCTCAGTCTGCTTAATCAAATCGTATTTCTTGTCCATCTCTAAATTATCCTTATTGGATAAGGGTATTAACTTTACTGGTTTTTGACAATTGATTGTTTTTGTCACTGCTTTCCCCTATGTAAAAATAACAAGTTGGTGTTGTTGGTTTTTTGTTTTTTTTTTTTTAATAAGAAAGCATTCCTTTTCCTGGGCTTTGTTTTTCACAAGATAACTCTTTACTGCACTGTGCAGTACTTACAGTGCATTTGATGTTGGAATTGTCACACTATATTGTTTTTGTCAGAGACTGGGAAGAGCTTTATAAAGTATTTTTTCAAGTTCCCTTTCTCCATTCATTTTCATATTTATACTGGATATTACTTCCCGTATTACTCTGTGTTTATTCTTATCTTTCTCTAGTCTTTTTTCTGTGATTTTGTTTTACTTATTCTTTTGTATTTCTGCCCATCTTTAAGACCTTTAAGAAGACACCCGTTTTGATTTCTTCTCTCCTCTTTATCTTGTGGTTTGGTGTATTTTCTAACTTGTGTTTTAAAAAAATTGCCAGTTTATATTATGTTACTGGTTCTGATGATCTGCATCGACATACATTATTTCCAATGTGTCAGTCTTCTCTGATGTTGTTCATATATACACCTACAATTCTTAACTGGGTAGCAAAAATAAAGGAAAGATCCTTCCATATAAAATCTTTTTCCTGTCTTTTTTTCCTCCTATTTCATATATGGGGAGGAAGTTTTCCTGTTGCTATTAAACAGTTTCTCATTCTCTATGCTGACTTCACCTATATTCTTAGGCTGTTTTTAATTCGATGTTTGCCTGAATTCTGTGTGCTCAATAGTCTTCTTTCACTTCATTTCATATTGTTTGTAAAGATCTATTCTACTTGTGATTTTTTATCCTTTTATCAAGCTCTTTATTTCTACCTACAATTCCACTCGTTGAAGAGGATGAAGACATTGAAGCCTTTTCTGGAATCAGGGGCTATTTGATCTTCCATCTATAATGACCTGAAAAGTATGCGTTTCCTTTTGAGGACTGTTTTTTAATGTGTGTACTTGAGTGTTTTTCTGAGTTACCATCTTAAGAAGACAGAAAACTGTTTTTCGTCTGTGTTCTGTTGTTTCTGTTACTGTTTGGGGGGTTTTGTTGGGGTTTTTGTTGTTGTTTCCTGTGAGAATGACATTGTAGTTAAGTCTGCTTCTGTGTTTTGTCCACTCTACTGATACTCCTCCCCTAAAGTTAATGGGATCAGGAAGTGATTGTAGATTTTTCACACAGCTTTTGTGTGTCTCTGACAATTTATGTATTATGTTACACTGAGATGTGCTAATGTGTTAAACCTAAATTCTAGTCACTAGTTGTTTATTCATCTGCTTGTTTCGACAGGGACTGAAATTTCAGCAAGGCTCTGTAGTAGGTTGTTGCAGCACTGCTTCTTTTGGGGCTTGATTTTTTTTTTAAATTTACTTTTTTGACTCCTCTCCATACACAATAATAATTCCATGTGTTAAGTGTTTTTATTTGTGCTGCCTCCGTTGTAGTATCAGTGTAGGTTGCAAACACTGTCTTATCATCTGTAAAATGTTTGTTTGCTGTAAATTGCAGTTAAATGGCATTTTTATAATTAAGATATATTTTTATTTTTAAAAAAATTCCTACAATTCGCAGTAGTAGCTGTTTAGGTGGTTTGGTTTAGTGTTAATTTTTTCTTTTAATGCTAGCTCTGACTCATCAAAAAATATTTTCTGGCTGGTTGTTTCTTTGAAAATGTAGGTATGAGACTATTCTTAGTGCTGTGCCTATGTGAGGGGAGAGAAAGGGATTTGGTTTTTTTGGCTGCCTCGTTAAGCATTTCATTCCACCCCTTCTTCTGAGTTGTCCTTTTAATCAGCTCCAGCACGCTACTACTTACTGGAACAGAAGCACAAAAGTATTGGCCTTTTCTCTTCCGATGTCTTAGTCAGGGGCACGTTCTTTCCACCTCGCAACAAGTCAAGAAATAATAAAGATCAGACTCAAGGCTGGTTTTCCAGATACTAACTGAAAAGGAGGATTTTAAAATCCTGAGGATTTTAAAGGAGCACTAAAGAAGCTTGTCATTGACACAATCTTCTGTCATACCTGATCTAATTTATTATCCTGTGCAAGATAACATAATTATACAAAATTTCTGTGACTACCTAGAGAAAACTAAAAATACACAGTTATACAAATGGAATACATTGCTAATGATGTGTGGTTTATTGAGAACTGTAGGAAGTTAGAAATGCTTAAAATTATGTGGATGTTGGCAGAAAGAAAAAAAATCTCCTACTGTTTACTCTCCTATTCTCTCCAGGATGTTTGGATTGCTGAAATACTTTGATACTTAATGCAGTACACAATATAGTATTATATTGCTCAGATACTGTTTAGAAAAAATTATCAGAATAATAAGAATTCTGAAGAATTATCAGAATAATATTCAAAAGATGTACTTGAAATCTCTTTAATTAGAAATGAATGTATTGAAAATGTGCATATTCCACTGAAACATTTCAAATTTGACTTGATAGAATTTAGGGAAAGCTGTATAATGACATGGGGTCTTAACAGTTTTTTAAAGGTTTTGTAGCTTTTTTAAAGTTGTTTTTTTTATGAATTGCTATTATCCTCAAGTTTTAGTAGCACAGTGCTTTTTATTGAGACTTATATTGGATGTAAAAAATTCTCATAGGATATGTTTAAGGGATTTTTTTTTCCAAGGTTACTTTCTTCGTGTGTTTTATGCAGATGTTAACTTTGAATGGTCTGTCGGGTGGAGGTCAGGTTTTTACTTAATTTTCTTAGCTGAATAATAAGATGCAGCTATATTTATTCTTTCTTCCCACTTTATTTGGTAGGTTGTTTTTGTATGATTACTGTAAAGTAGCTTAGTTGGTGGCCGTGAGGTGTGAAATGGCAGGCATGAGGGTCAGTACTGAAACAACCACCACATTGTTCAGGTACATAAACACTGTCAAAGTAGATGCCTGCTCAAAATTTTACGAAGTTGATGTCTAGACTGTGTTCCATACCTCCTGTTGTCTACTGTTCAGCTTTAGTCAGATCATGTCAGTTCTTCTATCTTAAGTATTTCCTCCCTGGAGAATTCTGTTTCATTGTATAGCATTTCAGGTTTTCTCTTACGTCTTTATTATTTACTCTTTCTGCCCTCTTTGCTTGGTCTGTCTGTAATTTTTGCAGAGAGGAGGTTTGTCTGTCCATTTTCTCCTCACTACTAGGTTTGCTATAGGATACGACAACTTAGTTTTACAGCTCTCTTTTTTTGGCTTCTCAAATTATTTTTATTTTCGAACCTGGAACTAAGTGACATGGGATTTCATTCATTATTTATTTATTCTTAAAGGCAGTCTGTAGGTTGAGTTGTTTCTTAAATACATGTCAGCCGCCATCAAATGTAGAGGAAAACTTCCTGTGGCTAGTTTGATGTTTGGTGAGTATCTTGAAAAAGAAAACACTTGAGATTTTTACATCTTTTTTCAGACTGTATTAGCACACAGAAGGCACACTTGAGATTTTATGGCAGCTATATTACTATAACATTCTCCTGATAAAAAGAATATGAAAGCAGCAGAGTTAAATGAGCTGACTGGAGAAGGAGAATAATTCATTCATCTGACTCTTGGACTGAATTTTACAACAAAGTAAAAGAAGAACTCAGGGTTTCCATTTTGAGGCTTTTTCAAGCTAGCTTCATGTTTTCTAAATTTATGTCGTTACGGTACCTGAAGTTCTTCTTCCCTCTCTTATTTTCTTTCCCTCTATCTTGGTTTTTTTTTGTTGGTTTTTTTTTTTCCCCTAATACTGAAAAAAAAACCATTGTCCCCGAAAGAGTGGAAAAAAGGTATTTTTATTTATTAGCTGAAATGGATTATTTCTGTATTTTGCTTTGTAATTTGTTTTTCTTGGTGTTGTGGTTGAAGGATTTCAGAACATCATTCGTTCAGAACATTTTTTATTACTTTTCAGTGGAATTGCCTGTTAGAAAGAGTGCTGTTGTCCTTCATTTATGGTAAGACAGAACTATCATAAATTAAAATTTTATTACTTTTCACTTTAGAAGAGTCATTTTACTATAATATTCAAATATCCTAACTTGAAGAGTGATTTTACATTAGAGTGAATATAAAAGTGTCTGTATCAAAACAAAACATGATGTATGAACTGTGTACTGTGAACTTTATCTCCCTGGGGCATTCTATTTGGTCTTCAAATTTTCATTCAAATTTTATGGTATATAAAAATTTAAATTTTGTTTTCTTCTTAGGACAGCATTTTAGTTTCAAAAATAGGGGTTGAAAATGTAGTTTTGCAGGAAAAGTGTATTTTTAGTTCATAGTTTCTGGGAATGTGTGTAATGTGACCCATAAGAAAATACTGACATTTGGAATGTAATATGCTACTGCTGAAATGTGGTACTACACATCTCCCAGTTCTCTTCTCCTGATGGAAAATGCCATTTGGGCTAAGTGAGACGTCTTACGTGGCTGATGATAGGATTTGACTAAGAGTATAATTATGCAGCTAAGGTCTTTGGTAACTTTTTGGTAACTGTTGAAGCCGGAGACAGTGTTTTTGCTGGCAGTCAGTGTTAAATAGAATTATTCACTGTACTTCTATGCTGAGAAATTGGATATGGAGTTTGTTATTTTTTGTCATTCTTTGTGATTCGGATTCTAACACTATTGCTAGTACTGAACCAATACTAATAGCAATCAATCAGTTTCTAGCACTCAGCCCTGTTCTGTGCAATCTTACAAAAACAAAACCAACCAAAAACTAGTTTATACCTGATCTATGAAAACAACAACAAAATCTTTGAATCAAGTATTTGATATACTAAAGGTTATTTTCACAGAGATTATAGAAGAAGATGCATTTTGACAAATAATGTATTTCATTGTTCTTTGCTAGTGAGCTGTACCCTGAATAGATTCACTAACAACTTGCATTTCATAGCCTTTCAATGCATAGTACAACATGGCTTTACTTGTTGATGGTTAGTGGTAGAAATATTTCTGCTTTATGTTAATGTTTCAAAAAGACATATATTTAATTTATAATTTCTTTGGATAAATAAACTCTTTTCCTGGAAATCAATTTTTTCCAGCAGTTGGGTGACTATTGATGCTATTTAAAAACTGTTCTTTTGTATGTCTGTATTCATTTAAGGTATAAAATAGTTCTACAGTTGTAGCTTTGGTGCTCTCTATACAGTGTTTGGCCCATGGGCCATTGGTTAACTATGGCAGGCTGCACAGATATTTAGGGTTTCCACTAGTCCTTGTTTCCGTACAGGCAGTGTAAAGCAGCACATATGCCCAGAATTGATTTAAGGACAAAATATTTAGAAACAGATGCGAAATTCAATAACATAAATAAAATACTCTGATACATCTCCCTTCAGAAAGTTCCAAATTAAATTAGCAGTGTTAGAAAAAAAAGGAAATGCCTTCATAATAACTTTTTTTTCAGTATTATCTGTTAGTTTGTCTGGTATGTTTAATAGAAAGCAATTTATAAAGCACTCGTATCTCTATTATTGCTTGGTTTGGGTCTTTTGAAGAAAATTGATTTGGGCACCAGTCTATTGAGTGTTGCCTCATACTATGAAATAGTTCTGAAAATTCCAATTTAAAAAAAAAAAAAAAAAGGAAGAAGGAAAAATAATTGCTTTGCTTTTAAAATAATTTAAATTAATATGTTTGTATTTTTATTAATATTAATTTATTATTTTCCTCAGGTTAGTAACTATCCAGATAAGAAAATATTTTCCCATTCTCACTCTTATCACGCTGTTTGTTTTTAGTACAGGCAATTTCCTTCCAGTTTCCACTGTTGCTTCTTTTTTGGCTAGAGTGAAACCTGAAATCCTTTCTTCATATCATTGTGTGAAATTAATTTTAAAATTTCTATTAAGACTGTTTTATAATGCAAGCCATTAGTTTTGACCATCAGGTTAACAGATAGTAAGCATTAAAATTTCTAATTCTGACTTGGATTTGACAAAGTTTGAAGTAAATGCAAATTAGTATTTTTTACTTTTAACAGAAGAGACTCCTCTTCTCTGGCTCGTATTTCTGAAACTAAAACCTAGGGGGTTTTTGTGTATTTTTGACGTTTTTCAGAATGTCAGAGCTTGACTTCATCCTGCAAGTCAAAAATATGTATGTAGGAACGGTGGGTCAGGTAATGTTGGTTGTATTGAGTTGTCTTTGGGAAAAGAACATGGATGTACATTATCCATGTACGTGGCAGGTTGCTCTGAGCAGAAGGGGGCACGGTGGTCGCCTTCTGGTTTTTCTTTTTTCTTTCTTGTCTTGATATGCATGGAATTTCTGACTACTGGGGCTGCAAGCGACACATCATCTCTGAAACTATGTAAGCAGTTTAAACCTCCTGTACACACCACACCTTCTTGCTGTGGCAGGGGAAAAGCCCAACAAAGTGAGCAGAAGGAGAAATGAACCAGGAGTTGATGTCCTGACTGGCCTGGGCATTGTTTTTCTCCCTCAGCTGCCTTGCAGAAGAGCTCAGGATACCAGCAGTTCACCACTTTTCTTGTGGGTTTTCATGAAATCTTAAAGGAATATAACTCCTTTTTTAGAAAGCAGAAGCGCGAGTAATTGATGTTAATGCTCATTCCCCAGCAAGACATTCATTCTTGCAGTGACATAAGGAAAAGAAATGGTCAGCAAATACTCTATAATAAAATAATTTATTACTCTTAGCTCTTTTGAAGTACACAGATTCATTTATATGGCTGAGCCCCATACACAAAATAGCATTAAGAAGGTAAATTATTTGTCCCATAGGCCAAGTGAGAGACAAAATCGTTCTCTAGATTAAATAATTCCTAGGTACCCTTGTAGATGCACAGGGCGCATATTGGTTCACAATTTTGGCAATGTCTACAGTATGTGCTTTCTAAGGGATAAGCTGTGGGGTTTTAAACATTTTCTGTTGTCAGCAGTTTTATTTAAGGGTGTTTTAATATTAATACCAGTGATTTTTATTCAAACCTATCTTTATTTTTAAGAATGCCTATTTTCAATTTAGTCTGGTCTGGTTACACTTTTCTCTCTCACATGCTAGCTGAGTGCAGAGTCTGAAGGGAATCTCCTTAAAAAATATTCATAGCTCTGTGGAAATGAGTTGAAGAGTCAAAGACAATTTCAGAAAAAGAAAAGGAACCAAAACATTAAGATATGAGAGGGAAAGTGAAATTTTTAAAAAGCCACACCCAAAGCCAGTATTCTACTAAAGAAAATTATAGTAACTTGGGTGTCAGCTACAGTTAGCAACAGATGATTTGTTCACAGTAGGTTTGACAGAAACTAATATATTTCTTTTTTCTTAGTGTAAAGGCAAAAAACCGCCCTTTTTATTAGGATTTTTTATTTCAGTTTGATTGACTTCAGTAGCCTGGCTACCTCAGGATGACATAAAATCTGCCCTTGTTTTATTTCTTTAAGTATTGATGTTAATTTCCAGTCCCTATGTTGAGACCTGCTAGAAGAGTTGAATTCAATCATATTTTATTCTTCAGAACCTTGAAAAACTCTGTTATAAAATTCAAACAGAGGGCTTTTTTATAAATAATATTTGTAACCATAGACTTTAATAAACACTTATCATATATTTCTGGTTTAATGCTGGATAAATAAATCAGATTCTGTGTTTTCTTATGGCCAATGACAATCTATCCTGCAAGAAAGATGTTATAATAATGAAAAGAATCACAGCGAAATTTGAGTATAGCAATACAGTAAAAGTGTCTCCACACTCAGTACCTCTAAATTTTAATTTACCTCTCTTCACAACTTTGATTTGGAGATCAGCTAGCTCGTGCGGCTTTGATAGATTCCTCCTTTTATTTTCAAGCTCGGAAACACTGACTTTTTTCCCAGCTTTATATATATTTGTATTTTAAATGCTCTTCAACAACAGTTGCTAGGGTTTTTTTCAGTTCTTAGATTATCTTCTTCTGTAATAGTTTCAATTATTTGGAAGCAAGCTTGTGAAGATGTACTTAATTTTCATCTGATGGCTGCTTATTATAATGAAAAGGTGCAAGATTAAATAGTGTCTTGTTTTTTACATACACTTCTTTTTTTTACTTTTTTCTTGCTTTTGAGGAATCCTACTGAATATTTGTCAATATGAGTGTATTTTTATGGAAAGACTTAACAATAACTGTGGGGGAAAAAAATAATAAATCATTACTTCCAGTGTGTTTGGACAGAGCCCAGTTCAGTGGGGTTCCAAACTTGAAGATCTCTAGATGTTACCAAAATTATGCAGTCATAGGTCTAGCTTCAGTGTATTTGGGGCTGCTTTGCAGAACTGCTGGCTGCCAGTGGCTGCAGAGTGGCATCTGTTAGTCTGCATGCATTTTAAAAAGTGTAGTCCCTCAGGAGGGGTGAGAAAATCCAAGGAACAGATATTTTATAACCTTATTTTGGAAAATAGCTGCGAAATGAGCAAAACTCCTGTCTTAACTGTCAATAGCCAGGCCAGGAAATAGAGCTTTCAATTATACTCTTTGTTGTGGGACTGATCAAAGTAAGATGGTAAGGGTTTTGGTATGAGGAGAATTACTAGAGTCAGATGTTTAAGAAGCCAAGGGGCATCCTGAAGTTCAACAGTGGTCTGTCAGGCAAGGATAGAATCCACATTTAGATATGACACTAAGAATAATAAAGTTACAGAAACTAACAGTCAAACCTGGAAGTTTTGATCGTACTGTTTTATTAGTGTTCATTCAACAGGCTGCCAAATTCAGTTTTCCAGGATACAAAATCATAAAATATTTTTCATCCTAACTTTTTTGCATAACTGTCCATGTGCATTGTACTGACTTCAGCCATTCATATTAACAGCAGATAAAGATTTTATTATGCTTTAATCTCTCTCAGTTTAATCCCCAGAAGTTAATATTTATTTCGTCCTACTTTTTAGGAATGATATAGTTAATTAACATTTAAAAACCTTTATTTTCTGATTTGTGGTAGAAGTTTTAGTTTTATTTTTTGCACTAAGCTGATTCAGTGAACAACTTGCAAGGACTGTATATACATATTGTGCATATATGTGTGTGTATAAGTGTACTAGCTTCTAGAATGAAGTTGGTTATTAGTGTACCACACAGCAATTTAGGACAGAAAATGGAGAAACAACTTTACACTTAAAAGGGAAAGGCTGTTTTATGCTTCAGCATGTCTTGATTTGGCTTGGAGTTGGGATTGGGCTACTGATTTTGCTAGATTTAAAAGAGAGAGGGCATGAAAGGAATGAATCTGCCTTTTAATTAAATTTGCTGTGTAGCTGGATTAGACACACTGTAAGTGCACAGATACCAATGTAGAAATTGAATGTTGGAATTCAATCTGAACATAATTTCAAATGATGTTTACTGCTTATACAGCTTAGTCAGGCTTTAGTGGCATGCTTGGTGCTTAATTCCTGACGTTGATAACTGTTTCTAGAAGATACATGATTTTTCGACATTTTCCTCCTGCAGCCAGTTTTTGCCACACGAATAGAAAATTAACCTAATAGAACTTGAGGATGAGAAGAAATTGTTTCATTGTAGATACATGTATCTACTTATCATCTCACTAAAAATGCTTTGATGTTTCTATTGGAAAATAAGATTTTCAATATTCAAATTCAGGTTCAGGGTTAATAAGTGTTAGAAGAGCAGTGAGAGAAGTAGCAAAATGGGCTTCGGTAAAGAACTATTACCAATACTGTATGTGTATGTATCTCTGTGTATATATGTATACATATTATTGATTAAAATTAACCATTTTTTATAACATGTCCAAATCAAATCATGCATCTTAAAACTGACTCTTCGATTCCTTGTTGCATACTTGATTCAATAAATCAAACATGCAGTTATTATCTTTTGATATAATTTCTATGTGAAGATATGATGCTTAGATATGATATATTTAGCACTGAAATTACAAGCATTTGTTGGTATAAAAAGAGCGTAAGGAGCAACTCCTTATGAATGCAAGAGCCTGTTTGCAATGAAGCTAAATCTCAGACTTTGCCATTTCTGAAAGGAAAAATTGAAGTATCTGCTTCTCTGTCAAACTTGTGCCCAACGTGTGTCAACGATAAAGGACCATTCGCATAGAGAATTCAACTGTTAAGCTGTTGTCTGTGAGACTGACGTTGTAAATCTGGTGAACAGGATACTGAGCAATTTCCATGAAGCTCAAATGTTCAAGAAGACAATAATAGCATTCTTTTTCACAGTTTCTCTTGAGCCATTCTGTAGAAATTCAAAGTGCAGAAACTTTCATTAAATTTGATCAGTATTTACAGAACTGTGGAAACCCTGCAGTTTCCTATTTAATTAAATACGAACATTCTGTAAGGAAAAGCAGTTTGCATGATATCTAGGATGGAGTTGACTGCGCATCTTAGAGAAAAACCTGCCAGATCTTTCGTTTGAACGCCACTGTGAGTGTGTCCAATCAACAACCTGGCGATCTCCTGTAGAATACTTAAGTGTTTGCTGCTCTTCTGGCCTTCTGAAGAACTGTGATTGGTCTTTGTATTTTTTCAGAAAAACAAGTGCCTGTCTGTGCCCTTCACTGTGGTCAATACCCCGTAAGTTGCTCCCCACAAGATGCAGGTTTGGGTTGGTGCTGCGGGCCCCTCTGCAGTTGTGAGGGAGTTACAGAAACACTACCATGAGAACTGAGGCTTCTGGCCCTGGCAGCAGCCTACTCTGCCTTTAGCTTCAAGTAATGGCACCAAAGTAAACCCAAAACCACCCCCTTCAGATAAGTGGTTCAACTTACTTGTCAACTGAATCCCACGTTTTTTTTGTTAAATAGGGCCTATTTTAGCAAACATGCTGCATAAGCCCCTTTGATGCTTTGTTGTTTTGGGCTGAGTGCGTTCCCCCAGAGATGACTGAGAAAACCTGTCTGCCATCCTAGGCATCCTGCTGAAAGAGCTGCTGAGTGTGTTGCTGATTCTGCAGGTCAGCCTTGAAATGCTGAAATGTGGTGTGTCTGTGTTCCTAACCGTGTTACTAAGGAATTCCAGAGAGAAGTGATAAAAAATTCCTGCGTATTTTCTGCATGGAGAACTGTGAAATGATAGAGTGTGTCCGTGTTTCAAGTCTGAAGAAACCAATATTAAAATCTAGTCAAATCTTGGTCAAGGATCAATTCCAAAGTCAGTGTTAAGCCTATACTTTGGGACTGAGCTAAACTGAAATGTTGATTTTAATTCATTATTTTTCCGAATCACTTTTTATGAGTGCACTTTATGAGATTGCATGGCTCTAACTTGTGAATTACATTTTTTTTTTAATCTTTAGAATAGCCTGCATATTCTCAGTAGAGGTGAAGGTATTTGATGACATATCAAGAGGATTAGAATTCATTTCATGGTGACTGTCAAGCCTTTGAAATTTGATTTTGTTCTGAAAATACGTGTAAAATACCCTAACATCCAAAGAATGTTTCACTAAAAATTGTTTAGAGGTTTGAGTGTATCTGTATTGCATCAAGTAAGTAGTGACTGTTTTACTGCTTTTAGTGACTGGCGTTTTTTTCCATATAAATGTCTGTGGATGTAGGTCTAATTAAACTTTTGTGTGGGGATTTCCCTACCCATGGATATGTACACAAAAGAGTAGAAGAGAGGGAATGTAAGATATCTGTTAACTCTGGCTGTTAGATTGAGCTAGGCAACACATGATCTTGTGGTATTAATTCTGCCTTTAGATTTTTTACATAGTCATTCTTTCAGTTGCATTATCATAGTACCATTATGTTTTAAATATATTAATATATACGTAAAAGCCTCCTCCTCTTGTGCTTCATCTCCTTCTGCCACATTGCCAACAGTGGAGCATCGAGATACTTACTTAGATTTTAAAAGTTGGCACTGTTTTGTTGAATAGAATTGAAATATCATGTACCATAGTATTCCATAACTGCTGGAAAACCAAACACTCATAGAGAAAATTAATTCATTTAGCAACTCAGCTGGTATCCAAGAGATTAGAAGTTGTCTCTCATGTGATTCAATTTACCTAATTTGGATGTTTAAAATCAATGTAGTTCTACCAGTAGCTTTTAATGTACCCTGATTCAACAGCAAGTATATCTATTCTTCTCAGAGTAAGGGAAGCCTCTGATGTTGGAGTGGCAAGAGGAGTAGTAACTTGCACAGCTGGTGATGGAAGGGGGATTGGACACAGGTGAGCAGGCTAAAACAGCCTGGGCTCAAGTCAGCCTGAAATGCAATGTCACTGCATCTAGTGTTCCCAGTGGGTAATGCATTTACATAAACTCCTTGGTAGTTTCGCCAATTTTATCACTCTGACAGTTCGCGCTTATCAGTTTGTAGCTCACATATGGACTTACCACTATAGCTAAATCAGCTGTGAATAGATCAAAATGCTTAGGGCAGTTTGCTGGTTTTGTTTTGGTTTTGATACAGATGATTTTACAGGTTTTATTGTTCAGTTAGACCTAAGTAAAGAAATCACTTATTCAGGCCGAGTCCAGTTGATTCAGCCGAACTCTGATTTAGTGGGTGTTACATGCTCAGGCCTTTGAAATCCAAATTTAAATTCCCATGTGAAACAAGTTTGTCCTGAGATATACTGATCAGCTGAATTTGTAACTTGCTTTAACAGATCTTCATGGACTGACAGGCTTTTGAATATTTTAAATGCACTTTTTTATTCATGAAACAAGGATACTTTTAACCTTTTCACTATTTACAGCTGGAAGGCACCATAACCTTTGTGTGAACCTATGGTAACTTATGCGCTGTGATGCCTGTTCACATACTGAGTCCTAAAAGTATCACAGCACCTTTCTCGAACTACTGCACATCTCTTACAAAAAACAAAGAATTTGGCTTTTAATTGAAAGTAATCAAGAATCTTATAGGATGTCTTAAAAAGAATGAAAGTAAATCAATGGAAGCTCAAAGCGAAGTCAATTTAAGATGAAAGAATGGAAGTATCCAGGGGTTTGCTAAATGTTCGTATTTCTCTACTAATCTACAATATCCTTCCCGTAAAATGAAATTCGGAATGCTACCTTGCATGAAGTCTTGGCCAGTAATTGTAGAATTATAATGGTCTAGTTCATACTCTTTTCATTAAGTCAGGCTTCTACAATTCTGAAAGGCATGGGCTGAACTGAGAATAAATGAAAAGTATACACTTCTTCCCATTTTATTTCTGCCTTTTCAGTCTGCATCTCAGTTAGATGAGGGATTCCTGCTCCACTCAGTTAAAGTGCTGCTCTCTAGAAAGAATTTTGATGATGTATAAGTAACAGGTTTTTTTCATAGCAAGCTGGAAAGAGTTTTTCTTTAAATATGGCTGAACTGCATACAGAGTGTCTACTATGTTGCATCATAATTTCATTCTCTATTAAAATGATTGGTGAGCGCCATAATAATGTGCTCACTACATTAAAATTGTGGTTTGGTATCTGCAGTTGCAAAACTGTGTAAAACTCCTTAAATGCTCCATGAATAGGTATATTTATTCATCATGTTTCCACATGCTGTTACAGAACAGATATAAAAAAGTAATTGTGAATGTATGTTTTCTCAAGCCCAATTGCATTTGTTGTCAGGTTATTGCAAAGACTTCCAATAATTTAATAGATTTCAAGATAATTGCTTTTGCAGTTTTCCTTCAGTTGGATAGACCCTTGCTTTCTAAATTTATGTGCCAAAAAGTAGTCTCACAGAATTGTGTTCCAGTTGATTTTTAAGAATCAGCTGTGAGAAGATGCTTTCCTGTTACAGTTTCACCATTTTAGGAAAGTGTAACGGAAACAAAAAAGATACTGGCTACACTATATATAATATAATGTATTTAATGGAACTTGTGCAGTATTCCAACTGCTTTGTGATATTTATTTCTTTTGAGGGAATATTGGTTTGTTTCAATGTTCTTTACCAACATTCGGTGGTAGAACAAAACTAATTAACTGGTGTTCCTCTTAAGTGTTTTTCCCTGCAGTGTCTAGATCATAGCAAAGTTTCCTCTGCTTTTTTTTTTGTTCAGTTGAGGTTTTTTTTGTATATTGCATGTTGTCCATAGAAAATTCTAGATGGAAAGGAAATGTTCATAGAAGAGGAAAACATGCAACATGGCAATCAATTTTTGAGTGTTTATAAATCTTGTAAAATCAGTCATACCATCTAAATATATACCCAAATAATGATTTTGTGCATTACGTGGGAAAAAGAGAAAGGGAAGATGAGTCTGGAAACTTTGTTTAAGAAATATATACAGAAACAGTATTCTAGTTAAGAATATGTGCAGTTTGAAGCTTTTCTATTATAGATAACAAATAGAGTTCAACATGCTAGAGGCAAACGTGTACTGGCACTGACAATTTATATAATTATCTTCACATCTTCACATCATGCTTAAAACTTCACGTTGTTTTGATGTAGAATGTAGTTTGTTGGTTTGGGATTTTTTAAAATTTAATCAGAGCACATGCGTAAAATCCTTATCTGAAATTGCAGGAGGGGAATTCTGGTCAAAGCTGGGAGCAAAACTTAGCTCCTTCCAAGGAGGAATTTAATTGTAAATGCCAAAGACATGCACTCATCAGGCTTTTAAAATACCCTTGGGCATGACCACGTGAACACTGCTGGCAGGTCTGGACATTTTAATTATTTGAAGGCTTTGATTTTTTTTAGAAGGACGGAAAGAAATATTATGGAGGGTTAATATTTTAGATGTATTTTGGTGTCAACTTCTATTGTGTATCCAGTAGTAATCAGTGATACTAAGTACAATACATACTGCACCATCTTCCATTTTTTGTTCTTTTTTTTAAAATTTACTTAGTGTATGTAAAATTTTTCTTCATTGAGACACACCAGATTATTTAATGATTTTCCTCTAAATGTTAACCATTGTCATCTGTTTGTGAAGTACCATCCCTGTGGTCGGACTAATAGAGAGCAGGAAAGAGGCCCTTTTGACAAGACTTACACCAAAGCTGGTCCTGCCAAATTACTCCATTGCCCATCTTTTGTAAAGTGAGAACCAGTCTAAACATCAAACATCGGTGAATTAAGCTAAAAGTTCTCTTAGTTCATCTTTGCAACCATACCCAGAAACAAAATATGATATGATTTGTGCTAAGAAATACTAGTGTGCAAGTGCAAAAGGCAATGAAATAGAATCAGAGTAGTGTAGGCTGTGCTTGAATTTGATAGAAGCTGTACAAAACTGTTCCATTTTATTTGTTCAGTTGTTGCTTTTCAGCCTAATTAATCAATCCGTGATTAATAGAGCTCTTGTGAGAGTCAGTATTCTTCAGTATACTACCTCTTCATTAAATGTGTTTCTTTGCATGTTAATCAGTTCATAAAAGGAACTTCGCCCAAGTGTCTTGGCAGTTTTGCAGTCTAGAGTATTAGCACTTGGAATTATCCGATTAAAAGTACACTTTGTTTTTTGAGGTTAAGACCGGAACACAGGATATTTTGAGAGGAGGAGGCTATGCTATTTAGATAACTGCTGTAGGGTAGCTGTTCCTTTATTCATGAGCCATCAAAAGAGGTGAACTGCGTTATGTCTGGGCTGCAGCTGGATTGAAATTACTTTGTTCTACTCTAAGTCTAGAAGACCCAAATAGTAATTTAGTTCATGTGGTAGGTCAAAAGTTGTCTTTTGAAGACTTTTCTTCAGGCATTTCAAGACCTTACTGATCAAGATCTTTGTGCCAAGATGTGTTGCTGTCTTGAAAATCATGCGCTTTTGTTTCATTTCTGAGCACATCCTATCTTCAGAGCAGTGAATACAGTTCATTGACCCAGAAAGCCTTTGATGGCAGCTACTGGGCGCTTGAAGCAAACTTCCACCAGTTAAAGCTGTGCCTCATGAAAGATGAGGGAGAGAAAGATGACAGTATGTTGTTCATGCAAAGATAAAGGATAAAAGATAGTAGCGTGTTGCTTTCTGTGCCAGAGGCTTCTTTCCTGCCTCTTTTTCCACAGCTGTTTTTACTTATGTGTTTGGCTTAGGCTATTAGCATAATAAAAACAAGTGCTCTTGTAAGGAACTACTTCATGAATGTGAATGTTTTGGCTGTAGACATTGGTGTTTTTAAAGTCACACAGACTGATAGGTATCTGCACTTAATGACTTTCTAGATTGTTTAAATAACCATGCAGCAACGAAATACGCATCGCTGAAAAGTGTATGTATTTGCTATCTTTTTACTTGGTTGTGGAAATTAATTTTACTATATCAGGATTGGAAGCCTGAGCTACCCTTTTTTGGAAACCCTATCTTTCAGACACTTGAACTCATATCATTTATTATACTGTATATTATTTATTTACTATCCAGTGCTTGATTGCACTATACACACTTTGTGGGATAACATTCTCTCCAATAAGTTCAACTGAACTAAGCACAAGTTTGTGGAATGCACTTCCATTTTGTACTTTTATTTCAGCTTCTTAATGTCTACTTATTTTATTTATAATACTCATGTTTTTAATCACGAATTAAGTACCCACAATTGTTTAAAATATAAATAAAAATTATGACATTGCAGAGGCTTTACAGTGCCATCTCACACCTTTACCCCTTGTCTGCATGGTAGTACTTTTGCGGTTCTTAACAGTTTTCCAAATTTTACTTGTGCAGCTTCTTTGAGAGCGAAATATGCTGAAAAGTTGAGATTTTTATACGTGTAGGCTGAAGGCCTTTACTTCCTGTTGCCCTTGTCACTTCAGGTAAGGTTGCTTCTCTGTGTGAGACTGCTGTCACTGGAATTGCACCCAGTCCTGTTTTAATGAAAATGGACTAGGTCCATTTAAATGTAAGTAAGTAGCCTGACAGATAATCAAGGAGCCAGAAGTCTCTGCAATACTGAAGTGGTATTGCAGTCGTGTCAGCTGGATTAGCCAGCCCTAAAGGGTGGTCGAACCCTTAGGTGGCTGTTAGCTTTGTCGGTCATACTTGCCACAGATAGCATGAGAAATTAATACATTTGAGTATACTGCCTTACAGGATGGATCTGCTTAGCAGATAATAATTTTCCTTTTACTAGTCAGTGTATAAATGTTAAAAGTTTGTGCTTCCTAGAAACTAGTAATACTGTAGCTGCTAATTCCTTCAGATTAGAGCAGCTTCTATAAACAGTTATGGGTATACATGTAGAGAGACATTACGCGGAACGAGACTTATGTGTCTCATTTAGAAACAGGTCTCTGGGAAAGCTGGGCTTTTGGGGCTATCTAGATAAATATCTTAAATGTTGAAGCAACTGTAGTGTTCTTCTCCAGCTAGGAGCTGTAAGGCAGCATGAATAATAATCATGGAAAGTTAAAAATAACAAGAACACTTGGTAAGTTAGGTCTTTATGTTTAATGAAGCAAATTTTCTGTGAGTAGTAGGTACACACATGGTTATTTTTGCCATAGGTATAGATTTATATTTATTTGTTGATATTAAGAAGGTACTTAAGTATCTTCTCCTTTAGTTGTCAAATAATTGATTTTAAATCTTTCTGTAATTTAATGATTAACAACTCTTAGCTGTTTACACTTGAATGTAAATTCAGTGCATTACTTATGATAAAAAATATTGTTGGTAATTACACAATCTCTGTATTTGACAACTATTTTGAATGGTAATTTTGATCATGAATGTCTGTATTCTGATATGTGAATGTAAAATATTTTGTAAGAGCTTATCTTTAGGGGGGAAATCTCTTAATTAACTCCTGCTGTTTACGTGTGTCTATGTATTTTAATCTAGTTCCAAAGTATTTCCTTTAGAAGGAGGATATTTTTATATATGTATATATGTGTGTGTGTGCATGTATTTATAATTTACACAAAATTAGGTTACAAAAGTGCTTTTTAAGTACTAGTTTATTCAGTAGACTTGTATAGGCAGACTTCAATGCACTTTCAGCTGAGAATTAGTTCTTCATTGAGGAGGATCTGGTCAGTCTCAGCAGTATCCCATTTTTATTAACTATTTGCCTTAACAGTGTGGCATTTATAAGAAGTACAAAAATATTTTTGCATTTTATCTTATTCCTCTTCTGCTTTGTTGAGTATAGCATATATTGCTTTTATCTCCACAAAGCAACAACCCTGGAGCAAGTTTTGAGTGTGGTTTGTAAAATTACAGTTATGAAATAGGTAGATCTCAAAAGGTACTATTTTATGTTGTCTTCTTCTGTTCTTTTGTAAAGAATGGCCAGATCCTTCTCAAGGACATTTTATTTCTGCATTTTAAATCTTATCAATAGCCTAATTCAGTAAAAATCCATGGCTGCTTCAGCACAGAAGCTGTACTTACTCCAGCAGACAGTGCTCTCATAGCCTGGTTCACTTGTAGGAAATGACTTTACAGACCGAGTTATTTTCAAAAATGTTTTCATGGTTGCCATGAATTATAAGATGAAGAAGTTGAGATAATCTTAAGAAATGCAGTTAGAAGAAGGCTGTATATGTTTACCAGTGGTATTATAAATGCTTCAGTACAGAAATTATATAACAAAACATCTTTTTAAATTTAAAAATAGTAAAGCATTTAAAGAAACAATGAAAATAAATTGCAACCAATGTCTTCACAAAGTGCTTGATTTTTACTGTCTTCATAAGTATGATATCCTTGCAGTTCTTTTAAACTTTTTAAGTAGTACAATTGACAAAAAGTCTGACAGAAATCAGTTTGTTACCATCTCAACTGTAACAGCTGGTTTATCCTCTTCATGTGTAAACTGCACATTTGGAACATAAAGAGCAAAAGCTGAGTAGATTGACCTTTCTGGGTGAATGAAGAGGATGATTAATCTTAGAATATTTTTAGAACTTCCTAGCATAATTAATTTCTATTTTGGATACATAGTTCATCACTGTGGCCCTGGTAATCTTGTAGCGTTAAATTAAGGTTGTATTTTTATACTCTGTAGAGAAGAGTTTCTGAATCAAATGCCTTTCTCATAAGACCAGATAGGGTTATTTGGGAATTTTTTTTTTTCACCTAGGACTTCTTTCTCAAAGGCTTAAGTAATAGTCAGTTAGAGATAAAATAAAAATCTGGATTTAATGGGTTTAATTTTTTCTTCGTTTTATTAGGAAGTATTAAGAAAGAGCACCTTTATCCACTAAGACCTGTCATGTTTTTCCTCTGCCTTTATAAGAATATTGCTGATAATGATAAACTGTTGTAAAGGTGATACTCCTTGTTCTTTGAGCGTTATGGATAGTTTTGAGTTGTTTTCACAGTAGAGAGAAAAAGGAAACTGAAAAAGATGAGGGTCAGACACGTGGCAGCTTTGTTACTTATTCTTTCTTCTGTACTGTTACAGTGAGAGAGACAGTATCAACATCGGAGCTGCAGAGCTGCAACTGTTGAAGTATTTTTATGTTTTTAAAAATTATTTAATGTTTTTATGACTCAAATTGAAAATTAACAGTTCACCCCTTTGGAAAAATCTAAATTGTCATTCCTAGGTATAGATTGTCTAGAATGGCACCATAATAAATGGGAAAAAAATCATTAGAACAGTAAGTTAAAACTGAGGAAGAAAAAATGTCGTATTTGTGCGTTTTTTTCCTCTCACATAGGTGTGTATATAGTGAAAATTAGTGGAAAAATATTTTATTTGATTCCAAAGTGGGCTAAGTCTTCCACCTGTTTTCTGTGCTAGAATGTGTAAGGAAGGTTATTTATATTTGTCAGTTGCAGAGCCATTCATTCCAGTTGTTGTTTCCTCAACCATTTTGTCCTTAGGCTTATAACATGATGTACATTGCCTAAGCTTTATAGCCCAGCCACACCACATCGCCACACATGGGATAATACTGCTTCAGTTGTAAAATTTCGGTGTCTTTGCATTTAGCCTTCACGTAAGAATTCTTTCTTGCTTAGTTACTTGTCCTTTTTTGTTGCAAAATTCATTTGTGTAAGATATGATTGTTTTTAAAGAGATGAGCAAAGAATATCTCGTTTACATTGCTGCTTATTAAGGGTTGCTAATATTATTGATGTTGTTAAAACTTCCATTTTACTGTTACTCCATGGAAGGACTGACTAAGTTTTAAGTTCTGGAAATGAATGTTGTAAAGTTTGGCTATTGAGTAACTTAAAATTCTTTGCCAAAATTGTTGTGGTAATATTATATCACCCTTGTTTCACATGTATTTGACAAAATCTTAACTTGATGATATTAGGTAAGATCAATGTTAAAGAAAAAACCTAAACCTAGGGGTGGAGGTTTAAAAGCTAACAAACAGAGCGTGGTGCAGAATTAAAGAAATAATTCTGGGATTATATTCTGCTTTGGATAATGTATTGTCTCTATGGGATGGTGCCTTTCAACTTTAGGGTACTGCAAACCACACTTTTTAACACTATGCAGAACCAGATCATTGCACAGAAAAGCTGCCTGTAAGTGCAGCATAAAAGGCCACATTTACAGCTAATTTGCTGTCTGTGATACCCCTTCAGCTAAGATTCATCTTCTCTGTATATATTTAGAGCAATTCAATGAATATGTGCCATTAATAAGATACCAGCATACTTTGATCTGGAAAAGTAAACAGCTAATTTTAAATTAAAGAAAGGATAAAGCTTGATTATCAGACAACTCGAATATTCTTGTAAGAACTTGATTCATTTACTGTGAACTTAACAACTGTTATTCTTAAACTATCATGTGCACCTAGGTTATCTGAACTTCTCATTACATAAAACCAGATAGAGTGGTCTGATGTTATATAAAAGGTATTTTCTGAGATATTTTTGTCTGCGTCTTTAAGGTGTTTTGTATTAGTGGTTTCTTTGTGGTTTCTTCTCGTTCTTCCTGCTCACCAACTTTAAAGGCAGTAAAATCTTCTCTATGTTTTAGCAGCAGTTCTCAGTAGTGAGGACCTGCAAAATACTTGTTTTGCTGTTACTTCTTGAATACGTAAGCGTCACTATAAACAACTGTATCTTTTATCAAAAATCATGTAGGCTGAGGAGAGACAAGGCATGGCTTAAAACTTCTAAAGGCAAGACAGTGACAGGAAGACACATCTGGGAAGAATAAGGATGAGATTCTTACAAAGCCAACAGCACATTAGAGTAGAAACTTCAGAGCCATAAAGGTTTCAATAGGCATGATGCAGCTACTGTCCTAAAGCCCTGTAAGAGTCTTTAGTGGGTAGAAACTGTGGGAAATGTTGTGTCTGGAGCGTTACGGGAGAAACTTTTAAGATAGCCTTTTTTCAGAGATTATGAAAGTGTTAATGAAGCTTAAGGGCCATTTTTGCAATTTATATATAATTTCAATTCTTATGGATTAGCTATTTCTACGGAAACAGAGTTTGGATAATTGTCTGCTCTATGGTCAGATTTCTCTGCATAGGCAAAGCACTCCAGCAGCTGTCACATTTTAGGCAGCAAATATAGCCCTTCACATCTGTTCTCTTAGCAGCTTTGAATGATGACTGTTTGTTGTGGGAAGGCACTAGGAGCTTCTTGTTCTTAAGACAGTGATAAAAGTAAGTTGCCATCAGACAGAGAATACATCATATATTGCTGAACAGAAGTATTTAGAGGATTACTAATAAATAGTATAATCCTGTAGCACTTAATAAGTACAAATTATCCTTGATAAATTCCCATTTTAGAAGAATATACTCTCTAAAGAAGATCATCTTTCTGGTAGCTTTTTTACTGTTGAATTGCATTGACAGAGGTTTTCATCTATAAGCAATGTAAATGTATAGTATTTTAGAAAGTAGAATTGTTTTCCTTGCATCTTGTACTATTTTGTTTAGAAAATGAAATATCTTATTGACAGTTTCTGAATGCTGAGCTGTTGTGCTTTATTTCTGAAATTTTATTGTTTATCTTCCTTTGAAGATAAATTGTTTTTGTTTTTAAATTTAAAAAATGTTTGTATGAAAAAAATACTCTGTGTGATATACCCATGGGGAGAAATTAAGTTTTTGTTTTTAAGGTGCTTGTTTGCTTCATGTTCTGTTAACAGTTCTGTTTCCTTACCAAGGAGAATTACTTACTCTGGTATTACAGTTCGTGTTGGATGAAATCCACCTATAATGAACTGACAGTTAGAGACGTGTGAATATATATGCCAATTCTTACCCAAAGACTAACTATCAGGAATTATAATGTTACTTCTTCTGAATCTGAAGTGTATACAATTGTCCCTATTTGGTAGACTTCATCTGTATTCCCAGTGCAATGTCTACCTTACATCAGTTCCTAAGCAGTTTAATGCAATTTGCTAAGGTAATACTGTATTTGTGTGAATAGTACAGCCTGATTTGTTCTCAAAGTCATCCATTTGTATGCTTTCAGCATTACTGTAGAGGCCTCTGCCATGCGGAGTACCATTGTGCCAGATAAAAAAGCTGTAGGAATTTTGACAGTGAGAGTTGGGTAGAATAAAAACAACAGAGTTGAGCAGAAGAATCTAATAAAGTTTGATGAAATAATGTAATGCTCTTCAAACTGGTACTGGAAATTTTCAAAATCTTTTAAACTCGTTAGTAGTCCTACTGCATATTTGCTAGCCTGTAGTTATAATATGCATCCTACTTAAAGCTGTTTGAGGTGCAGAAATCAATTTTAAGTGAATAAAGCAGAGAAAATACTGAGCTTGTATTTTGAGCTGAAGAGTTTTTCTGATTTACAGAAAAATTTTATGGGGATGCTGAACTTTATAAAGCAGTCTGTGCTTAAGACCATATGTATGACAGATAGGGGGTTTGGCAAATCCCTTTTTTTGGGTGCTGGGCTCAACGTGCCATTGACTGGATTCCAGGCTTTTCCAAGTCCTCATCTAGCATGTAGCTATGTTGCATCTGATGTTCAAGGAACATGACTTACATCACGGGTCATGCTTCTGGAATCAGCCTTGCAGGGATCTCCATGTGTAATCTCCTGGCATCTTAAGTTCAATTAGAGGGCTTGTTTCAGCATGAAGAATAAATATAAATATACTGAAAACTTTTAATGCTATTAACTAAAAACCTGGGATTGTTTACTGCTAAATAGTACTGTGAAGATGAGAGACCATTCCGCCAGACAACTATGTTTTTACATACACTATGAATCTTTCCTAATACTTCCAGTACTTTTTGAAAATCAGATGGAAAAGTGGACATAGAAGTGCAGATAAAAATGTTCTTGTTTGTCAGAACACTAAAGACATTAAATGTATTGTCGCAGTTGAGGCGGATGCGCAACACGCACTGATTCTAATATAAAGTGCAGGCGAAAAGCGTTTAATCCAAGAGCGGTGTCATATTTATACACTTTCGTATGTTTATCATTCATGTTAGTTGTCCATTGGTTGCTCAACTACTACAGTAGATTCACTGGCTATTTTAACTACACCATACTATTATTAGTTATCTACAACACAGACATCCCAAGAATCCAAACAAACACCAGCTGCAGCCTTGTTGCTGTTTACTCCCTCTATTGTTTTGAATTTCTTGCTTCTCTCAGCTGGATTTCTCAAAGGTAGAGATGGACTGTGCTGAGACCAATGTCAGACTCATACTCAGACAGGCTTTCTGACCTGCTGTTAATTCCCACTGCTTATGATACTTAGTGTTAGTGACCTTTCATGAATTTATCAGGAGACCATTCTACAGATTTTCTTTCAGTGCTACCTGCAGAAATTCCTTGTATCATCTGTTAAAATACATGTTTGTGGAAACCTCATGTGAAACAGCATATCTTCTTTTCCACCTTCAGGAAGAGACATTGCTTGAATAATTTATTTCTTCCATCATTTTGTCTGCAGGAACAATGAAAGAACTTTATACCAAACCTGCTGTACTAAAACAATTTAAGTTCTTGCTGTATAGAATAATGTTATTTTTCTGTCTTCACAAGAAGATATAATTTAATTGCTCAATCATTTGCGAGTTTTATTCTGAATAATTTTATTTAAATTTCAGGTTGGATAAAGTAAATATGGAGGCGTCTACAAAATAGTAGTCTATGAGGTTGAATAACGCTTCCTGTTTTTTCTATTTTAGCTGTGGGCTTTTATCAATGTAAAGTTAAGCTTGTCCTCCACAGAGTGGATCATGTAGCTGTGACAATAATGAAGCCATAATACTAGTTCTTAAATTGTGGTGTTAACCTGATGATTAATTTTAAAAAGTGTTTGTTTCTTTGGAATACTATGTTCTTTGGAGTAAGTCTTCCCTCTAGCATGATTTTTTATTGTTGACAAATTGAAAAAAACCTTTTCAGTATATTTTAAGATTTATTAAAATGTATGTCTGAGAAAGCCTGCTGTTTTGCATGAATTCTGACAGCCTTAAAATTAACAAACTCCCCAGAAAATCTACCTTAGCTGTCAGGTGCGTATCCACTGGACAGCCTAGGGATACTTGTAGTGGCAAATATATCCTTAGCAAATGTGAAAGGAGTTTCAGTTCTGATGTCCTCCTCCCAGTTACTTGAATATAATTTTCAATTTTCCATCTCCCTCTATTTCAAATTAGCTATTCACTACCTGCCAATATTATCACTTTAGGAGAAAGTGATCTTATGATGCTGCTACAATAGCCTACGAATTCACGGAACATAAAAAAGCTGTAGATATTATTTCAAATTTTGGCCTTAGCTTACATCATTTGTCATTCAATATTGTTGTAACTCCTATAATCTTTAGATTAATGCCTTATCCTGTGTAGAGAAAACAGACAGAGGAACATTTTCTGTAGGTAAAGCTGGAGAAGACTTGTTCTGCTGGCTTTAACATTAATCATTAGGAGTCAAGTGGAATCTTCTTTAGTGAAAACTGTTCCTTACCTGTTTATTTTTCTGTGAAATATAAATAGCAAGAAGAGAAGGCATTCAGCACTAATTATCATATAATGACATTCCAGTGTCCTCTGGAATGATAATATTAATTTCAGATCATATTAAGCAGTACTACAGAGATACTGTACAAATAAGCTTAGATCTAGAAAGAGTGCAGTTTTGTAGCAGAAAATGGTGACTCCTTTTTACTATAAACCTACACTTAATAGAATTTTTTGCTCTTATGAAGAGAATGGAAAATGAGCAGGAAAATAACAAATGTAACTAGGTGTGTCTTCACTGAGTTGAATGCTCTATGGTTTAAAATGGCATATACACCTATATTTGTGTACATTTATCTTTATCTACCAGTAGTAAAGGAAATGCAAAGCAGAAAGCAAATGTGAGCTCCAGTTAGTAAAGATTTAGTAGAACTTACTGAAAGAGCAGTCTCCCCGTTTTTCTAAGCTGTTAAATGTAAGGGAAGATGATCGTCTCCAACACGTACTGCAAATCAGAAAGCTACTTTAAGTTTTTAATTGCTTGATGGTTGGTTTTGTTCTTACTGCAACAAGAAAAAGTTATTGTTTTAAAGGCAGGGCCAAATCTTCGGATACTAGTTGTTGGCAATACAGCAAAGTATACTCACATTTAAAAGTGCGTGAAGATTGACCATACCAGCTTAATTTGATCACCTCAGCCTGTGCATATCATGCGATTTCCAGTGTTATATCCGCATACTTTTTTTATCTGGATTCAGGAAATGTATAGTACTTAGGAATGCCTAGATGTAACAAAGGATAGCACATGATGAGTGACTGCTGTGGTTTAACCACAGCCACTGTAACCAGCAGGGTGACCTAAGTGTTTGCAAGCGTGAAGTAGACTTATAACCAAGATTAATGTAAAATTTAACTTTAATTTCCATGGCATAGTTCTTTCTTTATAAAAGAGACAATTATCAACTTATTCTTGTGAGGCATACTGAAAAACGGTGAATTTCTCCATTGTACGTGCTGGGAATAATGTGGTGTAGGTTAATAAATATGGTGTTAAAAAAGTAATTTTAATCATCTACTAAATATGATTATAATGATCAAGAGTCCATTCCAATGTTCATAAACAATATGAATTTCTATCCTCTGACTCTTAACACTCACAGGCTGAATCCCTTTAACAGGGATCCCTTTGGCTTTGCAAACCACTTGCCTTCTGCCTCCAGATGTCTCCTTTGTACATAAACGTACATATCACACCTCTTCTTCCCCCAACACATCTCTTCCCTCTGGTGTACTAATAGCAAGTTACTGGGTAATTCAAGCCAGGCAACAAGGCTGTACTGCCTCAGAGGAAACTGATGAGTGAATTCAGAGAAAAAAAAAAGGAAATTTGAGAGCCAGAGCAGGTTGTGAAGGAAGATAAGAATCCTCCATGAAGGAGCTGCAGGAGCTACACAGCACAGGAAATAGGTGGAGCTGTTGCTGCGTATTCTCAGCCGCCTATGAGAAGGGGAAAATACTTGTCACAGATTTGCTCATAGGGTGAACTATGGCTTGACAGTATCTCAGGCCTCTTTTATAACCTACACTCGGACATTAGCCTCTACTGCTGGGTTTTGTTTTGTGGTTCTTTTAATCTGATTTTATTGCTTTTTCTTCAAAAACTCACTGTTATTTGGTATGTGTGAAACATGATTTGAGTTTCATTTGTAAGGTGTACAGTAGTGTAAGTAGATCCTGAATGTAACTGTGAGTATTCAACCAGTATTCATCTACCTTTGTAAGATGTCCCTCAGTATGTAAAATGCCTGAACACTACTGATACATTTTAAAGCATGGCAACCCTTCTTTCTAGGTTATCAACATTTGAGTGCACTTGACAGTATTACTACTTGAAACTGAGGTTTTACCAGAAAATAAATTATGATGAGTTTGGAACATTAAGAGGAAGAGAGTGGTAGGGGTTTGGGTTGTTTTAGTCATTGTTTGTTTGCTTGTGGGAAAGGTTTGGTGGAGGTGTGAGTTGGCTTTTGGGTTGTTTAGTCCAGAGAAGAGAAAACTGAGTGGAGATCTCATTAGTGAACATAAATATCTCAAGATCAGCTGCCAAGAGGATGGTGCCAGGCTCTTTTCCGTGGTGTCCAGCGACAGGAGGAGGAGCAATGGCCGTAAATGAAAACACAAAAACTTCCACCTCAACTTCTTTACGTGGAGGGTGGCAGAGCACTGGAACAGGCTGCCCAGGGAGGCCGTGGAGTCTCCCTCTCTGGAGACATTCAAACCCCACCCAGACATGTTCCTGTGTAACCTGCTCTAGGTGACCCTGCATTGGCTGTTGTGGTGGACTAGACGATCTCCAGACTAGATGATCTCTTAACTGTACTATGATTCTGTGAAATTGTTTATCTGTAAGCATTCTTTCCCAGCATTCTGGAAACTCGGATCAGTGTCATTCTCTTGCTGCTTTCCATTGATGTTGAGGAATTAATCAGTTGTTTCATATGGTATTTTGTGTTTCTCCGTTACCATAATCTGTAACCTCTCTTCAGTTATTTCCCTGTGGATTCTTTTCTCCTATCTTCTGGTACCAGGGTTAATCATATATTTTAATACTTATTATAAAGATTATGTTATTAATTTTGTTATAATCTATGAATTATATTATCTTGAACATTTTGTCAGTAAGCATCAACAAGAGACTGGGAATAATTGCAGCTGGGGCTGAAAATTCAGTATTTATTCAGTACCTCATATTTTTGTCTACTTTCTTCACAAGTAAGAACTTTGGTCTGTGGGAATATGGAACCATGGATTAAAAATAATACATTGCAGATAACTCTTATATGGTATTTAAAAATATTTTCAGGCGATAGAACTATCAAGTGTCAAGTCTGAATTAAGAAAAAAAGAATTTTAATTTGGGTGGTTTTCATTACCTTAATAAAATCTATGTTCATATATGAAAATTTATTTTCTCTTTCTACACCATAAATGAAGTTACTAAATTTTAGGGGATTTGCAGCAGCTGTAGTGATGCTTGAAGCCACTGTACTGGCCAAAATACACACTCTCTCAGCACACCATGAAAAGACTGGAGATCAAACAAACAACAAAGAATTCTCTGTTTTAGGAGAGCCTGAAGACGGTGATGCATGCAGTAGCTACACTTGCAGATTTTCAGACTTGTGGTAGGAATTGATGTGATATGGTCCATCTAACATACAATTTCTTCATTATAACACTGATACCAAACAATGGTTTCTCACAGTTTCATGTGGGTGACTTACCTATGACTGGTGGGTGTTGGGCAGGGACATGACTGGTGTTTTCAGCGACACTATTCAATTGACTCTCATTTTTTTATCTTTTTTTGCCCCTGCTGTTTCAGTTTTAATTATATCTGTACTATTGACAGAAAAGGAAAAGAAAAGGGGTATGCATATAAGGAATCAAAAATGTGAGTGGGTAGAAATAAATGGAAGAACAAATGGTTTGTCAGGTATCTGTCGTAATAGAGTAAAATCTGGTAAAGTTAAATCTCTGCAATAGAATCTGACCAGGTAGAAATAACAGTGAAAGCAGTCAAGGGTGAGGAGAACAAGCAGTAATCTGAAGCAAAAATTTGAAACTGAGAGAGTAGCCTCAGGACAGGAAAGACAACTGGTGAGTGTAGGGAGAATCCAATTAAGTGAGAGCACATTTAATGAATATAACAGGAAGTGGTGCAAGATGAAACTACAATTAATTGCTGAAGTTCGTATCTTTAGATGTATTTAAGTGGAATTATTATGTTGAAATACAGTTATATTCCTATATGTAAAACTTCAGTAATGCATAAATACAAAAGTCTGCTGCTGACACCTACGTTGTCTGTCAACATAAACATGCCAGTCCAGTAAGTCCATGCTTGTTATCAAATAAATAGATTCCTGTTTATACCATTTATCCTTTCATTTTCCTGAGAGATGATTTTATAGCTATTGTAAACTGAATACTGTAATATTTTACCGTTGCTTTAGCTCAAACAATAGTCAACCTCTCCAGCTTCTAGGTTTGTATTTTTTGAAAAAAACTTCTGGGTTTTTAAAAATTCAGTGTAAAATGTATTTTCTGGATGAAATGGACTATTTTTTCTTTTAATGACATTACATCTTTACATTACATTGCCCAACAGACTCTTAAAAACTCTTCAGCTTCTTTATATGAAAAATTTGTTGGACCAGTTTTGTTTCAAAACTAGCACTTTCATGCAGCATCAGCCCAAATGACCCTCACAGAGCTGGATCATGTCTATGGATGATTTTAAAGGGAGGACACCTGGTCTGGAATCTGGAATATTGTTCTGGGAGATTTTCAGGTTTTATGTGGCTACTTTGGCATTAAATTCCATTTGCTCAAACATGATTGGTGGCGTATGTTTTTTGCAGCCTCACAGGGCACTGGAAGTGTGCTTTAACTGTAGCAGTGCAAAGCTCCAACATTAGGTGAGCCCATCTGCAGCAGAACCTTATACAGCTTGTTAAAATCATTAATTTTTGTTCTGCCTCAGTAGTGACGTTCAGTGACAGCATGGTGCAGTGGGTGTTTAAGGGAGTGCTCTTACACCAAACAGGAATGATGAAATTTATTCAAGCGTCAAAAAAACACTAGCCAGATGCAAATAGCTGTTACATGTTTGAGATTAGAAAAATTGATAGAGTCTAACTAAGTCATTACTAACTTACATTACACACCAAATTGATAGATTCCGTGTGAAGCCCAATGTAGTTGTCTTCTCTATGGCTCTTGGGGTTCAGTCTGAGCTGACAGCTGAGCTGACATCTCTGCAAACTTGGGGTTGACACAGTTATTCCCGAGGGCTGCTTCTGAGGTGGAGTGCTGTTTGCTGTGAAAACATGTCCTAGCCTGTGGAAGATGCTTGTGTTACCTAGGTTTTAAAATCTATTCATCTGCACACCACACAGCTCAGCAAAGTCTGGATAATGTCTAACCCGCACTGCTCTTCTCTTGGGTGGTAGAGTTCTCTTCTGCTGCCAAAGTATGCCTGTGCATGTGCACAGGCTCCTATCCCCGTACCAGCCACAACACCTCCAGTTGTGCTCCACACCTCTAGAAGCCACCATGGGATTAAATCCGTTTTCTGTGCATGATATCCCCTCATTATGTTCTGCAGTTTGTTGCAGCCTGTAATTCAGGATATCCATGTGGTTGGCATATCATTGAAAGGCTCCTCCTGTCTCTCGATTACTGTTTTGTGGAGTTGGCAGTGAGATACTTATTTAAGAAATAAATTTAAAAATTAAGTGCTTACTGGGGAAGTTTAATGTCATTTCCACTGGAAACAATAGGCTTTTAGAAATGCGGTGTATAGCCCGTGTTTTTCAGCTATTAATTCTATAAAGGCAGTGATATATTTACTAATATAATACTATTTTTCACCCTTTGAGGGAATTTTTTTCATTGCATTTAGAGATTAAAAGTAATTACTCCAAACTTTCAAAAAGCACACATGATTTACTTTGATTTTCTTATCATGTTTTGTGTTTAGTATGACTGAAATTCTGTTACAAAATAATTAATTTTTAGTTAAATTGATCTAGATTTATTTAATATCTGCGATAGTTATAAGAATTCACTGTGATTTTAACAGATGTGTTCAGTCTGTGAGACCTGGATGCCTGGAGGACCTATGTCAAGCCTAAAACTGTGGGAGATGTTGAGGAATACAGCTGGCGCAGGTAGCTCGCTTTGCAAGCTGCAGTTCAAGGGACAGGTTGAGATGCAGATTGAGTTGGGGTGAGGGTCCACAGAGACAAGAGGCCGTGACCTGCCGACCCTTTGCATAACCAAGCGCAGGAAGAGCGGTGGTGCTGGCCAGGGGCATGGACACTGGGAGGCACAGCAGGAGCCGAGGGCGAAGGAAGAGCGAGATCTGGGAGACTTGAGACTTGCACGCAGCTTGGGCTGTGAGGGTGTAAAAGCCCAGGGGTTCCTTTGCTCAGGCTCCTCCTCGGAGGCACCAGCTCAGGCTATTCCTGTGTTACTGCACCGTGAATAAATTGTTCCATGGAAGGAGATGTTTGAGACTCTGCCCTGGGAAGCCTCGCCTGAGTGAGAGTGGGGTGAGCAGGGACTGGAGCAGGATGGCTGTGGGCTCAGTGCAGCCCCCGCTTGCAAAGGGGCTGCGGTCCCAACAGCGACGGTCTCTGACACGGGGACTGTGACTGCCAGAGTCTCGTGAGTGGTCAGACTGGGAAGTTTCTGTGACAGAAAAACCCTTTCTATGGTCACAAATCTTGATTACATGTCTATAATTAATAAAAAAATCACTGATGTTTAGCATTTAAAAACATACCCCTATTCTCCTTCAGTCAGCATTTTAGTTGTGGAAACAGTGTGCTTTTAGAGTCTTCCAGTCACAGCCACCTATTGCATCACTGCCCTAACTACCCTGCCAAATCATGGCATATTATTTTTCAGGTCTGAAAAACTTTAGATTTGATATATATATTGGCCAGTATACACACACAGCAAATACAGAGCTTTCTGTTGAGTAATTTTCAGCTGGATAGCTCTGTGCTGTTGCCACAGGCTTTTCCTGCAGTTGACTGAAAGCTTGAAAAAAAGGAGTTAGGTTATGCTTAGTGGTTCCATAGTGTGAGTTTGCCTGCTAAGACACCCGTCTGGATTTTAGCTGGTGTAATGCTGCAGCCAGAAGCAAAGCACAGCAGCAGCAGGTGGGTGTAGCTGTGGTGCAGAACCAGAGAACTGTCAGCAGAATTGCTTCAGTGTCTTGGGCACAGCACTGAGCTTCCTCCTTCAGCTATGCAGAAGCCAAGTAGCAGCTGGCCGGAGAAGTGTGACTCTCTCTGTGCTTAACTCAGCGTCTAGAGACATTAGAGTGCAGTTCTTCGAGTAACAGGACTATGGATTGGAAATTAAAATTGTTTTATTTTTATTGTAATCCTTCTGAATAAGTCCTGGTGATCTGTGCAGAAATCTGTGATTTAAATAGCGTTATTTTTTACTGGGAGAAAAAAATAAGTAACTAAAATATCTAGTCAAAATTTCAGCACAAAACATTACTGTACAACTATGTATATTCCTGTCACTCTTCATCCACAAAAAAATTTCCTAATTTCCCAGATATACTGTTGTATTTTAGGTGACCATGCACAGAATGCCTGGGCACTTTGTATTCTTGATATTGGTAACATATGAAGAAAAACAGAGCTACCAAATGAAGTTCAAAGGATTTACAATTACTTGGAAAAATCTTTTTTAATTCATTCCTCACAAAGTTCAGGGAGCAATTGCGAAACGATTCTAAGGCAACACAGTAGTTATAGCCTTACCTGAATTACCCCAAGTAAAAGCTGCATTTCAGGCTTCGTAAGTTTGTGTGGAATTCCTAAAGATTCACTGGTAGTTTATTAATAGCGTATCAAAGTGTTTTGCTATAATGGCAGTGGGGCAGGGGGAAAAGGCTTGGGAGGAAGCTTGAAAATACGTGCTGGGAAGAGTTTCAAATGCCTTTGAAAACTATAAATTGTTGCAATACGCAATGCATAGTCAATTTCTTTTCTTGAGCAGAATGTACTAGAGTCAGACTGGTTTACAGAAGCCCTTCCTTGAATACTATCTCTCATATTAAAATATTCAATTTTTAAAGAAACCATGTATCTTTTACATTTAGCATGTTGAGATTTACAGAGAACGGTAAAAATTCTTTGTGTTAGGGATGCAAAATGGAACACAGCAAATAAAACACTCTTGTAAAGTGGTACTTATTTTATCCCAGTGGTTCTCAGTTTTATCTGATTCAGTGGCATGTTTAATTTCCTGTTCTCTGTAAGTAAAAAAAATGTTCCTCGGACACACAAAATGTGGTGTCTCAGCTGCTCATTGTAATATTTTTTCCTGCACCATCTTCCTAATCTCTTTCAGTGAAGCAGTACCTCAGTCACACAGTAGTCAGGCAATGATAATTTGCCTGTGAACAGTTCCAGAATAATTTTGTGTCTTCACATGTGACCTTGAGAATCTAATCTTCATTAATAGCTTTCCATTTCAACTAATTTTTGTATCAATATTTAATTGCTTTCAATATTTGAGGTCTTTACAGTAGCTTTTTTTCTTTCAAGGGATGACATTTAAATATGGTATCTTTAAATATTACATGCAAGCAACCTATTAGTATTCAAATATTTGTCTGCATGTGTATATCACCAGGTAAGTTTAAAAGTGAGATAATACTGAAGGCCAAATAAATCAGGATGAGTAATGGTGCAATGCAAGTTCTAAGTAGCACAGTCTTTTAGGTGAGCACTTCTGAACAGTGGCTTGTGTTCCTTTTGTTCTTAAAAAAAGTGCAGAAGAATAGGCTGAATAAGCAGAAGGAGAACATCTTTGAAGATGGAAAGTTACAGGTGGGAATTCTGTGGTCACGTACTTGAGTCTGCATATTGGCTTGCTGTGCATCAGCCTCATCAGCTCATCTTCTTGGACTTGTACTATACTGAGTGGAAAAAGATGCCTCCATATTTTTGAAGGTGCTTCAGGGAAGGAGGCTAAATTAGGTTCTTGGCTGAGACAATTCAAATGTTTGTCTTCAAGAGATGCTTTTCTGTTTCCTTCTACTCCTGTTCTACCCACTGCACAAGTTATAATCTGTCTTGATATCTGTTCAGTCAAGGACGACAAGGAGTTAGATACTGGTGGTGTGTCACTGACCAGCCCATGCTCTCTCTTGTAACTGCTTCTGGTTTTGCCACCTCCCATTTCAGCCTGGGGATTGCTGGAGCGGGGCCTTCGCACAGAGGGATTTTGCTGTACCAATATCCCACTTCTGTGCGGCCTCTTAAGGCTCTTGCATTATGTTGTCATGGACAGCCTTGTAACAGATGATTGAAACATAATCTAATTTAGAGGAATCATGTTTTCTGAAAATATTTGGTGAACGCTCATATAAGGGATTGTGCCCATGAGTGGGATCTATACAGACTTACATAACTTGGTCAAAACTCACGGCACAGCGGTGGCAAAATGCCATTTGACTGCTGTTCAAACCATGCTATGTTACAAAAATATGCCAGTACTGCAAAATCTATTAGTGCTGTTTCACAAAGGGTCTCTTAGACCCAAAGAAAGGCAAGGTCTGGTTTTTTTTTCGAGAACATGGCCCTTTCCTGTAGCTGTGGCTTTTACTTGCATAGCGCAGACCTGCTTTGCTGTCGAAGTTCAGTGTTTGTATACATTCAGAATGTGCTGAAATGATGAGAGGGTAAGAAATCTGAGGCTTATTGGTGTTCGTAATTAAAGTGGTTTAAGTTGAGTTAAGCCTCTGGAAGTTTCTTTCTGAGTGTTTATTTTGATTGCAGTGAAGTTCAGTTTCAATAGCCTCTGTTAATAAGGAATGCGTTTGGATAGGCTGAATTCCTGCTAATATTTTTAGCACTTTCACCAAACTGTTAAAATTGACTTTTACAGAAAGCGTCTGCTTTTTTAATAAAGTAGAATGTGTATAATGCAGTCTGAATCTGTTCCTGTGTCAGATGAATGAGCCAAGAAATGTGCCCTCTGACAGTAACCATGCCAGCAAAAGAAACATGTTAGTTAGGTATAAATCCAGATTCTGCCTACCTGAGCTGAATGTTTTGCTAGATAACCTATTAAAATGTCCAAACCTTACCTGCAGTTGTTAGTCATTGGTTTGGAACACGCCCAAGTGCATGAAGGCTCTTTTTCATATGATTTGAGAGCTCTGTGTTCCATGATGACAGTCACACTGTGACGTGTTTACATCACCCTGAAAATGTGGGTAAAATGGCTGAAACTTTTATTCATTGACAGTCTGTTTATAAAAGAACTGAATGGAAGAAACTCAGAACAGTGTGTCATTATGAACCCTGAGTGAGAATGACATTAGCACCTAAGAAGAGTGGAAAAATTGGTGAAATGGGGAGATTATAGTGATGAGCTCATAAGTGCCATTTCCATGGATCCCTGCTGAAATGGACATTTCCCACCTCCCCCCCCTNATTTAATAGTCTCACTCTGAACATGAGCTGCAAGAAGAGCTCTCATGGGTGTATTCTCAACACCTGTAAGGCTGCTGCTTGCCCTTGATGTCGTATTGGTTCACCTTAGACCTCTGGTGTCTTGCTGGCAGAATGTGTTGGATCGTATGGCTGCTGCCACATGCTGGAGATCTTGAGCTCTTGTAGGTGATGTGGTAATACAGACCTTTTGCCATTTGGTTATGAATGAGATGCCACATGTTGTCTGTCCTTGGGATCATTTTAAAAAGGAAACTTTGGATTTCTCCCCTTCGCAAAAGAGTCAGTAAACAGGACCAAAAAAGCAGTGGGAGTTAGAAAACAAAGTTTAGTGCCTCTGAGCAAGAGTTTTTTAGTGGTCTTCAGGAGGACAAATTTAAGGGAGAGGGAGACTTTGTTCTGCCTCATGTGTAAAAGCTTTGATTACTTCAAGAGTAGATACAGAACTTCTTAGTACATGAAAGGCATTCCTCTGGGAAACCATGAATATTTTGACCTATCTTTGTGTTTTAGAGTCAAACAAATATAGTCTTTGAGTTAGAACCAGTTTTTTATTGCTGACTTTTGGGCTTGAGCAGTTTAAAAAACTTCAAGGTTACTGGAAGTCCTCCAGAAGGAATATGGTATTTATCCAGATACTAACAGTCTTATACCACTTATTCACAGGTTTGAGGGGGGTTGGTTTGGTTTGATCATCTTCTTTTTCTTTTATTGATAATACCACTTAAAATTCAGGAGTTTTTTTTAAACTGTGTCTGTATAAAAGTAGACATTTCTATATATAAACTATTGTGTTATGAGCCCTCAGACATTTTTAAAGGATTATTTTTAACCTAGTTCACTGATAAAGTATATTTAATTTCTGTTTTTTCCTTTTAATATGGCTACATAAATTTTAAATGGCTGAATGTAAGACACAGAAATACAACTGCACGCAGGTCATCTGACCTAAATGATTCAGTTCACTGAGGCCTCCTTAGGTCTACTTAGACCACCCCTCCTGCAAATTTAAGAATGTGGAAATACATTCTTGAAAGTCTCCTGGTTAGAACAGTCTTAGCATATCCTGTTTAATGACATCATACAATTTTTTCACTGTACATATCGTTCAAAGTCCTCTTTCTAATGTGTAAGCAAAACAGCCTTGCTACAGATTGAATCCCATTCCTCATGGTCTTTCCCTCAAGGCCCAGTAAATACGAGGAAAAGCTTGTAGGCACATTCCTCATAGTGGTTTTCTTGAATGCTGGAACATTGCTTCTTATTTTTCACTCATTTTTCTCTTCGTAGTTCCTGTTTTCTTGAACTAGACTGTGTTTCCAGCATGGGCTGGGTTTCTGCTTTCCCCAGCATCTGTAGGTAGTTGGTAGCTTCCTTGAAAAGATTATGTCCAAACCTGAAGATAACATTCAGTGTCGGGTGTCGCCAAACAGAATATGTTTCAGGATGGTTTTTTTAGGTCCTTAAATCCCTTTAGCTATATATAAACAAGATGGTCAGCACACCATGTGTAGTCTGTCTTCTGAAAGCTGCATGAAAAACAGCAGCAACTTAGGCTATGAATTGGTTATATTTAAAAAAAAAAAAAACAAAACAAAACAAGAAAACTTTCATTTATTTCCAAGATAAACAGCCAGGATTCCAAATATGTACTACCCCTTCTTCTGTGAGGAAGATGATCACCTGTATTGATGGCTATTGGCCTTGATAGTGGAAGCTCTCAACATTAAAAAATCAGGACTGTGCAGACCTTAAAAGATCACTTAGTTCATGCTCTCCTATGTTATTCCAGATAAATTTTCGCTTAAGTTCTTTTTACAAACCTCCTGTGAGGGACATCCCATAACCTCATTAGGAAGTCTATTTCAGTATTAACCCAAGTTCGTTTTACTGCCTTTTTTCTCCCTGCCTCTCTGATGCTACAGTTTAATATTCATACCCAATCCACTACGGAGACAAGGAACATTGCTTTGCATCAAACAGCATGTTTCTCCTTGGTCTTTTCTCAAGTAGTGAAAAAGGCTAGATTTAACCATTGAATCCCAGCTAGGATTTCTGATGGTGGTTTCTGTAGAAGTTATTTTTTACTCTTCTCTCATTTAGACATTCAAAAGATTTGTTGGAAAACAGTATGATCAGTTTTCTGCAGAGTATTCAATTATACCTAGATCACCAAATTGCTTATTGCTTTCTTCTTCTCTTACCAGTCTGTGAAAAGATTAGATACTGGGGTTTGGTAGTGAGAAAGAATCATGATGTTGTGGCATACTCATGTTATATATTGGCATTTCTTCTCCTTTTGATGCCACGTCTGTGTAACCTGTTCTGTTTCTCCATCCTCTGCTCTGGTCAATGTCTACTATTCTTCCTATTTGCATTCTTGTTGGAGTTTTCAGTTTTCAACAGATACAAAGGCCCTTATCATCATTCTGTTCCCACTGGCCTGAGGGACTTTGTTGATGCTTTCTGATGTACATTAACTACAACATCTTGAGAATAAAGGTGAAACCTAGGTTTTGGACATAGCTGCTCTTTGTCTTAGGCTCATATTTAAAAAAAAAAAAAGTATTAAATCTGTGTACACAGATTGCTCCTCAAATCTGTGTTTTTTCTTGATATCCTCAATCATATCCTCAAATATATCCTATATACTCTGTAGTCAGATTAGCTCCAGAAAACATGCAGCTATCCTGTATTAGAAAGGAAAGAATAGGGCATGTTTTACGGGTGGTTTGGTTTGGGTTTTGTGAGTTATTTAAAAGACTTTTGATGGCCGTTATGCAACAGTCGCTTTACTGGGTCTAGAGCACTGAATGCAAATGAATATTGAAGGATTTTTGCTTTCTCCTGTTTCTGACATGTTAAAATACCAGTACTTCTGAAGCTTGGCTGAGTGAAAATCTGTTTTTTAAAGAATTAAGGAACAATTGTTCATTTTTAATCTATCCCTTTTGTGTTGCTGAATTCTGTCTGAAGAATGCTCTATAGATTTGCATATTTCCAACATGAGGAAGTCAGCCATCACTCAAGGCATATTGAAAAAGATACAGACTGCATATATCAGTTACATTTTTTTACTGACTTAGATTTAATTCGTTCTTGCATCTAAAATGAGTGTCGCATCATCATTTTTTCACTAAGCCTATTGTATCAACCAGGTACTCAGTGGATTGCACTTTGGTTTAATTACATCAGGAGAAATTTAAATCTTTGTGCAGATACACGTATTGATCACAGTCTTATGTAACTTAGTAAACCCAAGGTATGTTCACAATGAGTATTGTGGTGGTGTAATCTGCAGTTTTAGACTCAAGCTTAGCCTTAGCTAACTGGCTCAATGTTCTCGGGGATACATATCCTGGCAGCTCTCTACAGACAAAATTAGAAAATTAGGTCATGAGCAGGCTTTGTGATGAAATACATTGTTGTGTCTGTAACATAGAAGCATTTCATGCCAAAAAAGGGTTTGGACACTCTTGTTCTGGTAGTTGCTCTTGTAAAACCAGAAGATGTTAGCATTTGACGAGGTGTAGTGGGTTAGCCTTGGCTGAGGACCAAAATCCCACCCAGCTGCTTGCTCATGCTGCTGCCTCAGTGAGTGGGGGGAGAAAAGACCAAGACTGTGAGATCACTTAGCGGTTGTCATCATGAACAAAGTAAGCTCAGCTTGGAGGGAATTAATTTCATTTACTGCCAATTAAAAAGGCACTTCCTTCTCTGACCTTCATGTTCTCCCTGCTGTTTACATCTCTTCTGGTTCCCTCTTTCTCTCTCTGTCCAGTGTTTTTTGCCTGTCCCTAAATATGCTTTCACAGAGTCACCACCAGCTGTGGTTCTGCTGGAGGTGGCTGGAACTGCCAGTACAGGCCATTACAGGCACATGGTGCAGCATAGCCCTCTGCCACCGACACTGAGGCTCACACATCTCATAATCCCAGAACACAGACTCTAATATGTTGTGTAAGGTCCCAGCTTTGGAGCCGACTTGCTGTGATTTTACGGTGGAAAGAAGACTGAAAGCTGTGTGGAATGTCCTTGTAGGTGTTTTTTGTTTGTTTTGGTTGGTTTTCTTTTTTTTTACAGCACAATGCAAGTTTGTGCTGCTTTTATGTGGGAGAAAGGAAAACCTTTTCTGTTTATGGGGATGTATTTTATTCTGTGCTTAAAAACTGATCAACTTATTTTTCCACAACACACAGATTATTAATTGATCTAGAGGGCTTCATGCTTTCTTCAAGTAAATATGTTTGCAGTTATCAGCATACTGCTGGCTTCACGATGGGTAGTATTAGGACTTTCTCCACCAATATCATTGCTAATAATCCTATCAGAGCTCATTATTATCGGTAAGGGCCTCTGTAAGCCTATTTTTATGATACTTTTAAGGTGTTTTTAATATCTTAAGTTAATTGTTAATAGGTGCAGCCCGATTCATCGAGCTCTCTGCTTTTAAAGGGTTGACCTCTACTTTGCAGTGGAAGGCCTTTTTCTCTTCTGGAAGGCAAAGTGAGACTTCATTTGTCTAGTTTTTTATTTTAGCTTCTTTAAATAATTTTAACTTCCATGTTCTGACTGCTTTTTTGCTTAGAATTCTGTAAAAAGCATACTGAAATAGGCAGCACTTGCATCTCCGTCATGTATTGTTCAAGCATGTTGTCATCTACTGTCAGGATCTGCAGACAGCAGCTGCTGGTCATTCCTGCAGAGCTGCCTGCCAGGGTGAATAAAATGGTGAGTGGCAGATGCTTGAAAAAGCAGAGTGACAGTAGGATTACGGGAGTCTAACTAAGCAGGTCCTATCCTGAGACATACAGTTGGCAGATGTATTTAATGTCGTGTTATGACATTATATGTTATATGTGTGTAGGGTCAGAGGGTGTTATACGCTCTTTAAATCACTTCAGTGATCCATGTGAAGCTCCAAGCTTCAGAGTTCTAAAAGCTCCAAGCTCCAAGCTCTGAAACCAACTACTTTGTACCTCAGAGTGGAGAAATGAAAAACACCTGGGAGAAGCTGCTGCTTATCTGTTGCATAGGGAATTATCTGGGGGAACTGTATATGCCTCAGATGTTGAGTGCTTTCTGTTTTTATGAAACTGCTGTTTGCCTAGATCATCTACCTGTAAAGCAATTGATTTCTGTATTTGTTGTTGTTATTGTGTTCACCATGTGCATTTGATAGCAAAGCAGATGTGATTATCCATGGATTTGACAAAAAAGAACAGCAGAATCAATCTGGTTCCTCTGGCAGTGATGGTATATATAATATGTGTGTGTTTGTGTGTGTGTATATATATATATGTACGTTTGTGTATATATATATATACATGCACACAATTGTAATCACATTGTAATCTAATGGCTAAAGTACTGTAATTGCAAAAGTCCTATATGTGTGTTTATATATGCAGTGTTCTGGGAGCTCTTGTTTCTGGAAAAGGAGTAATGTAAAAGAGAGGTTATGTGTATTTTTTTTTCCTCCTTTGAGATTTGAAACTCTGGTGTCTAATGATACTAACATAAAATCTGCAGCTCTTTCTCTATGCCTTCTTAGCACACTAGCTGTTATTGTTGTAGTCAAGTACTCTTAGTAGACCTGAGCTGTGTGGTAAGGTCTAAAGGTTAGGAAGATAAAAGTGTTAGAATATACCCTAGTCTTTCAGAGTCTGAAATCTAACCAACAGAGAGAAAGATTACATAAAGATTAGATTCCCTTGAAGCAAATCTGGATGAAAGAGTCAAACTAATGATGGTTTTTAATAAGACTAAAAATAATCAGTACAGAAAAATAAAATACAAATTAAGGAGAGGGAATGCAATATTTGTTTATTTATTGATACAGATTCTGAAAAAAACCCAAAATATTTTTAAATGTGTGCTAAAATACATTTATGCTTTTGTACTTGTTGGATACTGGCACCATTGAAAGCTAGAGCTGGAGGAGGTCAATTATCTTAATTTTTAAACCTAAGGAGATTTATTTACAAATTAGGGCTAGAAAGAACATTTGGTGGTAAACTCAGGCAGATGTTGCCCTAAATACTCTTGTTCTGTTTATAAACAGTGTAACCAAGAATGATAGATTTGCCTTCAACCTTGCAAACTGTCTTAGAAGTTGAAATAAGCTGAATAATATGACAGCACTTTCACCCCTTTCCAGAATATATTTTTAGTGAGCCAGTGTATTTTGCTGTCCTTGGGTTTTTTGTGGAGACTTTCTTGTATGCAAGCTTAAAACCTCAATATCTTCTTTACTGTAATATGTACGGGTTTATATCAATCACAGATGTTTACATAACCTGCAGTAAACATTAATCTGGCTAAGTAGTATCATATGCTCTTACTATCTTTTTCTTGATGCTTTGTTTCTTTGTCATTGTCTCTTCTTATTTTATCATCATTACTTATTCAATTCTTCCAATCTTTTCTCATTTTAAGCTCTCAGAAATTTTAGTGTTCTCCACCTCTATTTTTAGGAGTTAAGTGAAAGGCAAAATCTTACATAATATATGTTATAGATGAATCAGTTGTATCCTTTTAAACAGGTAGACACAAGTAGGCCCGTATTAGGCTGTTTTCTGAATTCAGCCAGTTATGATCCCTTCCGCTGGTGAGAGTTTATGGACACTGGTGAGAGTTTATGGTATGTTTAATTTCTGTGACTCCCAGTGAATATTGCAAGTAGTGTAGTTACAAACAGAAATTATTCCTCTGATATAATATGAGTTGCACAAACACTTCTTAGAAAATCCTTTTTTAGAAGGAACCTTTTAGCAGCTACTATGTTAAGAGTTTGTTCTTGTGATCACTTTGTGTGACCCCTGGTAGTCAGCTTGTATGATGACTGAAGACTATGTTTTGATTCACACTTTCCTACTGAGATATTATCTGACAAATATATTCCATGTGTTTCATTAGTATAGTCCTGTTTTGTTGTAATTATGCTGCAGATTATTTTTTAAAAAGCAAGTTTTTTTTCCCTGTAGTCTCCCAATTATCATATGCAGCAAGCACTGTATTTATGGTGGTTTATTTATTTTTATTTTCTAGGTAGCACATACCTTACTCTAATACTTAACTTTTTGAGTAAAAATGAGCCTTTATGTGCCTTTATTTACCATTTTATAGTGGTGTGTGCATTTTCTGATACATTGTAAAACACATTATAAGATTTCAGAACAGCTAGGCTTCAGGACAACTGGCTAGACTTTTTGACAGTAAGCTCACAATAGTAGATTTCAGCCAGAATTTTCAAACATTAACTCAAAAATATGATGTCATCTGGTAATAGGATCTACAAATGTGAAATTACGTAATTTACTGTAAAAGCACAGTTAGACTATTTGCTTATTTTGGCTGCTTGCCTCAGTCGGTTGTATTCAAACAGAAGAAACTTTGTTCACTTTGGATGTTTCATGTTGCAGTTCCTCCATGCATTTTATCTTCTCACAGGTTGTGGCCATTCTGTATGTTCTTGTCTTTATAAGCTAGATATTTTGTGATAGGTCTGCAGCAAAAAGTGAGAGATTACTGTACTTGAGAGGAGCACAATGTTCTCAGCATTTCATGTAGCCTTGAAGGTTGATCCCGTGTTTAAGGGGGCTAAAAAGAGGCAGAAGCTTTGGCTCAGGCGATCAGGAAAGATTTTCAGTTCAGTTTTTAAGGAGTTTCATTAGTGGGTCGATAAGACCTTAATATTTTTTAATTAGTAACTTTATGATTTATTTTACTGTATTAGATCCTATCGTGTCTGCTGTAGACTGGGACAGCTGTTTTGCAGTTGCCAGGTATCTTTATCATATATTGCTGGTCATTTCTTCCCTGCATGCCTATGGAAAGTTTGTCGTGTTTTGTCCTTGTGTTTTGGGATGACAATAGGGAATCATGTTCCCTGCAACCTTCTCATTTCAAACTCATTTCAAAGTTTGGTAATATCAAAAAAATGTCTTGAGCATAGCCTGTTTCATAGGTTGTTTCTGAGGGATTCTGCAAGCTCGTGGGTTGGTGGCTCTCAGTCCCTGTTTGCTCCTTTGACATGGATTACACTTCTTCCATAAGTTGTTTCTGTAAATGTATTCTATGAGGAAGCACATTAACATCTTTCTGTTCAATAGTCCAGTATTAGTTGTAATTTTTGGAAGAAAAACACATTGGAGTTGAAAGTGAGGAATGTAGTTAAAATTCATCAGAACTGTTACACGGAAAATAAAAACTGTCAGCCAGATTCATTTGCATCCCTTGATAAGATTCAGATTGGATTAATAAAGGTAAATTGTGTAGAACTAATGACTTTTGTTAACTGTTTAATGCCACTTGGTATAACTTTTCTTAATTGGGTTGTGTGCTATGAAGAGCGTACATGTTAAAGCTATTAAGATACGACCAACAATGTGTCAGAATTTTAAGAGAGAAATGTATAGGAACTAACAGATTAAATATGATGTTTTATATACAGAGATTATGTTGCTCTTCTGTTTAGAATGTCTATACTGTCTGTACACTGAGAAAATTTAAAATTTTGCATTTCATAGTTGAAAGACAGATGCCAAGTTTAAAAAGAAGGAGCTATCAGGCCCAGTTATATTCTAAAACACCTGTCACCCTATCTAGCAAAGCCAAGGAGAGTCTGCATTTCTTTATCTCTTACTCTGTTTTCTGGGAAGGAGTTGATGAATTCTTCTGAATGCCTTGAAACGTATTTCCAGGTTCACTATTATTCTCCTGTATTTCTTTCCCCTTCGCCGAGCGTAACTCCTCCGCTCAGCTGAAAATAGAAGACATTCGGTTTTTCAGTTTCTCCTACAGATCTGTCTTTACTTCCCTTCTCCTCCTCCATCTTTCTGGTTTTTCCCCTTGTGTTGAATGCTGCTTGTGCCCTTCTTGTTGACTTCAAGCCTTTCTTGACTTCAGATTGCTACCAGGTACCCAGTCTTGAGTGTTGCTTGTCAAAACTTTGGCAAATAATGCTAATTTGAGTAACTGGTGATAGACTTTGGTTACAGTCTCCTGTCATTTGGGCTCCATTGGTTAACCAGTAGATTTATATGTTGGGCAGTATTTTATATATGTCTTTTATGTTTGTGTCAGTGTATTAAAGATTAATCTGATTAAAGATTCAGTTGTGGGTGTTTTATAGTGATCTTTTTTTTTTCTACTTTTAAAACATGGAGGCTTATTTCCTTATATTACTTCAGAAGATGGTAAAACAGAGACCAAAATATTGCCTGAATCAACTGTCAGTCTTGGTCTTTGATAAAATTGGGAATGTGTTGCACTTTGTCCAAGTAAGCCCTTTGCTGGTTTGATTGGTTCTGAGCCCTCTTTAGAGCTGTATTAGTATGCTCCTGGAACATTCAAGACAGACTAATTCTCTGCCTTTCAAATTACTGTTCTGTATAGTACAGAAGACGAAAGGAGCAGTTAATAAGTGATAACATAATGTATACCCAGGTCTCCTCTAAGTAACCGTCAATTGTGTACTCACGAGAGAGAGTTAGAAATACATAAGCCATGAACAGTGAAACAGAATATTGAACGCATCTTGTGTACAGGAGAAATGCTTTGTTTTCCCTTCTTTTAACCATTCACTGGTTCTTCCTGCTTTCAGAATGTCCAGCATTGTTGGTTTTATGTATGTATAAATAATGGGTTAAAAGACGCAAATTTTAAGTCGTTCTGTGTGGAAGCACAGGATATACACAAGATTGCCTCCATCTTACAGTCCTCAGGCGTTCCTGATCCCTTTTCTGCAAATATTGCAAATTTTGCATTCAGATTTTTTTTTTGGTGCATGCTCTTCAATCCCAAAAGCATCACAAGATACAAAAGCAAGCAGAAGTTGAAACAAGGCTACTTTAGACTGGAAGCAAGGTACAGTGCTTAGTAATTAAGGCAATTCTGTTGAAACAGATCTGTTGAACACCTGTTATAGGTTTGTAAGGTTTTTTCCCCCATATTTTTAAAGATTTATAGTCTTTTTAGAAGATGTGACTTAATTGGAATTTATTGTGTTTTTTCAGGAATTTCAGCACAAAGTGTTGTTTAATATGTAAGAAAGTGAAGGCAAATTGTCACAATGATGCTGGCTAGCCTCAGTATCTGAGAAACTGTTGGAAGGGGGAACAAAGAAAGGCTGATGAAGACTCTTCTATTAGGCTATTCAAGATAACATCTTAACAACTTTCAGAAAAGTGGTTCCTGAATCCATTTCCACAGTTGATCATGTTGTATATCTTTACTTTGAGGTGCCCTGTGGGTGCATCTCAGAATTCTTCCACATCTGATTTGAAAACCTGTGGCATTGCTTTGTTCACACTCCAGTCCCAGAACTGCTGGTGGCAGTCATGATTATGTGATGATCGGGGAGATCATTAGAGCTGCCTGGGAAGTGCATGTTAAAGCACAGGGAGAACTACCTAGCAGGGTGCGTAAGAAAACGTCAAATCCATGGTTTTGTTAAATATGGTCAGACAAACTGACCAAGAGAGAATGTATGAATATGGCTTATGCCAGCTGGTGCAAATGTACTGTGAAAGCATGTGCAAGTGGTTAGTACACGACAAACCATTTAGACAGGTCCAGTTAATTTCTGGTGATAACTGACATTTCTTGTGGATTTAAGCAACTCTTTCTTTAATACACTGCAAATGTCTAATTATTTTTTCTAAGTGTCTTATTTCTGGTAAATTAAATGCGCTTAGAAATACGATTGTATTAGTGTCACCCTCTCACTGAAAAGTACTAAGCAGTCATACAGGGCTTGGGATTTCAGATACTGGTTTCTATCAAATAATTGCTTCTTAAACCTTTCAATTACTTCATTAAAATACAGAAATGAGGGAAACTAAAGGATTCAAACCACAAAATTTTAAGGAAAGTTTGCGTTTTTTACTGTCTCCTGTATTTTTTTTTCTCTTAACTTCAAAGACTTGTTTTGGTTTCTTTTAATGGGAGAGACTGCTCTTAGCATTCTTTTGGAAAACCTTGGATGTGGAAGAGACAGGAACTTTATTGAACTGAGCTGTGCTTTAATCTTACCTCTATGAATATCCCTTTTCTCTCACTTCCAGAGAAGAAGCCGGAGAGAGAAAGAGCCACTACACAAGGGGAAGAGAAGAACAGGGAAAGACAGGGAAAGGATACGAACCCAGAAGTCTCACATTCCTAGAGGTAGTTTGAATTTAGGAGAAAGCCTTGCATGAGCTTGAGCTTCTCAGTCAGGTCTTTGGGAGCCAGTCCAGTGATGGCCAAGGAGTATCATGATGTATCTAGAGGTGTATCTGTATTTCCACACAGTGCCTGTTGTTGCTGATGTTATTTATTAAATGTCTTGTTGCAGTTGGCACTGCTCTATGCAAGCAGGACATGGCTGGGTTGAGTGCCTCCAAGTATTACCTTATATGCAAGCATTAGCATAAGCTTTAAAATTAATTTCAGGGGTACTTTGGAGGCCCAAATCTCTGTTTAGTGCCTTCTTGCTTTGTCCTTCAGTTTTACCATCATAACTGAAAATGACCAGTGTCAAGTGTCACTAGAAGATTTGTGGTGACATAAGGAGCTGCACAGGAGTTCCTCAAACTGCAGTGACTGAATCATGAAACAGGGGTTTCTTTTCATTTTTGATTATCTGCTCTTACTCTCTGATTAATGAACCTTCCAGCTACAATGGAAAAGAAGATCAGCATTTTTGCAACTATCAGATCAGTCCGTTTCTGTCATGAATATATGTCGTTTTCAAAACTATGAGAACACTTTTTTCTCTTCTATGAATGGACAAACACACGCACACCCACCCAGCCACCCACCCAGCCACCCACCCCCATCCACCCAAGACACCCATTAAACAACCTGTAGTAACAGATTTTGCAGTAATACATTTCTGTGAAGCCAGAAAGGTTTTGCTATCAGATCTCTGCCTAAAGCAGATGAAAGACGTGACTGATCTCTACGAAAGATGCAGGGGACCAGTAGGGAGCATGATAAAATGTGTTAACATAGCAGTGAGGCTTCGTATTTTGGTAAGCATTCTGCACATGCAAGGGGTTCCCTTACGGAAACTTGAGGTTAATAATTCTTGACCATGCTTGTCACACAAGTCTGACATGCTGGAGAGTGACTGCAGAAAAAGTTAACTCCAAGTTGATGATTTATGTTAGGAAGTTGGAAAGAAAACCTAAAGTGTTCTCCTTCCAGTGAAAAATTTGTAAGTGCAATGTGATGATGGTTTTTTTTGGTTTTTCTCTTCCACTTGCAGGATCATTGAAGATGTTTTTTTGTATATGTTTTTGGCATGTTAAACCAGAAGTTAGTGTTGCACAATTAAATTTTTTTCAGAATTTCCTTTGTGGTGCCCAGTGTAAGAGTCTTGTAGGTTGAAAAAACAGGAGGTAGATGACTATCAACTCTTTGAGAGGTACAGATTGTTTATGTGTCTTTTCCTGCTGGAAATGTTGGGAAAAAATGTTATTTACAGTACTGAAACAGTAAAGCAGTGTATGGCTATCTGTAAGGGAAATGAATTCTCATATAAATTCTACAGATATTCTCTTTTTCCAGGGAAAATACTTTGTATTTTACTCTGTGTTGAAAAAACACTTGTGAACTGTAATAGAATGTGACATCTAAAATAGATATGCTCATGATGCTCAGTTTTATGTATTCTGAATTTTTAGTTGTAAAAGAGCTATTTTCAGTCCAGCAGCTGTAATGGAGAGCCATTATCACCTTACATCACCTAAGGATGGGAGCCCAGTAAAGGATACTTGCTACTGGGCAAGTAAGAGTGAGTGGTAAAGAGCTGATATTTACAAAGTGGTTTTTAACGAAGTTGTAGGGAAGAGTGATAACAGGAGCTATTCCAAACAGTATTTCTGCACTTCGAACTCTGGAAAGGATTTTGAAATCTACTGAAAAATATATTTGCCCATTGTTGTGTTACTTCAGTGGCAGATTTTGATGGTATGGTTAGTTAGAGAGCCAAGTTAGTGCAACAAGCTAACCAGAAAAACTGAACAAGTTTCCTCTCCAACATGAATATAACTGAATTGGCAGTGGACATAAGGAGCAATGTGTATGGTTTTTTCTCGATTCCCTTTTCTTTTTAATTGGATTGTCCTCTAACTACCCATGTTCCATTTAGAAATTGTTTTTGTCTCGAAAACTGGATTTTGAGTTTCAAGAGAAAAGTCCGACAACTTTTGATACCTTTCTTTTAGTTAGATGGCGTAAGAAACGTTGTAATCAGAAAAAGTAATAAAAAGCATTACTTCTCTTTTTTTTCCCTTCCACCATATAATGTGGGGGTGACTGACTGAAACACAGTAACTCTACTATTACAGTTTCATAAATGAAAGCAGATGATAAGGTAGAAGGTAATAGAACACAGTTTTCTGTGTGCCTGTGGCTGCTCACAGGTAACTGGGACCCTTTTGCTACAGAAATGGCGCAGACTCTCTGCAAAATCATTTAGCTAGACTGGGCTGTGGTTTCATCCCTAATGCTTCTGCTGCACAAATTCAACCTGTTTAACAGAGGAAAATACAGTGTCTGGCTCTGAAGATGTAAGACCAACATAGGAGTTTTCTTAGGTGTTTCTTGAATGATTTTATGATTTGAGAGAACCAAGCCCTCTCGTGTTTCCTTATGAGCTTTTGTGAATATCTGCAACCCACTGTCCTTGGCTGGGTTGTTAAAACCAAATGTTTATTATGCTGTGGGGTTTTTTTTAAGCCTTGAAGTATAATTTATGTTAGATTAAATACCTCTATTAAGTGTATCTGAATATTGATACATAATGTGAGGTACTCTTCTGTATGAATCTGGAAATGTGAGAACACACAGGATCTTCAGATCTGAAACCAGAAATTTCTTCCTAAATAATCCTTATCCTTTAGTGAAGATAGGAAACTCTGACACTTAATGCAGATGATTTTCAGCATAATGCCTTACATCAGTTTCTCAGTATAGCACATGAATTCCAGTCTTGTGTCACCATTACAGTTTTTTCTTATTGACACTGCAAATAGTTGAAAATGTAGTTACAATGCAAATGCACTTCATTTTTTGCTTTTGCATGAAAACCAGAGGTTTTTTGTGGGGCAAAAGACTGTGGAACACAAGGAAAACAGTTTTGCAAAATACATTGAATTATTTTGCTCGTAGATAATGATATTAAAGAACAGTTGTGAATACAATCTACAAGATTGCTGGATTTTAATTTACATTTGCAATACAATAATAATGATTGCTATATTGTTAGAGGACTGTTATTTGCTCCCAGCCATCTTTTAGCTGAAAAGAAAATTCAGTTTGCAGAAAACAGTTTGGTGGCTTTTGTTTTTTTTTTTTCTTACAATGTTTTGCATGTGAGAAGCACAGGCTGAGAAAAGGCATAAGGAGGTGAAAAATATGATGATAAAATCGTGCTTTGATCAGATTAGGGACAACAGGTCCCACAAAGTTATTGCAAAATAGTTTCATAATAAACCCTGTTTATCAGTAACATTGTTGGCTGTATTTATAGCAAGGGAACTAAGTGAAATACAACACCATTTAACCATAACATCTAATAATATCTGAAGATGTCTGACCGAAATGGCTGGCTTTGTTTTGCTTAAAATTTAGCTCTTTTTATCAGCCAGTCTTCTTGAGCTTTTGTGTGTGTGTGGTTGTGTTCAAATTAGCATGATCTATGCTCATATTAAGCCTATGTCCTTCAAAGTGCAGGAGTGCTTAGTTTTCTAAGTTTATCCCTCTAACTTCATAATGAAAGTAATCAGTAACTTACACTCCCCATGTTACTTATTTGAGATATTCTTTCAAAGATTCAGTAGGTTAAGGAGAGATTTATAAACACGGGCTGATGCGTGTGAGCCTGGGCTTAACCGTACGTTACAGCATTGCCTGTTGTTCATATTGTGTGTTGGACAACAATTTCAGCAGATTGCCAGCTATGGTGTCACCCCTTAAGGTTCAGAATCTATAAAACAAACAAAAATAATTCTGGTATTGCAGACAAGAATGATCCCTCTTCAATTTAATGTTGTCTTAAATTGCAATATTCTTTTCAAATGTTTTTGACAGGTGGAGGAAGGAGCAGGTGTCTAAAAGGCAGCTCAGTTACAGCAGCCACCTCAAGACAAGGCGAAGGGAGAAAGTTGTGGTCAAGGGAAGTGACGTATGATGAGATTCATAGCTAGCTCGTATTTCCAGATGTGATGTTAAAGTTTCATCTTAATTAGTTCTCATCGTATTTATCTCTAGTCTGATTGGAACACTTTCAAATTATTTTAATAGTTTTATTTCCTGGCACCAAAAAAAAAAAAAAAATCCCACAGTCAAGACCTAGTTGCAACTGATTTCCTCTCTCCTTGTTTAGGGTTTCATTTCATCATTTTATGCATACTTGAACACTCCTCCTGGTTTCTAATTTTCTGTCTTGAAAGTTTTACCTTTGATCTAGCTACAGTGATTGCAGAATATTCAAGAAATTGTCTGAGGTTCTGACTTGAGGAATGCAGATAAAAAATGAGTGAAGTCCATAGTTCTATGTAATAGTCTGTGAAGGTGTCAGATTATCTACAGGCTGCTGGACATTATCTTAAAAAGTTAGTTCCTGGTATAAACGTAATGTGTGTCTTTGTTATATGTTTTAGCTTCAGTGGCATTATTTGAAAATCTGGTTCCACATTTAGCTGAAAGTAAGTCCAGGTTACTCTCTGTGTGTATATACAGGGCATATTTGATTTTCTGGTTTAGGGCTTGAAAAAGGTATTGAATATTTGGTTTACCAGGATGTCATTATAGAACCAGTGTTTCTTTGTGACTAGTTACTGAAACAGTCTCAAATCTGGAATAATTTTATTCAGTCACCTTCTGGTAATCCTGTTTTTCATACCTAGTCTCGTATGCAGCTCACTTTGCCCTGTCCCTGCAGTGAGACCTGGCAATTCTGCAGCAATGGTCATAGGCAATGTTGCTTATATCTGGATGTTTCTTAAATCTTATCATCTGAGACATGGTGGTCACCTAAACTAATTCAGTTTCTTATTTTGAGAAATTCTTGAGTTACAAATACTGGATTTCTAAGTGCTCTCATTTTTTTTTCATGCTGGAATTTACTGTATTTCTGTTTGTCGGTGAATCCTGTCTTGTTCAGCACCTTTGTAAGCGTTTGTCTTCTGATAAAGTGCTATACTTTATCTGTTATGTATGTCTTGTCTTGTTATCTTGCTTTCTTTTCTTTTTTTACTTCAATATTGAGGTTTCTGAAGAATCTCACGGAAGAGGAATCTGTTTTACTGCTATTTGAGTAAAGACAGCTATGATCTCTTGTCTAGGTGTAGAAGACCTAGGGAAAGAACTTGTCTAGGGAAAGACAAATATATCCTCTTAATATCCTTTTACAGTAGGTAACACAGGAAACCCAACCATATGGTTTTACATAACTAAAATGTCTTGGGAAAAAAACCCAAAACATATGGCTTTAGCAACTAAAATAAGTGGAATGATAACTTATTGGAAAAAATAAGTCCTTCAGAAATCAGATTTTTAATGGTCAATGCAATAAATGGTGATTTTGCAAGCAACAGGAGACACCACTGTGATAGGCACACAGTGGTGGTTTAGAGCTGCTTTAGAGTCTTTTCTGTGCTCCAGCCCTTGGGCAGGGTTCTCACTTCAGTTAATTGAGGCTGAATTATTCAGCCGCAAACTGAGTGGGGCACAGAGCTGGTCCTCTGCCAAGCTGGCTCAGGGCAGGCAGGGTGTACTTGCACCAGTGCCTTCACAGATACATCCCTTTGGCTTCCAGGTGAAGTGGAACAGCTGCTTCTAGATAATGTGGTGCTTGGGCTGATAAATTCACAGCTATCAGCGCATGGGCCCATGCAGAAGCACACCCGCACAGCACCACTGCCTATGCACACACACCCATTCTTGTTGGTGTCTAATCCTGTGTGATCTGTTTTATCCATTTGTTGCAGGAATCCTCTTTCTACCTGTTACTCAAGATAATTAAAGGGAACTCTCACTGGTCTTGGCCTTTTACAGATTTTCTGAACAAAAATTCTTTATTTGAGTTAAGTGATCAGTTAAGCTAATGTCAGGCAGCTCAGGTCGAAGTGTGAAATGAGGCCCTAAAAACCACAAGATGCTGACAACTTAACAGTAATTTAAGGGAGTTGTGGGAGCTGAAGCTACAGAAGTGCTTGAGGTCTCAATCAATCATGCTTGCTTCAGTATTTATTCAAAGGGTAACTGCTTTCACTTGGGCTAAAGTAAGGAGAGTAATTGAGGTATTGAGAGTTACCTGAGGTAACTGCTCCAGTAAAGTCTACCCTGACTTAACAAGGCCAAATTAGGTAAATTTACTTGGTAAATATTTTTGGGTTTGGAAGACCTCCTAATGCTGTATGATAACTGATTAAGTATGTTCTTAATTTAAAATAAATATCGACTACAAGTGGTGGGTTGACCCTGGCTGGGTGCCAGATGCCCACCAAAGCTTCTCTATCCCTCCCTTCAGCTAGACTCAGTACAGAAAATGTGACTAAAGGTTCCTGGATCAGCGGAGGTGCAGGGAGGGATCACTGACATGTTACAAATGTGTCATGGACAAAAGTGTCAGTTCAGAGACATTCATTTAATTTCTTACCAATCAAATCTGGTCAGAGTAATTAAAAATAAATCCCAAATTTCTAAAAAATCTTCCTCCCCACGCCTCCGTTCTTTGCAGGCCCAACTTCATTCCCAAATTCCCTACATCTTGTCATACTGTGATGCAGGGGAACAGACAGTTGACCATGCATTGTCTCTGCCTCTCCTTCCTCTTTAGGGGAAGGACTCCTCACGCTCTTCCCTGCTCCATTGTGGGGTGCCCCCAACAGGAGACAATTCTCCATGAATTTCTCTACCACGAGTCCTTCCCACAGGCTGAAGTTCTCCACTAACTGCTCCAGCATGGGCTGCTCCCGGGGGCTGCAGTCCTTCAGACAAAGGCTGCTCCAGTGTGGGTCCCCCACAGGGTCACAAATCCTGACAAGAAGCCTGCTCCGATGTGGGTTCCTCTCTCCATGGGTCCACATGGCCTACCAGGAGCCCGCTCCAGTATGGGCTTCCCATGGGGACAAAGCCTACGTTGGACACATCTGTCTGCTCTGACACGCGGTCCTCCATGGGCTGCAGGAGCACAGCCTGCAGGGGAATCTGTTATCTAGCGCTTGGATCCCCTTCTTCCCCTCCTTCTTCACTGACCTTGGTTTCTGCAGGGCTGTTTCTCTCACATGTTGTCACTCGTCTCCTCTGGCTGCAGTTGTGCAGGTTTTTTCCTCCCTTCTTAGATGTTATCCCAGAGGCATTATGACCATTTTTGATGGGCTCAGCCTTTTTTTGCAGCTGGATGGCACTGGCTCTGTCTGACATGGTGCGAAGCTTCTGGTACCTTCTCACAAAAGCCACCCATGTAGACCGCCACACCAAAATCGTGCCACATAAACCCAGTGCAGCGCAACAAGCTTGCAATTTTTCTTTGGTGATAATTGCAGTGAGAAAGATAATAATTTAATTACAATAAGCCCTGTGCTCTTGGCCAGTGATGCACTTCAGCATGTGAATCTGTCAGTTCCTCCAGAAGGATTTTCTTGGTTGTTTTTCTTTCCAATGGAACACTTCATCTGTCTTAAGGTGGTTTGTAAGTTCTTATCTCTCACAGCATCTCTGATATGAATTAAATGCAGCTGCTGTTTATGAAGAATGGTAGCCTATAGTTTTTACTTTCTTTTGGATTTTGCTTGGTGAAATGTAAAGAATGCCCTTTTTTTAGTACAATGTGGTTCCTTTTGTATCAGCTGGTTAAAAAGGTACCTGCATTCTTGAAAGCCTTTCAAAATTTTAATGGGTACACATAGTAGTTTGTGGCAGTATTACTGCTTATCTGCAGCTTTGTACATCGTTCTCCTCATACTAGGAGTGTCAATATTTAATTGTAGTTATTTCTCGACAATTGTTCTTGGAGAAGGATATGATTTGTGAGCCTTCGCAACAAATGCTTATGATGTTTTACACTCCATTTGGTTGGAAGCAGCTCACTTGTGTAGAAAAGACAGGATTTAAAAAAAAAAAAGAAAAGAAAACTTCATCTCATAAAGCAGTTTTACTAATCCTGGTGAGCAGTTCTAAGGAGTTAACTATACCATTTTCCTAAATTTTAGATATATTCACATGGGTAACTTTCCAACTGTGAATTCTGAACTGAAACTATTGTGCTATTTCTTTACTGTTGCTGTGTTTATTTATGACTGTTAACACACCTGTGTCATTCAGACAGGGTTGTGTTAAAATCTTGGGATGTTCATCACAAGATCCACTCTAGGATTTATGGTATTACTAAAAAAAGGCACATTCTTAAGGGGAAATGCTGCCAGTTTCTCTGTATGTGCAGAATTCCATCAAAATCACAATGAGTCTATCCAGGTTGGAACTGGGAGTTTTACTAATGTCTTACTGTTTACATTAAAAGGTGACAAACGTTTTCAAAGACACTGTGATAGAATTTGTAAATATGCGAAGACAATTGTAATGCATTAATTGGAAAGCTTTATGCAAAATTAGGTGGAATCAGATGTTGACAATGTATAGATATTAATATGTTTATATACTGTTTTGTCTCAACTCAAAACTGAGTTTTACAATTAGCCGATAAAATATAGAGGCTGGTAAAGGGAACTGCAATTATAGTTCTTACTCTCTGCAGTTTGTTTAGTTATTTGTGACATGTCCTAGCTGTGCTGTCTCTAAAAGATACATCATCACTTTTGTAAGGAAAATGAAGTTATTTGCATTCCTCAGTATAGACAGGAATTAAATATGTGTGGATGGATATCTTACTAAAAAGGGAAATAAATCAGTAATTAAACTGCACAGATGGGATAGAGATAATTAAAATATATATAAAAATTGGCTTTACAAGCCATAAAAAGAAACCCATCTGTTTTAAAAGAAAATACGACCAAGTATAAAATCAGCTTGACTCGTAATTTTTTTCATAGCTCTTGAACATCTGTGCAAAGCACTTTACTAGTGTAAGTAATGATGGGTTTGCTTTTATCAGCAAAAATTTCATTTACAGGAGTAGAAGGCTATAAATACCATACAAACACTGCTGAGCCCACAAGTCTGACTTGGATTGCTTCCATCGAAAGTTTGTTACAGGTGTCCTGCTGTTCTGCTTTGAGGCTTTTATTCGTGCGGGCTCCTGTCTCCATGTCGCATCCTGCCTGAAGGTCATAGGAACAGTCATCACCTGCATAAGCATGCCTTCTGAAGAAAATAGTATGTAGGAATTAATTTTGTGAAAGAATTTTTTATCACATTTATTTTCCTTCCAAATTTTGCGTGTATTTGCACAGCAACACTATATTGACCATTGCCTTCTTCCTTTCTTGGAATTTTTTTGCCTTTCAGGATTTAAACTTATCCAGAGAATAATAATAAGTCCATAATAAGCCCATAACCCAGAGAAGCCGTTTTTCATTTTGTTTTACTCAATTGTCAGATTATGGGGTTTTCTTCTACATTTTCATCATAGTTCAAATCTGTAGTAATACATTGAAAGAAAAATACACAAACTTTGATATCTAGTGCATGTAGTGCCTGAAGTACCCAGTGCGTTTTTGGATACTTAGGCACGCAGCTGCAACCCGAAAGGCTCCTCTCAGAATATGTCTGGCCAAAACTGAGGAGAATTAAATTTTGAAGTTAACTGTTACCTGCAGTAACATGTCTAATTGTCTTACTTTTCTAATAGAGGGAAATAAATTATGTGTTTTCCTCTCTAAACCGCATAACGCTCAGATGTGAAATGATTGATCTAAATTTTGGCTGATGCCAGGAATTTTTTTTTTTCTTAATGGGGTAAAAAATCTCCTGTAACTGAGATTTAAAGGTAGTAGAAAATTAGATAAAAAGAGATAAGCATATATAAGTAAAAGGATGAAAAAAGTATGAAAAATTTAACTATTTTAAGTCTTAAGCAAATTTTTAAAGTTAAGCAAAATATTTTAAATCTTTACTCAAATTAGTATTCGAACAGCTACTAATCTAGTAACAAACCCTGAGGAGTCTATAGTGACAAAATTGACAGGAGATTTTGGTAAAGAGAACACCTCATGTCAACATGCTTAGACTTTTTATCAGACTTTTATTTGTCTTTTGCTTTAGAGAGCAGAAAGAAAACTTAATTCTGTTTAAGAAGCCCAAGGTTGCTCTGCTCTTCCACAGAGCATATGCTATTATGTAGTACAGCCTGCACTAATTGTGTTGCTGTTAATTACGTGCTGCATAAATCTTCCTGTGAAAAGGCTTTGTTTTCTTTGCTTATAATCTTGCTAGATTTGAACCATTAGATCTGAATTTTTCTATGTCATGAACAGATTTGTTTGAAGTTTGTACAAAAGTAATACTGTCCTTTGAAGAACGAGATTAGGGGAACTAGGTTGCTGATCTATATTAAGGAAAACAGAAATGCCTCCTAATGGACAAATTGCTTCACATTTATACTTGGCATGACTTTACTTATTACCTCAGTGCAGTGACTTGAGGGGTGAAATGGAAGGGACTAGGTAAGGGGGAAAAAATCACATGGGAATGCAGAAAGGAAGAGAATGATGAAGTGGGCACTGCAACTGGCAGAGAAGCACTGGTGAAGGCTTTAAGGAGAAAATAGTGTAGAAGTGATCACAAGTACCCACAGGAGCAGGGATGGAAGATATGTAGGGTTTAGAGTATTCAACTAAAACCAAACTGAGAGGTTTTTTTCTAATTTGCCTTCATTAATTCAGAAATGAAGCGTGTGCAGAGGATTTAGTATTTAATTGAATTAGTAGTAGCAGCCAGGAGCCAGAATGGCCCTACCTGACTGTTTCTGACCCAGGCTTGAGCCTTTGTGCTTTGAACTTGCTAATCTTCCAGCCCTGGGCTGCCATGTCCGACACCTTTGATCCTTAACTTCATTGAAAAGTGCAAAATTGAGTAAGAGCAATTATTTCTGTAAGATGGATGGAATAATGGGTACTTGCTTTTAATTTTTGTTTCTTGGCAAGGAACAGAAAATTACACCCAGAATTTAGTAAAGAGTAGAAGCATTGAAATTTCCTATGCTCAGAAACTGTCAGGCTTAATTCTTTCATTGCATCAATGTTTTTGAGTTTTTATAAGAGAAAAAGTGTGTATGAAGAGCAACATAATGCTTTTTTTAGACCTACTCAATACAGGTGAGAAAATTTGATCGTACAAATCTCCTTCAAGTCTGCAATACAACATGAATTTCCAATTAAATACAATTTGAAAATAATTATTTGGCAGTTTAATTACATAAAATCACTTAGATTGTCTGAGGAAAAACTTCAGTGAGTGGGAGGGAGTGTTGACAGGATTGGAAATGTGATGGAGTCATTTATTGCAAAGGGATATTATACTATGGGTGGTCTTTTTGTTTACAGAACGTGGAAATTGAATTAAATTTCGTACGTCTAAAATACAATGATGTAGTACTTTTCTAAAGGACCCTGTGTTTCCTAACTTTTGAATCTTAATTTTCAGACTTGCACTTGGCCTTGTTAAACCTATTGAGGTTCCCATGGGCCCAAGTCTTGTGCTTGTCCTGATCCATCTGTATGACATCCTGTCCTTCACGTGTGTCAGCTCAACTACACCACTCAGTGTGGTGTCATTTGCAGACTTGGTAAGGATTCACTTGATCCTGATGTCTGTGTCATTGATGAAGGCATTAAACAACCCTGGTCCCAATATGGAGGCCTGAGTGACAACACTTATCACTGATCTCTGTTACGACGCGGAGCCGCTGACCATCACCCTCTGAATGTCACCGTTGATAGATGCTTTGAAGAACCCAGCTGACACTAAAGAGAAAAAGACCAAATTTAATTTCCAAGTAATAGACAGCTGATTCTTCTTGCTTGCTGAAACTCAGGAAACAACTGATCAGATCAGCATATTCACAATAGTAGTAGGAACAGCAATGGTTATATCTCTTATTTCTGCTTTTAGTGCATTTTGGCTTACTAGGAGGAAGTTCCAATACATTATTTCTTTCTTCCTCTTTGATAAGATTAGTGGGCCTCATGTATGAGTCATTTGCACATTTTAGCATATAGTTCTCAGAAGGCAAAGGCTACCTGCTTTTGAGGCAGATACACTTGATACTTCAGCCCATTTTCCTAAAACTTATGTGAGTGCAACTTTGGTGTCAGTATCCTTTGTGGCGTAACTACTGCTTACCTTCCCTCATTCTACATCTGTCTTCAGTCACAATAAGGGAAAAATTATTTTGTTGCCACATATTTGAATGAACTTATTTCTGTTATCATCTCTAATGATCACTAAGAAGTTCCTTGTTGCTTTACCCATTTTGTTCAGTATTCTAAACAAACATTGTCAACCTCCACAGCAGGTTGAGGGAGGTGATTCTCTCCTCTGCCATTGTGGGTCTCACTTGGTATACTGCATCCAGCTCTGGAGTCTTCATCGGTCTTCTGTCTTTCACGAAGAAAGATATCAACCTGGTAAAAGGAATCCAGAGAAGGGCCACAAAAATGATCCGATGACGGGAGCTCCTATTTTATGACAACAGGCTGGGGAGGAAGCTGGGGCTGTGCAGTCTGGAGAAGGCTCCAGGGAGACCTCGTTGCACCTTCCAGTATTTGAAGGGGACTTACAAAAGGAGGGCGAAAAGCTTTTACATGGGCAGATAATGATGCAATAAGGGGGAAGGATTTTAAATTTAAAGAGGAGAGATTTAGATTAGATGTTAGACAGAAGTTTTTGACTCAGAGGTTGGTGAGGCACTAGAACAGGTTGTCCAGAGAAGGTGTGGATACATCATCCCTAGAAGTGTTCAGGGCCGGGTTGAATGAGACTTTGAGCAATCTAGTCTAGTGAAAGGTGTCCCTGCCCATGGCAGAAGTTTAGAACTAGAAGGTCTTTAAGGTCCCTTCCAACACAAACCATTGTATGATTCTATGACTGTCTAATTTTACTTCTTATAGGATTTGGTATGCATAGTTGTAACAGTAGTAACAGCAATCTGTAGGCACACATCCAAGCAGATAAATGTAATAAACCCATTGGGTGGCTTTCAAGCAGCTCTCAAATGTTATCAACCTGATCATAAAAGAAAGTTGTGTAAGAAAGAGTTTCTCTTAATATATGGTGTCACCATTTTTGTGAAATAAAACTATTGGCCACCTTGAGGGAGTAGTTATTTGCTTAATATTCATCCTATTTTTAAAAAATGTAATGTTATCCTACAGAAATAGCCTCAGCTATGTATAGTTCTGTTCTCATTCCTTCGGAGTATTATAACCTTTTACAGTAAGAGACAAGCGAACAGTAAAATGGATTATTGCCCTTTGTTTCAATTTTTATTCTTCTTTCCCTGTTCTTTTCTGTCCTCAAAGCACAACTCAAGCCAACCAACAATTTAATAAAAACTAGAGACACTAATTTCTGAATTATTTAGGTCAATTGGATCGGTAAAAATCAGAGGTCCTTAACATTTTTTCTGAATTTTGGTCTTCACCCAGAATTCTCCAAATATATAAATCCTGCCTATTTTCTGTACTCCATTGCACCTCCATATTTGTTATCTTTTGGAGTTTCTCTTTTTCCTTTTTTTGATTTGAAAATCTATAGCAAAGATAGAAATGCTTTCTATATATTTGATTTTTCTGTGACAGAATATTGTGTAAAACAGAATGATGTGACATAATGTAAAAGAAGACACAGTGCATGTAAATTATGAATTCCTTAATGAGTTAAATCACCAAGCTAGACACACTTCAGTGATTTGTAAGAAAATCATTATTTCTGAAGAACCAATCAATGAATATGCGGGTCTTTTACTGCCCAGAAAAAAAATTAGTTTCAAGTCTAGGACTTGAATAGAAGGGTAATACCACTTTTTCATGACATAGGCCTTCAAATCTCTATTAAAGCCATTAAAATTTTCAGCCATAAAAACACGAGGCAGTATAAAATGGGTTTCAAATTATCACTATCTAGGTGAAAGACTTTTTCTTTTTACTAATAAACTGTCGCAGATCGACACTAATAATCAGGCATGGACGCAGGTTTCATACACACGCCAAGGTTTCGGGCTAACGGGCAAAAAGCCCGGCCCCTCGTTTATTCTCACACTTATATACATATGTACAGACAATCAACAATTGGATGAAGAGGTTAAGCCTCTCCAAATTGATAGGATATAAATTCAGTCCATCACCTTCCTCCACCTCCGGAGAAGGAATGCAAAACAATTTTAAAAGTACAGTCTAGAAAAGATTTGTTACAAAAATGTGGGCATTGTTTATCTTACAACTTATGAGAAAGTTTTTCACTGCTAACTCGAACAAAGCATGCAGTGAAAAACCAGAATAACAATAAACCACATTTTCCAATTCAGAAGTCCAACAATGAAGTACCTTGTTAAGGATATTTTATGATACTGGGAGGATGAAGAATCACTGTTCACTCTTAGATCTCCTGTTGCCATGAAGCATATAACTCAGTAGGCTTGGATTTATTTTTTTTAATTTTTAATATAAGAGTGATTCTCAGTGATGCTATAAGAACACTGTCGTGTTAATTAATGTTGTATTTTCATACCATCCACTCAGAAAGCACAGCTATGCCTGTGGAAAAGTATAATGGCAATATAATTAGGATTTCTTGTAAGGAAAACATTGTAACAGACATCCTGCCATGCTTATGTTATTTTAATTGGATGTTTAGCTCAAGGGCGTTCATAATTTATCATAAACTGTAATGGTAATACAATCAGCTAGAAGGAAGCCATACTTATCTCCTTGATTACACCATAAGAAATGAAATCCTAATTTGAACATCCTCGTTTTAATATTCTTTTACTGACATGGTGAGAAGTGAAGACTTGGTTGACAAAGAGATCATGCTGTTCAGTTTCTCAGCTGGGTAATGACTCAATGTAGTACAAGTGTAAGAAAATTAAATCAAAAGCCAGAATAAATCTGGCCTATCATGCAGAAATCTGGCCAGTATGAAGACTGATAAAAAGCTTTTATGTCAAGGACATGAAGGAGTATAACAGGAAGTCTTACTGTACTGATTTTGCCTGTTCTGTCTTTGGAAGAAATCGGACTTCTTGGGTGCTCTAGTTGTGTCATTAGTTCCCCAGTGGTAACTTCTGAGAAACTGCTTTTAGGTCCACAAGCCACCAGTACCTGGATCCAGTAATTCCCAAATTTTGTAGTAGTTGTTAGAAATTTTATAGTTAACCTTATTATAAGAATGATGGAGTATTTAATTAGTGGAGATAAAATAGTCTTGGTCTATATTAGGTAGATATACTGGCACTTCTTCTTTCTTATTTAATGTAAGAGTTTAAAATGTCACTTGGCAATGTCTTTAAGTGTTCCCAAGATGTGCATACCAAAAAGGGAATCATTCACTTTTCACCAGTCTATGTTTATGGTTTTGTTGTTCAAAGATGTTGGAAATTCTGTTTTAAGTATGTTAATGTAATGTAATATATGATATGATACATTTTTTTACTAAATATAATTCTCTGGGAGAAGTTATTAATATTGCATTCTGTAGGCTTGATCTTTGTGGTGAGCTCGTGCTGACACCTTCCAATGGGCCATTATGAGCTACCAAATTGCTTTTGCCTTGGATCAGTAGTGGTTCTCATTGCTCTTGTCCTTATAATAGCATCTTGGATATTCTTACTATATGTGTGTTTAATCCTTTTAGCTTCATGCTAAGTTCTGATCTTCAATAATTTTAAAATTCAGTAATTTTCATCTCCCCTAAGTACTTTTTTGCACACGTTTTCTGTTTCTCCATTTTGCATCTGCAGACTTTCTATTTCTTTGTCCTAGTTAAAAATATATGTCTGATTTACATTAATTATTATTTATAAATTATTCATTTTTTATTGTTACTGCATGACTGTATGCTTCCTCTGTTAAGTTAATATTCCTAGCACTAGAAAAATCTCGCTGGAGGTAATTCTTAGTTCCAGTTATTTTGGAGGCTTTCCTCCAGTACCCAGCTCAGTCATCTGCTTCTGGCTGGAAAGGATAGAGCCTCCACTCAGGCAGGCAAGATCTGTGCATGGTGGGAATACAAAACCTCACCTCTGTATGAGTGAGCAAAGAGGGGAACATAGAGGGAATTGGCTGATATAGTTGCCAAGCTACTCTCCATGGTTTTTGAAAAGTCATGGCAGTAAAGTGCTCTCTCTAAACTGGAGAGAAATGGATTTGATGGGTAGACTGATCAGTGGGTAAGGAATTGGTTGGATGGAGACATGCAAAGAGTGGTGTTCAGCAGCTCAATGTCCTGACGGAGGGAGGCCGGTTACAAGTGGTGTCTTTCAGGTGTTCATATTTAATGTGCTATTCAATGTCTTCGTCAATGACAGACATCAGGATGAAGTGGACCCTCAGTAAGTCTGCAAATGACACCAAGCTGAGTGGTGCAGTTGACACACCTGAAGGATGGGGTGCTATACAGAGGGACCTGGGCAAGCTCAAGAATTGGGCCCAAGGGAATCTCAGGAGGTTTAACAAGACCAAGTGCAAAGTGCTGCACCTGGGTCAGGGCCACCTTTGGTATCAGTACAGGCTGGGGGATGAGCAAAATGAGAGCAGCCCTGGAGATGAGCAGACTTGGGGGCGCTGGTGGGTGAGAGGCTGGACATGACCCAGCCATGTGCACTCACAGCCCAGAGAGCCAAACGTGTCCTGGGCTGCATCCAAAGCAGCGTGGGCAGCAGGGGAGGGAGGGGATTCTGCCCCTCTGCTCCACTCTGGTGAGACCCCACCTGGAACTCTGCATCCAGCTCTGGGGTCCCCAAAATGATAACATGGACCTTTTGGATCAAGTCCAGCGGAGGGCCGCGAAGATGATCCAGAGTGATGGAGCATGTCTCCTAATGAGACTGAGAGAGTTAGGGTTGTTCAGCCTGGAGAAGAAATGTCTCCAGGGAGACTTTAGAGCAGCTTCCCAGTACCTGAAGGGAGCCTACAAGAAAGCTGGAGAGGTACTTTTTACCAGGGCGTGGAGTGTGAAGAGAAAGGGGAATGGCTTTGAAACTGAAGGATGATGAATTTAGATGAGATATAAGAAAGAAATTTTTTACAGTGAGGGTAATGGAACACTGCAACAGATTGCCTAGGGTGTTGGGAGATTCCCCATCCCTGCAAATATTCAGTGTCAGTATGGATGAGGCTCTGTGCAACCTGTTCTACTTGAAGATGTCCCTGGTCATTGCAATGGGGGTTGGACTAGATGGCCTTTAAAGCTGCCTTCCAATTCAACCTATTCTATAATTCCCTCTTACCTCATGCAGATAAAAAAGATTGGGGCATTTCTCACTGGATCATTGCTTTAATGATCCAAGATTACCATTCAGCAGTATTTCCTGCTGCGGGCAACCCTTTGTCATAGCTCTAAGTCTCCCAGATGGCTTTGATATAAGTGAATGGAGTCATGGCTGAGTGTTTAAACACACTTACATGCATTTGTGCAATCTATTTCAGAGAATCCCACAAAATCAGTCAGGTTGGAAAAGATCCTTGAGATCATCAAGTCCAACCTGTGACCTAACAACACCTTGTCAAGCAGACCATGGCACACAGTGCCACATTCAGTCTTTCCTTTAACACCTCCAGGGACGGTGACTCCATCACTTCCCTGGGCAGCCCATTCCAATGTCTAATTACCTATCCTATGAAGATCTTCTTCCTGATGTGGAGCCTAGACCTCCCCTGGCACAGCTTTAAGATTGTGTCCTCTTGTCATGTTGCTGGCTGCCTGGGAGAGGAGGCCGACCCCCATGTGGCTAGACCCTCCTTTAGGCAGTTGTAGAGAGTGGTAAGGGCTCCCCTTAGCCTCCTTTTATCCACATTAAACAGTCTCAGCTCCCTCAGCCACTCCTCACAGGACTTGTGTTCTAGGCCCTTCCTTCACCAGCCTTGTTACCCTGTTTGTCTGTCTATCCTAGCTAATATGAAATCACTCTTTTTTTCCCTCTTGGATGTTGTCTTTCAGGAGTCCTGTGCTCCAGCATGTCCATATCTTAACACCTAATCTACTCAGCAGCTTTTGCAAAAAGCTGGATTTTGATGATAGTTTTGAATAANTAGACTGATCAATGGGTAAGGAATTGGTTGGATGGAGACATGCAAAGAGTGGTGTTCAGCAGCTCAATGTCCTGACGGAGGGAGGCCGGTTACAAGTGGTGTCCTTCAGGTGTTCATATTTAATGTGCTATTCAATGTCTTCGTCAATGACAGACATCAGGATGAAGTGGACCCTCAGTAAGTCTGCAAATGACACCAAGCTGAGTGGTGCAGTTGACACACCTGAAGGATGGGGTGCTATACAGAGGGACCTGGGCAAGCTCAAGAATTGGGCCCAAGGGAATCTCAGGAGGTTTAACAAGACCAAGTGCAAAGTGCTGCACCTGGGTCAGGGCCACCTTTGGTATCAGTACAGGCTGGGGGATGAGCAAAATGAGAGCAGCCCTGGAGATGAGCAGACTTGGGGGCGCTGGTGGGTGAGAGGCTGGACATGACCCAGCCATGTGCACTCACAGCCCAGAGAGCCAAACGTGTCCTAGGCTACATCCAAAGCAGCGTGGGCAGCAGGGGAGGGAGGGGATTCTGCCCCTCTGCTCCACTCTGGTGAGACCCCACCTGGAACTCTGCATCCAGCTCTGGGGTCCCCAAAATGATAACATGGACCTTTTGGATCAAGTCCAGCGGAGGGCCGCGAAGATGATCCAGAGTGATGGAGCATGTCTCCTAATGAGACTGAGAGAGTTAGGGTTGTTCAGCCTGGAGAAGAAATGTCTCCAGGGAGACTTTAGAGCAGCTTCCCAGTACCTGAAGGGAGCCTACAAGAAAGCTGGAGAGGTACTTTTTACCAGGGCGTGGAGTGTGAAGAGAAAGGGGAATGGCTTTGAAACTGAAGGATGATGAATTTAGATGAGATATAAGAAAGAAATTTTTTACAGTGAGGGTAATGGAACACTGCAACAGATTGCCTAGGGTGTTGGGAGATTCCCCATCCCTGCAAATATTCAGTGTCAGTATGGATGAGGCTCTGTGCAACCTGTTCTACTTGAAGATGTCCCTGGTCATTGCAATGGGGGTTGGACTAGATGGCCTTTAAAGCTGCCTTCCAATTCAACCTATTCTATAATTCCCTCTTACCTCATGCAGATAAAAAAGATTGGGGCATTTCTCACTGGATCATTGCTTTAATGATCCAAGATTACCATTCAGCAGTATTTCCTGCTGCGGGCAACCCTTTGTCATAGCTCTAAGTCTCCCAGATGGCTTTGATATAAGTGAATGGAGTCATGGCTGAGTGTTTAAACACACTTACATGCATTTGTGCAATCTATTTCAGAGAATCCCACAAAATCAGTCAGGTTGGAAAAGATCCTTGAGATCATCAAGTCCAACCTGTGACCTAACAACACCTTGTCAAGCAGACCATGGCACACAGTGCCACATTCAGTCTTTCCTTTAACACCTCCAGGGACGGTGACTCCATCGCTTCCCTGGGCAGCCCATTCCAATGTCTAATTACCTATCCTATGAAGATCTTCTTCCTGATGTGGAGCCTAGACCTCCCCTGGCACAGCTTTAAGATTGTGTCCTCTTGTCATGTTGCTGGCTGCCTGGGAGAGGAGGCCGACCCCCATGTGGCTAGACCCTCCTTTAGGCAGNACAGTGCCACATTCAGTCTTTCCTTTAACACCTCCAGGGACGGTGACTCCATCACTTCCCTGGGCAGCCCATTCCAATGTCTAATTACCTATCTTATGAAGATCTTCTTCCTGATGTGGAGCCTAGACCTCCCCTGGCACAGCTTTAAGATTGTGTCCTCTTGTCATGTTGCTGGCTGCCTGGGAGAGGAGGCCGACCCCCATGTGGCTAGACCCTCCTTTAGGCAGTTGTAGAGAGTGGTAAGGGCTCCCCTTAGCCTCCTTTTATCCACATTAAACAGTCTCAGCTCCCTCAGCCACTCCTCACAGGACTTGTGTTCTAGGCCCTTCCTTCACCAGCCTTGTTACCCTGTTTGTCTGTCTATCCTAGCTAATATGAAATCACTCTTTTTTTCCCTCTTGGATGTTGTCTTTCAGGAGTCCTGTGCTCCAGCATGTCCATATCTTAACACCTAATCTACTCAGCAGCTTTTGCAAAAAGCTGGATTTTGATGATAGTTTTGAATAAGTATGTAGTCTTCGAAGAAAATCAAATAACTTCAAAATTCTTGAAGTTCTAAATAAAAAGTCGGTGCTCTGCTACAGATGTTGATCTTATGAGGTTGCCTGGTTTTACCGTAATATGTTCTTCCTCATGTATAGGGGCTAGTTCTGATCTCTGATCTGTTTCTCTTTTTTGTCTGCCAATTTCCATTATCCTTTATCTCTTTTGATACCTCAGATTTTGTCAGTATGTTGGATTTATTACCAGAAAACAGGAAGTGAAACAACTTGTCCTGAGCTTGAAGCAAGGAGACTAGTCAGCTATTTGAGGTATCCAAAAGGCTTCCAGGTAACTTTAGGTCTCCAAAACTTTGCTTCCCCTTGAAGCATGTTTATATTGTCTGTCTTGCTAGATAGTTTTAAAAACATGTGTTACCTCTGTCTCACATTCTTGGCTCCATCCTTAGACCAGCACTGCTAAAAGATGGCAGTGAGTTTTTATTTGATGTTGCCTGGATGAATGTAATTTAGAATGGATGCTGCAGATTGAATTCCTATTGAATTGAATGCCCTCTTTAAAGGTATAATCAAGTATCACTCCTATGCTAAGCTTCTGTGTTTTTCAGTTATGTATATCTCTTGATAATGCTTATCCATTTTTATTTTGTATAAAATAAAAACTTAAACTAATATTGAAATATTGCTAATTATGAATAAACAAAAACAGTCAAGGCCAGGTCTTTTCCTACACTGTTTTTGTTGTAGATGTTCAGGCATTAGTGTAAACAAATTGTGTAATGTATGTAGACAGTTAATTTGTTGGATTGAGGAAGTATTTAAACAGAATTCATGGTGTTACTTAATGGAAGTTATGGATGCTGTTCTTTATACATCATTTCAGCATTATCTGATAGTGCTGGAATATAAATTTTTACTTAATTGGCTATGCAAGCATTTATTGATTTTTTTCTTTGAATAATTAAAGGATTCGAAAGCTTCTTTAAAGGGTAAACCGAGCAGTTTTCTGAAGTATGTTTGCAGTGGAATGATAACTTCTTGAGATTAAAAGAAAAAAGAAAATTGTAGCTTATAAACAATAGCAAGGAAGACAAGCTGCATGCTTGTGCCACAAAAAAAGAGAAAATTTTGGATGCGTAATTACGGGTTGTATTGAAATATATAGAGAGTAATGGGATTTTTTTTCCAAACAGTCTCATTTTTTTCTTGACTTCTTGACTCAATGACATTTTAAACAGTTTTTCTCATTTCAGTGCTTGAGGTAATTTTTATTAGTAATGTGATTTACTGTTAGGAGTTACAATTATTTCAGACATGAAAAGACTTCCTTTCAGATGTGCCTATACTGAGGAGAAAATATCTCTAGAGATACAAGACAAGTGACAGTGAAGGCAAGTGCAGCATTCTGTTGTTTCTGCTCTGCAGATCTGTTCAGATGAGAGATCTGAACAAACTCTGTGTTTGGAAACTCACCAAACTCCTTCCTGTTTGGTTCCAGTCTGCAGGGATAGCAAACTTCATTCTCCTGGCGTTTCTGCCTGGGATCACTGCTGCTCTGGCTAGTGGTCCTGGGCCACTTTTGGGTTGATCTGTTTAGTAGAAAATTTGGCTTTTTCGTTAACCTAGTGCTTTTTTATTATGGCTCCCTGCTGCTAAATCCTTCTATTCCAGCTGTGTGAGCATCCCTGGCATGGCTTAATTTCGCAGTGAGAGGAGGTGGGTGTAGGTAAGACTTAGGTTGGAGTGGTGTTAAGAGCACACCATCAGTATTCACTTGCTGACATAAATACAGTTTCTGACAAAGCAAGCCCTAAGTGCAGCAATTCCTTTCCTTGTTGTCTTTATTATTCAGAAGCATTTTGTTATCAGAGGTCTGCTGGTGCATTGCATTCTTCCATATGTGGCAGGATATATTTCCTGATCAAGAAGTTCCTTCCAGTTTATCTGGCCTTTCCGACTTTTGCTCGGTTGTGTAAGTTAATTGATCCTCACCACTCCCCAGGATAGTTTGGCATCCCATCTTTTTCCTCTTCTCATGCTTTCTGTTTTGCCTTTTTGAAATTACTCATTCTTAATCACTTCTATTCTCCACCTTCATGGGATTTTCAGACAACATTAGCAAACTGATGTTTCTGCTCAGGCAGAACTTTTAACAGTTCTACTTTGACCAAGAAATAAGAATTGAGTATTCTCATTTGCCATTTGTCTGTGTACCCAGTGTTGTTAGCCAAGAAGAAATACTGTGTTGTCCACAAGATGTTGTACTGTGCTGTTTATGGCATTACCTGTGTGGTACTAACAAATCAGCCAGCTTTTTGAATTGCATGAAATTTCAGCTAAAGAAATTGCTGTTGGTGTCATTTTGTTTAACTGGATGTGGACAATGCAGTTGTTGAGACCATCTCATCTTCAGGTGTGTTGTACCCATCTGGTACAGCTCCCAGTGCATAATTCTGGGCATATATAGAACATATGGGGAAAGAAAAGGTACGTGACTAAGTGGAAGGGTGTCAACTAAATACAGGCGAATTATTATTTTTTAGTGTACCTAAGTACTTTCCACAAATATGCAGAAGAGTAAGACATTCCCAAGAAAAGAAGTAGGTGAAAAAAATAAGTGTAAAATAATGGGAAAAAAGAGTGAATGAACAGAGAAAGTAGCATCTCTTTAGGGCTGAGTTACTAGAAATAATTTTGAATCGTGTATGTATTTGCCTCTGCACACATGCAGTATAATATAGATTATAAATTAACAAGTTAAAAATATGCTGAATTGTCAGTGTTTCCTGTCTCCCAAAGTTTATATTTTTGTGGAAAACTTTTGGAGGTCAGGTCCAGATTCCCTAATATTGATTCTACAGTAGACATTTCTACCACTCTGTTCCTCTTCAAATTATGTTTTGGAATATTGGTTTACTAATTAATGTGGAATTGTAAGGCTGTAAAGTAAGAGACTATGGAGATCATCTGGTCCAGTCTGTTGGTCTTCAAGCAGGATCAATCTCAAGGCTGAAAATCAAAGTTCCATCAGGTTGCACTAGATTAATATTAGTTCCAAAATCTCATGTTTTTGCAAACGGAAGTGTTAGGGGGTGACAAATGTGATAGAATGCCTATCGCAGTGCAAAAGTAGTTTATATTAAGTAGCTCTTTATACATACTTGTGATATAAGCTTTAAGGTAGAACTTTCTGGTACACGGCTGGAACAGATAAATCTCCAAGGTACAGTAAGGGTGATTCTATTGTTTCTTTTAATATTAATGTAAAGTGAAGTTCTGTTTCCAAATAACCGTGGACTTTTGGAAATACAGGGCTGTTCGGTTTTGCTGTATCAAAATGGATTTTGTGGAAACTTAGGTAAAACTGAGGGTAAAAGGCATTAAAAACAGTTTGAAAAAAGTATTTATTACTTTCATTTTACGCTCAAACAGTAGTACTATTAAAGACTCCTAAAACATAAGGGAAAACCTTGTGTCCCAATAATTGACTTCACTGATACATAATAGCTTACAGCATTTCCCTTTTGTAGCCTATAATAATAAATACACTGTGAATAGTAAACTCAAGTGGTTGTTTTCACTTAGAATTTTTCATTTACTCAGAAATGTGACCAACTTGTGAAGCAAAGAAATACGGACGTTTAACTCAGCACTTAGATCTCAGTGTTTGTAGCACTGAAGCTTGATTTTTTTAATGGTTTTTTCAGAAGAATTAGAAATTAAAAAGACTTTTTCTTAAAGTTTTCTTCAACGTTTGAATTGGTGAGTTACTTCAAAAGTAAGGATACTTAGGACTGAATCAGTTAAGAAAGACCTTTTAAGCTTCTGCTGAGCGAAGTAAGATGTACATTTTCTGTAGAGGATAACAGGTTGTTTAGTCAGGCACAGACATGCAGGTTCTTCAGGAAGATTGATTTTTCCTGGGGAAATCATAAATACCAGGGAACCCTTTGTGTCAGACTGTTGTAGTTTGCAGGATGCTCATCTCCCAGTAAGAAGAATTATACCTTGTAAAATATCGCTACAGTATAAGGATTTTTCATGAGATGGGAGCATCATACTTTTTATAGCTGGCTTCGTTACTGGGGCAGGGGCTTGCAGAGGGCTGCTTTGTCTTGCTGTATGAAATTGTCCACTCCAGTGTTTTAAGACTACACACTCAGAGTACTTGAAGCATAAAGGCTGTAGAAACATTATTTTTTTTATATTGCACTGCAGAAGAAAATCTCCCAAATTCGTCATTCAGCAGAAGAGATTTCATGCACTGAACATGGCAGGTTTCTGAGTGGAGCAGGTTACTTTCCCATATCAGGCAATGTGACAGGAGTGCAGATAGTATGCTGAGCATCTGAACTGGTATCAGCTGGTATGACAGGAGTGAAGTCATCACATGAAGCAGGCAGCACAGCCTCAGGCCATTACAGGGTGTTAATTCTGTGGTTTCAGCTTTGCTTGGTTAGTGTGAAATGGGTCTGGATGGACAAAGATTCTCAAGCATGTACAAGGAGACTGGTCTGAATAAGTGAAAAACAGAAATTATACATTACCACTGGTTTTTTTAGGAATGGTTCTTGCCAAGCGTGAATGAAATACTGTCCCAGGCACCTTCATACTATCATAAACCAATCTACTCTCTACTGTAACACTATGAAGAGTTCCAGCCTTTTTACTGTGCTGAGTATATCCATGCTAAAAGGTGGTCACCATGCCAGCTGTCAGTATTTAGAGGTTTTCTTTAGAATGCTGGTATTTGTAGGAGGATAAGCTAAATGTAAACATGTGAGCACTGCTGAGTAGGAATGAAAAGGACATGATCTTTGTTGTTGTAACAAAAGGGAAATTTCTCAGTAAAAATTCCTTCTGGGGCAATCCTGTAAAGTGGGGCGTGTTGCTAGTTCAACTGTGATGTTACCCACAAGGTATCCAAAAAAAGCAAAATATCCAGGTTCTGTATAATTTGTATATGTGGAGTCAGCATTTGTGCTGTTTATGCACTTCAGAGAATAAATACAGTATTCAAATCTTTGGTCAGATATACAAATACATGAGTCCATGTTTTAGAAAAGTTCATAATTAAACAAATAAACTACTTTATGCCACAACACACAGAGAAACAATTCAGAAACTATGATTAGTTATCAAATCACTTTTTCTTTTTTTTTCCTTAACCCAGAGGGTAGAATTTGTTATTTCTGTCTAAATATATAACCTTAAAGACTTTTTCCAATTTTTTTGGTTGCATGTATTGGAGGCTAATATTTGACTGATTTATATATTTTTGCCTCTGTATGGCCAAATGTATCACACAGTGAGACGGGGACAGATTATGAAATAAAAGTTTGCATACATGTGTAAGGTAATAGAGTTAATTGTAACTTTCACTTATTTAATAAATAATTCCATAGGCACAGTAAAACTTTAGTTATTCTTATTTTGCTAACACAAAAACTTGGTTTTTAATGTTATGACTCAATAAACATCATAAACTACCTTCAGGTGTATGTATGGTTAAGGGTAAGAGGTTGGCAAAGTAACTTTCCTCTTCTTTTGCTCCTTAAAGTTAATGATTAAGCATTTTTCTCAACTGCATTTTTAAAAAATATATGTTTTGTAGGAAGAAATATTGGTAAATGCTCTGATGCATTGCTGTGTATGAGCCTTCGGAAAGGTTTAGTGTCTTGTGCTGAAGATGTGTTGTTATAAAAGATTGTGTATTACTTTAGTGGTCAAATTTTGCACTGTTTTTAATAGATAGTATGAATTCTGTGAGTAATAAAACATGTACATAAAAAGCTAGTGTTTCTTACAGAGTGTACTTGATGCAGATTATATATATAGCTATAGCTAACTAGTAGACCATAATATAATGTGTGTTATTTTAACACTGGAGTATTTTAGTGACTTGATACAAATGCTGAAAGAATTAATTATTAATTATCTTTAAATTTGTGAAATACCACTTATTAATCAACTCTTTGTCTCTCTTGTACTGTATGAGACATGCCAGGGAAGAGTATTTGGTTGTACAGGGAGCTGAGGCACCCTTTGTTGTTTATTGTAACTGGAACTGTTACCAGTTTCTTTATCTGTCCACATTACCCTGGTGCTCCTACTCTGAGGGCTGGTTTGTTCCGAAGAAGGGGGTTAGTGGCCCTAGGCAGACCAAACCTGAGGAGGCCAAAAGACTGTCAGCCTACCTTCCTTAAATCTGTTGACTACTGAAATGCAGCCTTTTCCACGATTGTTTCACTTAGATAACACCCAGCGTAATTTAGGACATTTTTCTTTTTCCTTCCATGCATGCTGCTGTCCTTGTATGCCATTGCTGTTTGTCTGTTTACAAGCTAAATTAGAAAAGTCCTGACAAGTTTCTTTTGCACTGATTTGGTCCCATGCATGTGATAAAGAAGCAGGTCCATAATTGTGTGAAATTGTTTGCTGTGTCTTTCCACAGTATTCTGACTGATGCAACACGAAGTCGTTTCCCTTTTCTGTAGAGGATTCACACTGAGTTTTCACAATCTCTTCATGTCACCTTGCGGTCTGCTAATATTCTTATGTTCTCTTTGTATGTCAATTATTTCCAGTTTAAAAAGTCAACTTTCCTGAGATGCTTAGTCACTTACCTCTTACAACTAGGGGTATAGGATTATATGTGTTGTTTTATTATAATGACTTAATTTCTGCAACTTCTTAATTTCCAAGTTCTCTGGCTCTCAGGGGTTGTCTCTCCTCTCATTTAGTCATAATGTCCTTGACTTTGTGTCATGAGCAGCGTCCAAGATTTTGTGCCAGTGTCACTAGGTGCAATATTGTTCCTTAGAAGCTCCTGTAATAGCTTCCCTCCAAACTGATAATTCCCCACTTGTATATAGCTTGTTGTTGCTTCTCTGTTATCTAGTTCATATGCACTTCATAATTCCAGTCTTAATCCTTATCTTCTCCAGGCTGATAGTGTTTCTCAGAGCACCAAAACTGACTTGCTCAAATCTGTCTTCTTGTCCAGAAACTTAAGATTACCTGTAGTTTAGCGTTGCATTTTATTATGATACGTATTGAGACCATCCTAATGTGCCTGTAGTCATGTGAATTTTTTTTTAAGCACTCAACTTGCTGCTGTTCAGCAAAACAGTGTCATCTCAAACACAGTAGATTTATCTGTGTACTTATACGGATGAAATGTCCCTTGAACTCACAGAAAGTAGTGAATAAATCTTCATCTTTAGCAGAGCTAAACTCCAAAGAGCAGAGGGAAGAAAGACCAGGTGTAATTCCTGTTCAGCTTATTTCTACATTTATTGAAAGTCCAGCTCAGATAAAATGGTCAACAGTTAAGTACTGCTGTGGATTTAAGAAGAGCTGGAGTGGATGGAGGATTATGTTTTATGTCTTCTCTGTTAAATGTGAGGAACTATTCTTAATGCTTAAAGAAAAATTGTGTTAATTTAAAAAGCACTATTTGCATTCAGTCTTTTAATATGTGATAGCCTTGCAATAATGAAGTTGGTTGGTTTGGGCTTTTGTGTATATGTAATGAGAACTTTCCTTTTTTATTACATCAGTAAATCACAGCGATTACAATGATTTCAGAGCTTGCAATGCAAATTACACTGTGCTTGTGTATTAGCTATTGTATTTCTCTGCCGTGATAATAAAGCATTGCCTTTATTCTGATTTCTTTCTTATAATTTTTTTAATTCCTGCTTGCAGTTCAGAGTTCCTCAGAGCATGATTAGATTATTAGTATTTCTTGCCAACTTCTAGTTTCAACTGGCATGGAAAGAGGCAAACAGAAGTCCTTGCCAAGTCTTGCATTAGTTGTGCTGTAAGAATCATTCATAAGACAGCAAACTATTCAGAAAAGTCGGAAAGCCATGCAATATGAAAAGATAAAATGTTGCACTTCCATATATTACATTGAATTGAAGACAAATTCTCCCATTCACTGCTTTCAGTGAACGTAAAGTGGTTGTATCATGTCGAACTAAATGTTCATTTGGCAAAATATTCTCTCTCTGCAGTAACTGGTAGAAGAAGCTGAGGCAGGGGTGCAGGACAATAAGGAAATATTGTGATATATCTCCAGCTGGGCCTCCAGGAGTTCTAGATAGCAATGATTGCAGTCTCCCGCTAAGCTCTTGCCTTGTTCTTAAAAGTCATCCAAAATTTTACCATTAGCAACTTGCTGTGCCAGTAAAATCTGTGCTTGAGCTATGTGATTATTTCCATTTCTGAGTCTTGAGTGCATCCATGTAAGTGTCATAGTTCTTCATGTGAGAAGAGATGGTGACCGTTCCTATCCATTTTTCTCATGGTGCTCACTTACTCTGACATCATTGATCTCGGAGTTGGCCCTCTTTGGATTGCTCCCTTTTGCCCTAGTTATCTGTTTATTTAATGATCCACATGCATAATTGTGGAGTAGTCTTGTTTAGTACCTTTGTACTCACATGATGGTTGATGACAAACTAAACATGACCTGATCATGTGCGCTCGCAGCCCAGAAAGCCAGTGGGATCCTGGGCTGCATCCAAAGCAGCCTGGTCAGCAGGGCATGGGAGGGGACTGTGCCACTCTATGCTTGTCTGATGACATGCCACCTGGAGTGCCAGTTCTGGTGCCCCCGACATGGGAAGGACATGGAACTTTGGGAGCAAGTCCAGAGGAGGCCATGAAGTTGGCAGGTGCAGAGACTGAGAGAGTTGAGGTTGCTCACCCTAGAGAAGAGAAAGCTGCACGTAGACCTTATACCAGCCTTCCAGGGTCTGGATGCCTACAGGGAAGCCAGAGAGCAACTCTTCTGGGACTGTACTGATAGTACAAGGAGTACTGGGTACAAACTGTAAGAGGAAGAGCTTGGACTAGACGTTAGGAAGAAATTCTTTTCTGTGAGGGTGGTGAGACACTGAAACAGGTTGCCCAGGGAGGATGTGGATATCCCAACCGTGACAGTGTTGTAGGCCAGGTTGGATAATGCCTTGAGCAACCTGGTCTAGTGGAAGGTATCCCTACCCATGTCAGGGGGGTTGGAACTAGATGATATTTAAGGTGCCTGGCCACAGTGTTCAAGATGCTGGTGTGCTGTGGACACAACCATATAATGAAATATCTGTTTCCCTCTAGTCTTGTCCTCATGCCATTTGCTTTTCCTTTCATCATTACTGAATCTCTGTGTGACATCTACGCAGAATTACATACTGTGTAACTAGGCTCTATTAGAGTCCTGACAACTTGTACACAGTCAGACATTTTTCAGATAGAGTTAGGATTGTGTTCCTCATGTGTACTTTGCATTTATCTACACAGAGTTTAATGTGGCATTTTATTACTTTGCCATTCAAAATCATGAAAACTTTTGCAGGAAGGTTTACTCTTACCATGCTGAATAATTTTAATTTATAGTCAATAAATCTTGCCATCCCCCAAGCCCACCTCCTTTGCCAGATAATTTATGTCTGCATTTTTCAATTCAGACTCTCACACAAATCCATTTTCCAGGAAATTTAATCATCCTTCCCTTTGCCTCCTGGGCTTGACCACCTTGCTTAGAATTTTCAAAGCAAAGTTAGGATCAAATTGAATTGCTTTCATTTAGATGTTAATAAGTTGAGTTGTAAAAAGACATTTTTTTCCTGCAATATTGAGAGCAAATTTCTGCGCCAAGATTAAAACAGGCTTTCTTCAGTTAGTGTTGATGCTTTCAGTGTCATGTTTGTTCTATTTTCTCCAAATTGGGATCTGTTAAAAGTTTTCAGTAACGTAATTGAAAATGGGTTAGTACAGTTTTGCATATGTGTGATAGTACTTCATTACTGAGTTGATTCAATTTTTTTTCATTGCTACTTTTAATCTGTTGTTGATTATCAAAAGCAAAATCATTAGTATAATGAAGTATATCTTCTCTCTCCAATTTCAGTGGAGCATATCAAATAAACCTAGGCATCTGAAATTGGAATGTGCAAAAAATGCAGTATTTATGTCAATAGAATATTTCTGTTAAATAAGTCTTGCTAATGAATCTTCTGATTTTGTAATAAGTCAAGGGCTACAGAAGAATTTGCACAGTTGGAGGACCACGTTTAGCTTTGCAGCAATAATTTGTCATCTGTTGCAATTTTTTTGGATTAAGTGCATTTTACTGCTTTACATAAAACTTTCATGCACTTCGAGATGACAAGTCGTGTATTTTAAGTGGAATGTGTAAAGGTGTTAATGGTTGTAAATGTGTAAAGTTAATGTTTCATTTTATATTCAAACTCTTGTTTCATTTATATTCAAATAGCATTCTTCCTTAGATAGCTTAGAAAAGTAAGCCAGGCTTTGTGGGCAAAGATGTTAATACCATTTAGCACCCAAACCACCTCCCCTTCTTTCTTTTGTTTTGAACATTACACATTTTCTTAATTTACTTTAAAGGGACTTTGTTATGAAATTCTAGATGTGAAAATCATGGCTTCAGCTTTTTACAGAAAAAGTGGACAATACAAAAACACAGTCACCTTGCAGAGCTCACAGCACACAATTTTAAGTAAAACAGACCAGGAAGGAAGTGTAACTTACAACTGGAGAGCTGGAAATCTAGCTGGATCAGGCGTTCTTTTTTCATTACTCAAAATGTAGATTGTAGAGGGAGAAGAGAATGTTTTTCCAAAGAGCTAATACCATCACCAAGCCCTTTCCTAGACACTGTTTTTCCTTTCAATCTCTGCTCCGCCTGTCCTGCCAGTGTCCATCTCTAGTTCTCAAGGAAGCCATATTTCAGTTTTTCCAGCACTGCTAGTTAAAACACTAACAGGCCTGATGATGTTGGCTCCTGTTTTTGGTGATTACAAGGAAATTACTCAAACCCTCATGTCCCTGGTTCATCTCATCTCATGTAACAAGCAAAATAGCTGCATTCCAAGACAGAACAAATGTTCCCAGACAGCTTTAGGTAGGAATTCTGTGAATAAGGGGTACTTGAGTCATGTATGTTTTTTCACATTTGTTTTCACTTTAATATAACAGAGGTACCTGTTTTATTAGAGGTAAATTTAACATAGCTTAGGGTGTTTCTCAGAATGTGGCTGCTGCTTTTCTACGTGTTACATGACTAGTCTGTAAAATTTTAATCTGAGTAATAGTAGCAACCATGTTTGCTCAAACAGGGGCATTTGGTGTCTGAATGAGATGGGAGGAGTACTCTAGAAGTTTTGTATTAAAGTTCTCCTTTTCTAAAGTGGCAATGTTTATGTCTTGTACATGCCAATGAATTTTAAATGGCATTCATGATTCTTAGCCTTGTTACGTGTTATTTTACATTTATTGCCCTATTCTTAATATTACTTCCAGTAACAAAAATTCTGTTCTTGAAAGAATTGAAGTAAAATGAGCTAAATGTTTTGAGTCTGAGATACTGTGCAATCAGAACTTACCTTTCTTGATTTCTTCCGTGTATAAAAGACAACCTTAAATATCCATCTCAGAATCTGATTACAGCTCAAGCTTGCAGCACATTTTTGAACAACATTTTCTATCTAATTAGCACATTTTCCTTATGTATTAATTACAGACTAGTCTGTTTGCAGATAAAAAAACCTCAATATTTTCTCCTTTATCTGCTAGTCATGGGAAATAATTCTGTATCTGTATCTGTGGAGTTAGTAGGTGGTAGCTTATCAAAGAGCAGAGGATTTTAAACGTATTTATGATGTCAGTATTTTACTACTCCACATAATTTCCCGTTTAAGAATATATATTAATAAAGATCTAAGTTGTCTTCTAGGGAGGAAACTGAGTCAGAGATAGTTTTATGATTTGCTTATAGTTTAGTTGTCAGCACAGAAAGTATAAAGGCCAGGTAGTTTAGATCCTAGACCTGTCAGCCATAAAATGGATCTCTTCACTATATCACAATTACTAATTTGACAGAAGTAGAATGTCTTTTTTTACTACAGAAATAAAATGGAAATCACTATCACAATCAATAGCTTAATTGACATACTCTTGTATATGTGTACCTGAAAAAACATATATTCCAATGGTTTTATTTCGATTGTTGGATTCTGTGTCAACATGAAAAAAAAAAGGGTTTGCTAAGGCTGTTCAGTTTTTGAATGTTAAGCAGCACTAACGATTTGCGTATATCAGTACAATCAGCTTTGTGCTCCATAGACACAAGTCCAGGGTGCTCTTTAAAAAATCGTGAATGTTGCTAACCTTTCATTAAGGATCTGTGCTAATTAGGGCTTAAATTTAGGTGAAGTCAGTGGCTCATGCATAGCACGTATGAACTCAGCAATATTACTCACAGACTTATGCCTAAGCGTTTCCTTTTGTTCTGCAGCTGGACAAAGAAAAGACCAACCCAAGGTACCTGCCCTTCTGTTTAGACAGAGGACAGTATTTGCTTACTGTGGACACTACTGAAACTCAGACCAAAACACTGTAAATATTTTCTACTGAATTCTTTAGAGTTTTATGCCTAAAAATAACCATGATCCATAAGAATTGGTAATGATACCAGTACCAATGTGAGTCCTTTTTTGGGTAGAAGCACATCAACTTAATGTCTCTTTCCCCCTACACCCCTCTTTCTCTCTTTCTAGATGCAGCAATTGTTCCACGAAAACTATGAACACAACCGTAAGGGTTACATTCAAGATCTTCACAACAGCAAGATTCACACAGCCATAACGCTTCATCCAAACAAAAGACCAGCCTACCAATATAGGCTGCACAATTACATACTGAGTCGCAAAATTTCTGAACTGCGCCATCGGACCATCCAGCTTCATCGAGAAAGTGTCTTAATGAGCAAGCTCAGTAACACCGAAGTAAATAAGGAAGATCAGCAACTGGGAGTGATGCCATCTTTCAATAATTTCCAGCCACATGAAAGAGATGAAGTCATCGAGTGGGAGTTCCTGACAGGAAAGTTTCTTTACTCGATGGTGGAGAGCCAGCCACCCCGGCAGAGCCTGAGCAGCGTCCTGCGGGCTGCACTGGATGATACTGTGATGCAAGTCATGGAAATGATAAATGAGAACTCCAGATCTAGAGGGAGGCTCATTGATTTCAAGGAAATACAGTATGGCTACCGCAGGGTAGACCCTCTGCATGGAGTGGAGTACATCCTGGATTTACTGCTTTTGTACAAAAGGCACAAAGGAAGGAAAGTTACAGTTCCAGTGAGACGCCATGCTTACCTTCAGCAATTGTTTAGCAAACCTTTCTTCAAAGAAGCAGAGGAGCTGGATGTAAAAAGCTTGCTGGAGGGCACCAACACTGACACTCAATCTTTCTCTTTCCTTTCAAATTCTTTAAAGATTTTTTCCTCATCATTCCAGGGCACCAAAGACATTGGGGGACACAGTGACAAGAAAATACATATTCTTGTCCCTATCACGGGAAGATTTGATACTTTCTCAAGATTTATGGATAACTTTGAGAAGACTTGTCTAATTCCCAGGCAGAATGTAAAATTGGCAATAATTCTCTTCAGTTCTGAGTCAGGCCAAGACTCTAGCAAACACATAGAGCTAATGAAAGAATATAGCATTAAGTATCCCAAGGCAGATATGACCCTGATTCCAATGTCAGGAAAGTTTTCTAGAGGTTTAGGTCTTGAGATGGCCTCATCTCAGTTTGACAATGATACTTTGCTGCTGTTCTGTGATGTTGATCTGGTATTCACATCAGACTTCCTCCAGCGATGCAGAGATAACACTATTCAGGGAGAACAGGTTTACTACCCTATCATTTTCAGCCAGTATGATCCAAAAGTAATATATGGAGGCAACCCTCCAGCTGACAGTAGTTTTGTTTTCACAAAAAGAACTGGATTTTGGAGGGAGTATGGATTTGGAATTACCTGTATTTACAAAAGTGATCTACTTACTGCTGGTGGATTTGATACCTCGATTCAAGGCTGGGGACTTGAGGATGTTGACCTCTTTACTAAAGTGATAACATCTGGCTTGAAGGCTTTCAGAAGTCAGGAAGTAGGAGTTGTCCATATTTTTCATCCTGTTCAGTGTGACCCCAATTTAGATCCAAAACAATATAAAATGTGCTTAGGGTCCAAAGCAAGTACATTTGCCTCTACCATGCAGCTCGCTGGGCTCTGGCTACAGAAACATTTGGGTGTCAGGTACAATTGGACTCTCTCCTGACAGCTCAGCCTATTTGGCCTTTTTAGGGGAGTTTACCTCATTGCTATTATTTGACTTTGCTGTCATAGTTTTAAACTCCCTCCTCATAGTCTTCCAAAGACTGTTGACCTCAAATGGGATGACTCTGCTGTTCACTGATGTTTCTTATACCTACTGAACTGGTGAGGTGAATTCCTTCATATTTCCTTTATTTGAAATTCAGTCTAGTCATGGAAATCACACAAGTCCATGGAGCAAGCATATCCATCACAAGAGACTGTGTCAGAAGAATGTTGTCTTTCAGCTTTTGGATTCAGTATCATCTTTGTTTCATTTCTCAGATTTGATGTGATACAAATATTTACTGGTGAAGGTACCACAAAAGTGCTTTATGCTTCTTCTGGGGATGGAACTCTCTAAGATAAACTTGAGTTTTATAATTTATATGAGGACTTATATGTATAAACGCTACTTTTCTTCATCTTTAGAATTTTTAAAGTAAATGAATAACTATAATTGTACTTTTATTTTTTAAAAAAAAGAGTAAAGCTGAGGAGCTACTTGCAAATACAACTGGTACTGGCTACCAAGGTCCTTAAATGTCTTATTATTGAAACAAACTCCTCATTGTTATTCAGTCAAAGTGTAAATGAACTTTATTTTCACAACAAACAGGATTTAATCAAATGCTCATGTACACTTTGAAGATTTTTGAGCCAACATCTTTCATTTGCAGGCAAGAAGAAACTATGACTCAACATGGTCATTTATGATAAAGTGGAAGCATACAGTATTTTTATTTTGAAACACATATTTGTTTCAAAATTGTTGTTTCTCTTTTTAGAATGAATGTCTAATAAATAATTTTCTTTTACATTCCTTTCATAGGGCTGCACTTCAGTGTTAAAAGTTGAAGCTCTATATTCTTTTTTTTAACATTTTCCATGAATATTGGTACTCAGTAGTGACTTGTTGTTAAAATTACAGTAACTGTAGAATAATTATTTAAGTTTCAAAATTTACTATTGCTGGTCAAGTTCCTTGCCAATATATTTATATTAGTGGAGGTTATAAGACTGTGTTCAGATTTATCTCTCCAAACAGCCTGAAGTTGTTATATTGTGGATTCATGAAGTATTTAAAGTAATACCAACAGGAGAAATAGTAAAATAAATTTCTGTATTTTAGAGAAATGTTTATATAGGGATATATATGTGTGTGTGCGTGTGTGTGTGTATATCCCTATATATATATATAGATATATAGAGAGAATAATTTCAAAGTATGTTCCGCTTTTCAGTTCAGGCAGTGATTGTTACAATCGTTATTTTTGCCACATACTTGGAACACTTCATGTTATACTGTGGTAAGAGCTTAGAGATATTCAGGAAACCATCAGAATTCAGCTAAACTTAAATTATTACAGCAGGTACCTCTAATAACCTCAGTACCCTTGATTTCAAACTGTATTTCAAACATAGCTGGGCTAGAAAAGGTTTTACGTTTTTCAGCTGTAACTGACTGCTTCTGTGTTTCCTTAAAAAAAACCCCAACAAACCTCAAAGCAACTAAGAGATTGGAATTCACTGGCACATCTGTTTGTGTGAGGGTATCCAGATAATTTCCTGAGGCATGAGAAGGGTGTGTAGGTCATTTAACATCTCTTATTTGTGCTTCTCTGTTCTGGACTTACCATGCAAGGAAAAAGGCAACCCTGACAAGGATTGAGTAAACTCAGAATTAAAGGGCTGGCCCTAGTTTGTTATGTGCTTTAGAAAAGGCCATCCCCTTGCCTTGGAGAAGGTAGTGATTGGGGTAGATGAGAACAGAGAGTATAATTCATGTTCGTACCCGCCCTCCTCAAGCAGAGCTCCTGGCTTGCTGGTCTCCTGGAGTCTCTTGCATTCCTAGCCCAGTATTGTTAGCTCAAATATCTGATAAAAGAAAAATTCGTTATCACAAAATAATTCCTGGAAATTGCTCTTTGAATTGAGTGCAAAAGTCACACTTTGTTTATTAAAAAAGCCAAGAACAAGGAACATGTGATTTATTTGATCAATCTCAATTAACCAATGCAACTCAGATTGTAAATATCAGAAACTGATTGCCTGTTGATAAATGTTTGTGATGATTTCATAAACAAGAAAAAACCTAATGACTTACAAAGACATCTAAGGAAATCATTGTCTACTGGGATGTATTCCAGTACTTATTGCAATTACTTAGCTTAGTGGCCAGAAAGTATTTGCTCAGCTCAAAGTAAAATAGCAGATTAGAACAAGCAATGGAACTAATCATTCAGTGGGGATAAAGATGTATACAGAGGGCTTGCAGGATCAGGTCCTACATGATATAAGCGAAATGCTAGTATTTACCAGTACAAATATTTATTTAGTGTCTTGACTGATTCATTTGTTTATATGATGAATTACTTTGTTAAAAACCTGGTTATAATTGTTTATTATGAAATATTGCATTGTCTTTTGAAATAACTATCCTGAGATAACTTGAGAACTTGTGTTAGTTTGTCTAAGGAATAATATGCCTTCTAAGGAGATCATATTAAAAGAAAAAAAAAAAGCACAAAAGTGTTAATGTTATGTATGTATAGATTAAGACGGGAATATCTGTGTTAGTCAATTGTTTGCTTTTGTCTAGTCTGAATCATAATCTTGATTGTAAAATGAAATTTCTATGTGTATAATGTCCCCTTGTAAATGCGTGACAAGTGAATTCACAATAGAACATAACAACCAATTTTTCCCCAAACCTCCTTCCCCTGGGAATAGTTTTCCTGGTTTCATTGCTGGGAAGTGGGTTGTAAACTGCTCACACTTTGGCTTTTCAGACACCGCCAGTCTTAAAAAAAAAACTCATCATTCACTACTTGGAAGCCTCAGAAATGCCCAAACCACCACATCATGGCATGTTTTCCCATCTGCAGTACTTAATTTAATAGAGCATTTGCATCTCCTGGATGAAGAAAAAGCATCAGGTTGGGCTTTCTAAGATTTGGTGAGGATACTCTGCATCGAGGTACTGGTTGTCAAGCTGAAGAAAGGCAGAGGGCCAGCGGGAGATGTGAGGCTCAGCCACGGGAGTTGGCACCTTATGCCCAAGTCATCCCTGTGCTGCCACCTGTGCTGCCCGGTGCCTCTCCTTGGAGCTATGAACTGGCAGCTCAAGCCAGTGCAAGAGAAGAGCTGTGCTTGCTGCCATCAGCTGCTCTTGAGAAGCAAAAGGGCCATTTTAATCAGGGCTTGGGAGGAATGAAAGGCAGGCAAACTGAGGATTCATTGAGTGGGGTGGCAGGTTGTCTTGTGCAGATCATGTTTCTCACTGTCCCCAGGGGAAAAGAGAGCCTGGTCCCACACCTCTTCCGTGTTAGCTCTCAAGAGGCATTGAAGGAAGGGGCAAAACCATCAGTCCTTCCACTTTGTAGGGCTTGTGGTCCTGCATCATGTGCTTGGGTCCTACACGTGGGGGAAAACGGTGCCGAATGGTCTTCCCAAAAAGCACTACATGGAGAGGCACCTTCTGCACTCCCCGAAGACCAGGTGTGCACAAAAGTGCCTTCTTGGCTCTACTGTGTGCTTGACTGTGCCTCTTGCAAAAAATTACAGTGCTGGTAAAATGACTCATAGGAGTGTAGTGCACATCCTCAGCAACTGCGGAGAGCTGCAAGCAGCATGAGTTAAAAACCACTTGTTCTAAACAAAGGCAAATAAGCAATTTAAACTCATTTTGATGTCTTAACTGATCACTACAATTACTTCTTAAGATGTAGTTTGCTACATCAAACATTTTGCTCCAAAGAATGATGCCAGCTTTAAGATACAAAAAACCCCCACATGTGTAGTCTATATCCTACTTTCCTGCAACTTGAAATGAGTTAAAATTTTCGGAAAAAAAAAATGAGGTCTAAAAATTAGTGAGCCACTGAATGGGGGAAAGGTTTATGTTTCTGCTTTATTTTAAGAAGATAAAAATTTTTGTGGTAGATACGCACAAAAATTAGCTGTGACGTTACAGTACCGGTGATGATTATGGTCCTAAACTGCAGCAAAATGAGATGTTTCACTGAGTCCAACTATTTACAATAACTGAATATCACTGAAGTTTATAGTCTGTTGTACATCTGTAAGTAATATGTATAGTCCATTTTTAATTCATTCATTTCTTAGAATAATTTTAATATTCTCCTGCCAGCATTTGTTCACTTGATTAATAAGATGACTTGTCATGACTCACTCTCAATTTCTTATTTTTCTTTTTTTTGGGTCTTCCCATTTGCAGTGTATATTAATACAGAATTGAAACGTCTTGAGCTAGCATGATATTTCTGTTACAGTTTTATGATTTCGCTGGCATGCAAAACTGCTGAACTAGAATATTTTAGTGAATGAGTTTCCAGTCCTACTTCAAATTGTTTCCATTTGCCTGTCACTGTAAGTTAAAATTGTTCTGAATATTATTACTTCATTTCTTCCTCTGGTCTCCTTCGTGCTAGAATCGCACCAAAGCAAGAAAATGCAAAAACTGTGTAATGCTTAAATCCAGGAAAATTAACAGAATCTGGGGATTTGCTTGAGTGATCTCTTTTTTTTTTTTCCTTCAAAAAAGGCAAAAGTTAGAACTATAAAAATTAGAACTTACCATTTCTATAATTTTAATAAAATAAATAATGGTTATTAAGATGTAAGGCAGCACATATATTAGCTGCACCCTGTTATTTTACATCCTTATTTTCTAGTCACCTTGTTATTCAACAGATGTTTGCTATTTATAGGAACTTTAAAGATAAATTAAAAGCATGCTTGCTGATCCAGCATTTTCATAGTGGAGAGCTTAACCACGTAGGAGATCCAAAGATATACTATATTCTGTAAGCTGCTGAGTTTTGTTTCTTTTGTAGGGCTGGAGGGAAGATCTCCTCAGCTCTGCATAACATGCCTGCAGTGTGGTAGTGTTCTTCACAAATCAGCCATGTCTAGCAATGATTTAAGTGACTGTTAAGTTACGGGCATGGCATCCAACTTCAAACAGCAGGCAAGATTTACTGGACAAGATTTATCTAAACACATGAGAGACAGCTCTTCAGATTCAGGGGCTGGTGACATAATCAGGTGGTAGACAAGTGGATTAAATACATCTCCTGCTGCAACATCTGGGCGCACCCACTATAAGGACCCCTTTAAAAAGGACACTTTAGGAATGCAATGGGTTCGGTGGGTTCACCTAAAAGAGGTGTATTCTAGCTAACATTGGTGCCAAATGCTTTTTCTTAGAACAGGTAAATTGCCTTTAGGTGATTTCATTTAAAAAAAAAAAAAAGGAAAGAATAAAGTGAATAATTTTTAAAAAAGTTTGTGCTTGAGATTATTAACATTGTTACTACTGGTTATTTGGGAAGCCTTCATAACTTGCTCTCACTCTTGATTAGGGTAATAATGGAGTAATAAACTCTGCTTATTATTCACATCTGTCTATACACTGTTAGCTAAAGAAAAGATACGCTAACTAAATGCTTTGAAGATGCTGGTCGAGCTGTGAGTGGTCAGAGGGAGAACTGCTGGATGTAGTTCAATCTCAAAACCAAAACTCAGACCTGCTACCAGGTAAGGACAATTTCAGCATAAGAAGTAGAAGCCTGAGTTTGTGCAAGGCATCATGGCATCTGGGGATGCACCTTAATCCTTAGTGTGTGATTGCTAGGAGCAGGCACAGTGCAGTCTGAGTACAGTGCTACCAGCTCTTGAAGAAAAAAGTGAAGAATGCAGTAAAAAAAGTTTAATAGGTGACAAGATAGATAGTAAATATTTAGATCCAGATAGGTGTGTGTCTTTTTTTAATTTTTTTATTTTCAGAGAGTGGAAAATAAAACTTCTTTTAAGGAAGAACTCTGCTTTACTTTCTTCCTAAAAGGTTTTCCCCTTGCTTAGCATTCCACTTGTACTTGCAGAGACAAATGCTGGGACCATCTGGAGCAGTACCAAAACTATAGACCTTCCACACCTGATTTGTTCTGATCCGCAAGCCCATGTTTTTTGAAGTGATAGCTGAGCTGGCAATTTCTAGTCCCTCCTCTTCTCTTTTTAGATGTGACACTAATTTTATTGTTATTTAACTAAGTGGGATCTTTGACAGCTTTGTGTCACAGATTCTTTAGTGCTTTGTGCTTTAGATGCTTTAGTTTTCTGTTGTAGCTTCATATATTGCACTGTTACATGGCACATCACTGCTTTAAATGGTGAAATTCCTTTAAACAAAGGCTTCTGGACAGTAGTTTTCAGCTGATGTAACCTTGCAACCACAGCTGTGTGGCTGAAACAAAGTTCACCTATGGTAATCTATTTGTTGCATTCATGCAACGGTTTTGCTTGGTAGGAAATTTGGAATGAATATGAGTTACAACTGAATATTTTCTGTTGATGAAGCTGAGCAAATCTGTTTGACTGGGACCAAGCAATGAGCCATTCCTCCACCATGTGCTGCTACTGGAGGATATCCAGAGACTACAGGTGCTTTTGACAAAAAGGGTTATAGGGAGATGTCTCTGGTAAAAATGAATGGGAAACCCTGTTGTGCACTTCAGAACTGCTGTTAGCAGAAGATTTGTCTTGCTTGTAAAAATGTATCAGTCATAACTTCTGCCGCAGTCAACTGATGTTTAAGGAGCAGACACAAGGGCAGATCCCTGAATCTTGCCCTCACACATGGAAGAGACCAGAGAGATGAAGATTTAACCTGGAACACCCTTAGAAGAGAGCCCACTCTGAAAGAAACTTGGGCGTGGGCAAAGAAGGGAGCATGCAAGAAACCAAAGAAAAGATTCTTCATTTTCTTTTAGGCTTGACATGGTGCTGTGCTCATCAGGGAGCTCCCAGGTCTTCCTGGATTGAGCTTGGCACCAGGCAAAAGAAACACGAAAAACAAAGCATAAATGTTGTGTATGTGACGGGACCAGATGCTGGTGGGTGATGGGAAAGAAAGTGTGTGGGAAAACATACAAGGAGTCAAAAAAATGGAAATTTTTTTGCATGTGAAGTAGAAAGATTGTATGTGTATATGCCATTTTACTAGCCTTGATATGTAAGGGCAAGAAAAAGTAGTTAAAGGACATAGATTTGAAAGAAAGGAGAAGATGCAGTGCAGAAAACAGAGTACCTGTTTAAACACAAAATTTAATAACAGTAGACATTAAAGTTATACGTGAAAAAATAGCACAAGAAATAGAAGGAAAGAAACTGCAGGAAGAAAGGAAGAATTGAGAAATATTTAATAAAAAGCAACCGAAGGACTAGCATAAATGTGACTTATGCCCTAGGTACAGAGTGCTTCATAGTGCCATTCAAGAAACAAGGGAAACGTTACAAAAAGCATTTCTGTAGCACTGCATCCCACTGCTTTACCTCGGTGTGGCTGAGGGACCAAAAGCCAAGCTAATACTAAAATATTCTTTCTTCTGTTTGCTTTTTATCAGAGCGTGAAGTACCTACATTTGTCTTCCTGTTGTTTTGCCCCTACCCTGCATGGTAAATATCTAGTAAGATACTGTGTTACTGTGATTTTGTATTTCTGAACTGAGTAAAAAATACGGGAGATCTCTTTTAACACTAACGCTTGAAGTATAGTGGTAAACAAAATGGCAGTACCAATGCTATCGCACATTGGAATTTATCTTCTTGTTGTTAAAATGTCCTCCAATTACAAAAAGTTGGCAGTCAGCAGGAACTTCTGCAGTCTTGTCCCATCTTTCTTTCCCTCACACTTTCAGTTTCTAGCTTCTGCTGTGCTTACGTACTGATGACAAATTTAGAGAACTAAGAAATCTATTTCCTTTTAATATCATCATACCAATGAATTTAATTTTTCACACAAACTTTGTTATGAGCTTATGGATTTAAACCAAAATCATATATCCCAGATAAAATTATCTTTCAGAGTCTTTCTAGTTAATTCATACAAATATGAAGTTAGGCACTGTAATGATATCACTGATGTGTAAAATTGCTGAACTACTGCATTTTGTTGCATTAGTTCCCAGCTCCGTGTCAAGCCATTTGCCTGTCGCTCTCTTTAAATCCTGAATTCGATTACCACTACCCTCAGTCCCTTCTTATGATATCTTGAGTTTATTGCCAGTACCAGACACACAAAACCTTTCCAGATTTAAAATGCATCTCCAAAATTAGGTCTGAAGTATATAGGACTCACTGATTCAGCAGGTATTAAAGGGCTCAGTGACACAAGAAGGCAAAAGTCTTGGAAACTGAGAAAACATTGAAGAAGCGGAAGGGTGCTTAGCTCCATAGACATTCCATTTTATGGAATCATACACAGTCACAGAAGGGCTGAGATGGGGAGGGACCTCTGAAGATCATAGAATCATGGGACAGTCTAGCTTAGAAGTGAGTATTAAAGGTCATCTAGTCCGGCCCCCTGCAATGACCAGGGACGTCATCAGCTAGATCAGAACCCCATCCAACCTGACCTTGAGTGTTCTCAGGGATGAGACATCTCCTACCTCCCTGGGCAACCTGTTTCAGTAATTTACCAATCTCGTTGAAACCAAACCCTCTTCCATATAGCTAATGTAAGTCAGCTCTTTTACAGTTTAAAACCACTATCCTTCATCCTATCACAACAGAAGTGACAAAAAAAGTTTGTCCCCATCTTTCTTACAGGCCCCCTTGAGGTACTGAAATGCTTCTGTAAGGTCTCCATGAGGCCTTCTCCTGCAGGATGAACAACCCCAGCTCACTCAGGCTGTCTTCATAGAGGACGTGCTCCAGCCCTCTGAACATGTCTGGACCTCCTTCCACTCCAACAGGTCCATGTCCTTCCTGTGCTGGGACCCCAGAGCTGGATGCAGAGTTCCAGGTGGGATCTCACCGGAGAGGAGCAGAGGGGCAGAATCCCCTCCCTCTCCCTGCTGCCCACGCTGCTTTGGATGCAGCCCAGGACACGTTTGGCTTTGTGGGCTGTGAGTGCACATGGCTGGGTCATGTCCAGCCTCTCATCCACCAGCACCCCCAAGTCTGCTCATCTCCAGGGCTGCTCTCATTTTGCTCATCCCCCAGCCTGTATGAATACCAAGGATGGCCCCGACCTAGGTGCAGCACTTTGCACTTGGTTCTGTTAAACTTCATGAGATTCCCTTGGGCCCAATTCTTGAGCTTGCCCAGGTCCCTCTGGATGGCATCCCATCCTTCAGGTGTGTCAACTGCACCACTCAGCTTGGTGTCATTTGCAGACTTACTGAGGGTTCACTTGGTCCTGTCATTTGTGTCATTAATGAGGATATTAAATAGCATTGGTCCCAGTATGGACCCCTGAGGGACCCCACTTGTCACTGATCTCCATCAGGACCTTGAGCCATTGACTGCTACCCTCTGGATGCTACCGTCCAACCAACTTTTCATCCACTAAGCAGTCCACCCATCAAATCCAATTTAGAGCAAAGGATGTTGTCATGTAAAAGGCTTTACAGAAGTCCAGGTAGATTATATCCATAGCTCTTCTCTTGTCCAGTGGTGGAGTCACCCCATTGTAGAAGGCTGGTGGGTTGGTCAGGCAAGAAGCAAAGCCGTGCTGGCTCTCTTGAATTATCTCCTTTCCCAAACCCTCCTCAAAGATGGGTAGAATCCACTGATTTCTCTTTGACTTGGTAATCTGAATTTGTTTTCACATGTAATTTGTATAGCTAAAAACTCTGCTGGATTGAAAAACATCTGTGGAGTGAATAGAGGTGCAAAAAAAACTTCTGTCCAGGATCTGTCTTGTCCTGCAGCAGTCACTAGGATACTCAGTGATGGAAATATGCCACAAGGGCAAGACAATGAGCAGGCAGAAGAGGTATAGAGCATCTCAGAGAAGCCATTTTATTGATATTTCTAAGATCAACTGCTGTGCTGCTGTTGTTAAGAAGTCAGTTACCTGCTGAGGACTGAACTGAGACAGTAAGTTGACCACTAGTGTGCCCAGAGGTATCTGTTGAGTGCTGTGATCCTTATATTGATAAACTAAGCTATTGCATATTTGGGACTTCAAAACCTGGGATTCTGATCAAACTGCTATTGAATAGTGAATTTATTTGCCCCTTTCATATGGTTTTTTAATAACCAGGTAATTTAATTTATTTTATTTAATTAATTTAATTTAATTTATTTAATTTATCAGGTAATTGTAGACAAAACTTTTGCTGAACTTCAGTTCCTGCAAACCTAGTCTAAAGCACCCAAGAGCAATAATTATTTCCTGATGACAAAAGAAAAAGTACTCAGGCAAATGTCGCTGACACTGATAGAAAATGTTCTGTATGTATTGCTATCCATTTGGATTATAGATATAAGAGAATCTGTGTTTTGTCAGTTCTTGAAGGTTTTTTTAGGCAGTGACGTTTTCTCCTATGAAAGGGAGCAAATGGCTCCTTCAGTTACTGCTCTATATAATCTTTCTTTTTTGTCTACTATCGTCATTTTAACAGGCTGAATGGGTCAATAGTAGTGGCAACAAATAGATGCCAAATTTTTGTCATTATAAGGCTGTCAAACCAAATCAGTAAAGGTGAAAACTCTGGAAGGCAGCAAGTGACCAATTAAATTATTGCTGGTGGCATTTGACAGTTCGGATGAGCTAAAAATGACAGATTCATGAAGCTATTAAGGAATGCCTGTAAGACTGAAGCACCTGTTAGAAATCGATCTAAAATTCTCTAAGGTTTCCTATAGCTAAAGAACAAGTGATCTTGTAATGGCAAGCTGTACATTCTGAATTACTGTAGCAATTTCAGAGTTCACACAGTAGTGTCAGTAAAACAGATTGGGTTTTACATGTCTCTGGAATTAGTGAGATTTTCCCTATAACAATGGTAGCAGATTCACACCATCTTTCACCTACCAAATTTTGACATGAGTCAGACCACATAAAGCCATAACCTAACTTCCAAACAGTCTTTGAGAGCGTTTCAGGACTAAAGGAGGAACACAATGCCAATGTGCAGCATCAGTATGGCATGAAGTTTCTGCTGCTTGACAGAGAAGCCTAAGTGGTACCACAGGAGAAGTTATTAACTTATGGTTATTTAGTATTTTCCATCTTGTCCTCCAACAAAATTTAATGTGAACCAGGGTTTCCTGTTCTTTCTCACACACCTTGAATGGATGAGATTTGTTGGGCATGAAGAGATAGAAAATTGTGGAACCAATTCCCTATTCTAAAATTTCAATTAGTTTCTGAGAAACTGGAAAGCAGTCCTTCATAGCAGGATATGTTTATGTTATTTTGATACACAAACTCACTTCTATATTGAAGAATGTCTCTATCAAGATGAACTGATTCAGAAAGTGCTATTTGCTGTAAGATAGGATTCATTAATCAGACTGATAAGTTAGAGTGCAGTAGGCTGTACTCTACATAAACCATATTTCTGTGCTACAATTTTTTTAAAAAACCCCTAATTTTAGAAAGTATTTTTGAAATCTGTACTACTGTCATTCAGCTGTTTGAGTTGCCTCTTCATCTGCCCTCATTTTGAGAGTACGACTGAAGGAATTTGTACCGTGTCATGGGCCATTTATAGATGAACCCGTCTTTACAGAAGGCTTTTATGGGGGATTTTTAAGATTTTCTCCAGGGAGTTTTTTTATTAAAATGGAATTCTGCAGGAAAGTGGAATGGAGTAAGGGATGAATGTCATTTAGATGGCATTATTTGGATGATTGAAGCTACACTAGAGAACATTTGAAACACCTAAATTTTCTAAAAGCTTTACAGTGTCTTTGCTGTTGTGGCATGGGTAAGATCAACTTTTGGAAAAGTGGCGTAAAAGTCATCATCTAGGAGAAAGCATATTATGAATGCAAAGAATTTGGCTTACTGGATGTAATTATACTGAAAGCTTAAAAAAATTTAAAGCCAATTTTCTTTTGTGCTTTTATGAGCTCTTTATAACAGCCCTGGTAATGGGGTGGTGATTGCTGCGGTTAGAAAGGGCTGCTCCCAGCTTCAGGGGAAGCGGGGCAGATTGCTTGAACTGAACAGGTTTGCAGGCAGCAGGATTTCTGCAGCTGTTGTAAGAGAAGGACTATGAATTATCCACTTAGGTAAGCTTTGTTACCTTTGATGTGGACTACAGTCCACATGTAAAAGGCTTAGAGAAGGCTGCAAGATTGACAGTGCCTGAATCTGTAGGGCAAGAGAATAGGAACAATGGTTGCTAACAGGCCACAGTGAGGCTGTGAGAGGTTGTTGGGGTGTATCTTCACTTTTTCTGAGTGGCATGGAGCTAGCAAAACTGTATGGAGACACTGACAAAAGAATTGCTCTGCTAGTCTCACACAACTGGTGAGTACACGCAGCAGCTATCCTATAGCTGCTCTAATTTATGCCAGCACTTGGGTCACAGGAGATTACCTGACAACCACTTCTTGTGCTGTTGATACCCCACAGCCAGCTATGGCTCTGCATTTGCAAATAAGCAAGTTGTGCTTCCAAGAGAAGCAAGAAATACAGGAGATCGTGAAGAAATGCAGGGTAAGTAACTGCAGAGGGAAATAACTGCTGTGCAGATTTTTTGCATCTTCCTTTACGTAGAGAAGAAAAGGATTTTTTGATACAGCCAAATGTCACACAAAGAAAGGATGGAGAAGCATAATGACAGGGTGCACAAGTGACTCCCTCCGTGGGGTCCATGCCCAGACCCGCTGCGTGCCATGGTTGCACAGACAAATATTAAAAACCAGGAAGAAATATACTACTTACCCTGGAAAATAGGTGATCAATTTGTTAATGAGAAAAGGTGAGGATACAAACACCACTGAAGCTAGGAAACTGTTTGAGGAATCCCATGCTGCCAGAGTCAGAATGGCTCAGAGCACCTTGCTGCCAGAAGCTGATGCGAAATGTTTCCAGTCACAGGATTTGTTTTTGAACAAATGTCAAAGGAATCAAACAAGGGGTGCTTGGTCAGCTAGTATATTTTTGATCATGGTAACAATTGGTTTGCAGCTCAAAGTTTAATCAAAGCAATTCAATTTGACAACCTGCTAAAACCTGTGAGGTCAAGATGCCTTTCCTGGAAATAGGATTCCATGAAATATCATTATCAACACCATTCATTGACCCTTCAGAAATCCTCCCAGTTTCAGCAATACCAGTTTCAATTAACAGGAATAGTTTATGGAAAGTACCTGTCTGTCTCAAGTAGTCTTTGACTGATTGCAGCACGTCCTCCACTTTGTATAGTGCAATTTCCTGAAGTTTTATCAAATAGATCGTAACTCACGTGAAGTTCACATTTTTGACAATTGTGATTATATTTAATGTGAGGAAAAATTTGGGAATGTCTTACTTTTGACTTGAGTACCTTAATAAATTCAGTGAAAGCCGTGGTAGAAGTCAGAGTTAAGATGACAGCCATTAGGAACCTAGACAAATTCAAAACAGATCTTGCTCTCTTTTTTCAATTATGTACTTCCAGTAAACAAAAATCAGGAACTCAGCACCATGCTAGCCACCCACCTTCTGTATTTCCTACTGTGAGTAATGCTTCTCCACTCTTCTGGAGCTGAGCTTCTCCTATACACATCACACCTCTTTCATCATCAACAAAAGATACCACTGCGAAACTCTTTTATTACATTTTTAAACAAGCATCTTATACAGTTGTCTGAGTGGATTCTGCCTGCCATTGCTGTCTAATTCCTCTTCCTTTTATTCTTTTCTCTTAGTTGGCACATGGGTAGTTGGTCTTTGAGATCCGTTGTATTTCTTGGTCTGTGTTTACACCATGTACAATAGGCTGCCAAGCCTGTGGGCTTCAATGGAGACTTGTAACAAAAAGCCTAGTGTGATTTTTTTTTTTTATATTGTATTTGTGTTTTATCCTCTAATAGAATTAAATACTAATTTAAGATCTCAGGAGGCGAGGTTTGCAGATATAATGCTTTTATCTGTAGTATGATAGCATCAAATCTCTTGCAAATTTTGGAAACGTTAATCATAGGAATATGAACATTAGCAAAATTTCTGTTACAGAAATTTCCAGTTGTTTCAGTTTACATAAAATACTTCAGTAAGTAGAAATACTAAAAAACAGAAGATGACTGGACAAGTATGTATGTGTTTGTAGAGGAATAGATCCTTCCCAGTCATGCAATTCACATTGAGATCAACGAGTTCTACAGCTCAGTCCCCTTGCAATTTGAAGTGCAATTGAATGGTTCTAGGTTTAGAAGTTTGTAGCTGAGAATTCAGTAGCAAAATATATATATATATGTTCCAGAAAACTCTTCTCTGTGTATACTTACAGAGGCTTACCCCTACCACTGTGCAGATCTCACACTTGGTCACTCTGACAGGCTTGAGAGTGTAATTAATTTGGTCATATAAAATCTTTGCACGCTTTTGACTTTCATGATTTCTGCCTGAAATAGAAGGGACAGAAACAGAGCTAGCAGAGGGAATTTATCTTAATGGATCACTTAAAAAAAAACAAACCAACAAAACACAACAACAACAACAAAAAACAAAAACAAAAAGCCCCAAAGAAACAAAAACCTGGAAATACGGTTGTCCTATGGGGATCGCCTTTAGTTAGGGTCACTCTGCCTTTGAACTTACCTGTTCTGAAGCTGGAAGTTCTGGAAGTTCCCCTCAGAACAATATTTGTGTATGTAACTCTGTTCAGTGTTTTGGTTTTGCCCATTGGGAGTTAGCGAAGCCTATCACCCACCCCTTGTCCATCTCTGCGAGTGTTACACAGCTACAGCTATTCCTGCAGGCTGCTCATGCTGCTAAGCAGGCACGGGCATCTGATACCTACTCAGGCAGCAGAGAACTGTCCAGGAATCTGGAATGAAGCCACAACTCAGTCCAAATAAAATGCAGTGAAGCCTTATTTTGTTCTCCTTTCCCTCCACACATCGTGATCCTTGGTGTGTCCTTGTCTTGGTTTGAGACAAATTAGGAGGAAATGTCCCAAGATGAACGTATTCTCTAATGGAAGACAGGTTTCAGCAGCCCCTCCCACACAGGTTCAGAAGGAATTTCTTGGTGGAAAGTGAAAAAAACCTGTTTATTTAACAAGCAAGGTGCACGGAGGCACAAAGGAAAAAACAAAAATAATGTTAGGTAATTAAACTTCTCGCTGTGGAGAAGACTTGGTAGATTGAGTCCTTTCTGTAGGTGTGGCTCTGCTCTCTCCGGAGCTGGGGTGCCATGTGGGCCCCTCTGGGCCACGGTGTGGGGCCTCCCGGTGATGGTGTTGCAGACCAGAGCAAAGCTGAACAGTTCCAGGAGAAGAAGAAGAAGCCACAGTCCCAGGAAAACTCCTTGCCTCAGCTAATGAACGAGATACTAGCTAAAAACCGAAAGAATGCAACCCTCTTCCCTTCTGCAGAGCCGAGAACTGCAGAGAGAGCGAGTGAGCTATCTGTGTTTTGAACACAGTGTCTGAAGGAATTCCACCGCCTTCCCCCACCTCTCTTTTGGATCTGGCTTAATGCTGCGGGACCCATTTCTGGGCAATGACTATAGGGAAATACAGTATTATCATAAAATCACTCCAAGACAGTCCTATGCAAGGCTAAGATTTTGGCTCGATAATCCTTGTGGGTCACTTCCAACTCAGCATATTCTGTGATTCGGTGCTGGACATTTACCTTTCATTAATTCATATCAAAGCCTTCTCTCCTGAAATAACTTAACAAAAGTGGGATCCATGATGGATACCTAATCATCTCTGAGGTTGGTTATTTTTGTCCTGCATTAACTTCATTTGCAGCTGCTGGAGTCATTGCCTTCAATTCAGTAGGACTAAAGCATGAAAAAGGGAGTCTGTGTATGTTTATCAAAGACCACAGAACAAAATTGCAGTAATTAAGAGCCACTCATGAAAGAACCAAGTGTAAAACTAATGACAGGCTAATGCAGAAAGGCGTATTGAAAACATTTCCATAATTTGAGACGAACTGACAGCTGTAACAAAGCGAGAAAGGGAAGGTGAAGCCTGTTAAAGAGAACAGCTCCCTGCTCTGTTGAAATTCCTAACTTTGTCTTACCTCTCACACATTTTCCATGCGCTGTGAAGTGAAGAGACAGCACCTATAATGCAGCATAGCCTTTCATTGTCGTGTTGTAGTTCTGGGACTGTAAGCAATTACAAACCCTGATGGGTTTCCATTATGAAAAGTGATGGATACATTATTCATCTTCCATCATATGAACCAGTAGCTTCCCCGTAGCTTTCTCAGGGCTCTTGCAGTGGCTTCTGAAGCCAGTAAACATGTAGTTGCTTTTGATTGCTGTTATTTTCAACAGAACAAAGGCATAAATTCTCTCACCATTTTAGCACTGAATTTAGCTGTTCATTGAGCAGTACCTGACTAAATAAAAATGAGAAAACTCTTTTCTTGTAACTCATTTATTTTCTCTGTCTTTGTCGAGAGGTGTGTATACTTTGACCCTATTAAAGACACATTCGATTATGGAAGGATGATGTCTCAAAGCTAAACCTATAGTTTTGAGACTTGAATCAGATGTCTAGACCAGGTGAAGCAGATCTAATTTCTAGTGAAGTCAGTAGTCTTCAATATTTATTTTACGTTTGATTTTCATACGGCTTACACCCTGGGGCTTTGATGCATCTCTAGGATCTTGGAAGACAGTTAAGCCCTCTCCCAGAACTCAGTACAAACAAGATTTATGCATGCAGTAATTCTCTTTCCACCCTCACCTACCAGTGACTGGAGGCAGCCATGGGGCAGTCTTAGAGTGTTCCTTGTGGTAACCAGCTCAGGCTGGTCACATGTGCGAGAGCAAGCAAACATTGCAGGGCTGCCCTTTGCACTGAGCTGGCAGCAGCATTGATGTCCTCTGCTCTATCCTGCACGACTTGATGCTTTACAGCCTTCATTTTTAATGAATTTTACACACATTTAAAATAATTTTAACACATTAATTTAAAGCAGTAGGAAAGGCTATCCGAAAGAGTGTAGAAATTAAAATCTCTAAGTTTCTCTAATTTTGTTTTTAAATTCTCTCTTACATATTAGAGTAACTCAGGGTTTTAGCTGAAACTATGCTAGATTCAGCTGGAGTCTTGATGACAAGGTGGGAATCTCAGTGCATGTTCTTTGATTTTATTGTAAATTTTTATTCCCCCCTTTCCCAGATAAATCTATCTTAAAACCTATTTTTCATATCTAAGCCATCAAAAAACATATTCTGTGCCTCTTAAGTGCACCCTTGAAATTCCTTTGATTGTTTCAATGGGTGACATTTTACAAGCTTTTACTTCTCCACATTGATCATTGCTAGTTGCTATTTTGGAAATAAAGCATTTTAATAGCTGCTGAGATAAGCAGGAGTTGAAGGCAATTTCTATCTACTTTCCAAACCATATTGCTCAGTTCTACCTACAAAACTTATCTGTTCAGTGTTTTCACTTCATATTTACAATCTTTCACAGAGTTTGGATGAGAGTCAGTTTGTTTGGGATTCCTATTTGGATTTAAAGATTTTCTATGGAAAAAAACGTACGTATGTTTGAGTATTTTCTCTATAAGCAAGATGTAACAAGTGATGTTGGGTTTTTTCCATCCGGAGAAAAGGGCAAATGTAAACAAAAGTGTTTAATTTTAATATCAGAATTTTCCGAGTTGCTGTAGTAATTAATGCTGATCTTTTCAGTCTTTGCATATTCCCCTTCAATATGACAGCCTCTGTATGTACAAGAAGTGACTTCTGAAAAGAAAAGTAGTCCCAGCACCACAGTGTCAGCTGGCTGGCAGTGCCTGATAGCATTTACCAAAGCAAAACAAGAGAACTTTGGAAGGGCAAGGGAGCAGGGGAAACCTTCAGCAGACTTTTTCTGTGACCCCTCTGTAGCTAATCCTGAACTAATTTGTGCTGATGCTGGTCCTAAGTGGAAATGCTGTACATAATTTGCTTACAAGGTGAACAGAAATTTCCATACTGAAGCAGGCATGTAGCACTTCCAGTAGGATGCCTTGATTGACCTGCATGACAAGAGGGTTCAGAAGTCCTTGTGATGGGAACTATGAAAAAAATAGGGACAGAATTGTCTTGTTGAAATTCAGGAAGTCCTAACAATTCCTTACAGTCTGACAAATTAAAAGCTACCTTTTTTTGCATTTTAGAAATCTAAATGTAGTTATATTAGAGCCTTGCAATACGCAATTTTCTATGTCATAAGAACACAAGAACTTATGAGAAGATCATTCATTTGCAAACCAGATTGATATATCCCTGCTCTCTTCTACTTTGACAGGAATGCTGTTAAGAAGCCTGAGCAATTGTTTTGTCATGGAGCAATGCATTTGGCAGTCAACACATTCAAGAGGGTCTGGCGAAAATGCAACACTTCCACACAAAGGCTAAAAATGTATAGATTAAAGTGGGGAGTACAAAAACAGAAACATATGCTTCCGAAGTTGCCCATGTTGCTAGGATCGACAGCCGATCTCCATTTTAAGAACAATAGCTTGAAAAGGTTTAGCCGCTCATCAGGACACTTCTTTTTGTGACTAGAGTAACATCCATGGCTCAGTTCTCACTTTTCACTACATTGTGCTGCCAGAATGCTAGGATTCCTGGAGATAAAACACAACAAAAAGTACTTTTGGTCTGGCCTACATGCAGTACATTCTTAGTGAATTTAGTGCTGGTCATATTTCTGAACAACACTGGTTTAATTTTTAGGACATTAAAATATCTAGATAATGTGAGTCAAAATTCGTACTCATTCTTTTAATACTTTAAACCCCACCTTAAGTAATTCTGGGGAAAAATAAACAGACTTGAAAATTGGATAAATCAGCACAATGCATTTGTTATATTTGCTATACTTGCTATATTTATTTGCAATTCCACTGAAAAAAAACCAAAGCAAAACAAGAGAAAAACAAACCAAAAAACCCCAAACAAACAAAAAAACCCCCCAAGCAAAACAAAATTTAAAAAAAAACTCAAAAACCAAAATAAAACAAACACATACACCCCTCAAATAAAGAACCTAACCAAACTATACCAAACCAAAAAAACCCACCAAAACCCCAACCATCAAAACACAAAAAACCCCCAGCCTTTACAAACCACTCTCCTGGTCAAATTACTTATTAGGATTATATGTTAAAATTAGGAAAAGGCTGACCTCAAAATGTTTACTGGTTTATGTCAAGTTCAGATTTTTATCAAGGCTCCTTGGTTGAGAAATTGGTCAGAAAATCTCCCCAAAAAACAAGTTTATCTTGAAAGACTTAAAATTCCTGGGCAGGAATTTTGGCATCATGATGCAATGCTATATTTAATTATCTTATTTTCTCTGAAATCAAATATATGAAAAATGGCATAGTTCACACAGACTGAAAGAAATTATTTTGAACCACCACCAGAAAATGAAGATAATTCATTGCAAAAATCACCTGCAATCAGAACATCCTGTAGCCACAACCTATATGGCCAGCTGAGAAGATCCTAAATTACTTTCATTACTGATCTTCAGCAGTGGACTAATAAAAAAGTGACTAATAAAAGGATACAACTTCCCAAATGTGTTTGTATTGTTTAAAACTACTTGCATTTCTATTGCAGATTCAAGGAAAATTGAATATGACTATAGAAATCACAGATGAATACCCATTTCTTTCTCAGTGAACTCAGATTACCCAGGAGAAATGCATGTCCATTATTTTGCATTGAGAAAAGCCTGTGATCCTCCCCATGCTTCACATCAGTTCTATCAAATGGAAACAAGTGCAAGCCCTAAGGTCTTCATACTCACACGATAAAATAACTGCCATACAGTGTTTCAAGTAGGATGATACTAAAATTATTGTTTGGCAAATAACAGATCCTGATTTCCCTGAACGTGTAGAAATTATAAAGGAGAATGCTTAACTTTAACTGCTCTGGGCCAACCAGTGAAAACCTGGGTTCATGACAAGTGACGTTTGAGTAAATTTTCATGGTGGATTTTCATACACAAACTCTCACCAGATAGAGAAGTATGGGATACTCCAGATTTGGGGTTCTCAGCACCAGAAGTAGCTGGGGTCCCAACACCAAGGTGGTGCTAATATGTGCTTCCCCTCATGACAAAACTGTTTGACATTCTTTTCTGGAAATGGTCTTTGCCGTCCTTTCTCTCAGTCCTTTACATGGCTTAGTTGAAAATTACTTTCTGTGCAGGGAAGTGGTAAAATATGTGATAGGCATGAGGTGTGTGATGGGCATGAAGATTTTGCATTGGTTGCTGATGATCTCAAAATTACATCTCCAAGATCTCCTGAGCTCAATGGCAAGTCTGACTGCTACACTTCTCGTATGTATAAAGTCATTTTCCTGAGGCTCTGCAGCAGCACATTTCCGAGCCATCTGTCTTATGCTCCCCTGCTTCACTGCCACTGCAGGCTTTTTTTATTTGCCCAGAAATGCATTGCCTGATTACTGATTTATTTTTCTTTAAGACATGACATAAACTGGTTTTCCTTGCATGCAGATTTTCTTGTACTATAAACAAAATGGATATTAAGATGAATGGAAATGGGAAAAAAGAAGAAAGTGTTTGCCAACATGTGCTCTCAGTTTACAGGAAAATTCGACCTGAAGAAATGCTGCCTTTGTTTTTCCTATGTAGTTATCATGGGCTATTGATTAAAGAGACAAACTCATTTGTAAATCCTATAATATACTAAATCATACATAAACTATTTCAAAGTTAAGTTTTGGGAAAAAATAATAACAAAATATAGAAAATAAGATCCTCAAATAAAAGATTTACCACATAAAATTGTGACAATATTGTGATGACAATGATTTTAGAACTGTATCTTTTGATTGTTTGAGTTCTCTATCCAGTATAAGCGCATATGTAAAAGCTGTGCCTCAGCTATTGATTCTGTCTTTACAGCTAGGAAATACCATCAAAACCCCAAAGAAGAATATTATAAAAAAGAAGAAATTTATTGAAATTTCCAGTTAATTTCACTCCTCAAATATTACATAACTTCCTTTGGTTAAGTTGTATATTTCTTTATAAATAGTATTTGTCAAATCTGCAGACAAGCTTTAAAAGCTTTGTGTTTGTGAAAGACAAGCTTGAGTCTTTAAAATTGTTGAAGGGAAAACATCTCTACTTTAACTACACAGTAAATTTTTAAAAAATGGTATTTCTAGGCAACTGCTAATTCCCTTCAATCCTTTTTTTTTTGAAAGAGTGAGAAGTCACCCATTCATCCTAACCATTTGTGCTAGAAGAATAGTCATTTGAATACTGCAACAACAACAAAAATATCTACTTATAGAAACTTTTCTTTTTGGTGGGGAATCTGTTAGCAACCTGGCAAATGCCAGGCCCTTTGAATACAGCCTATCAATACTTTTCCTTAAAGAGTTCGTCACCACCTGTCACTTTTTAAGCAAAGAGAGCAGGAGAAATATAATAATACTGTGTTCTCAGAGGCCTATTTCTGTATATCAGAAGTACTTCCTAGATCTTTCAATAATCATAGTTCCCTGCAATACATGAAGACCTTTTAATTCAAAATATCATATACACATTTGTTAACCCTGTCGATTTCATAAGAAAACTCTGAAATATTTATTATTCTCTTACAATAACCTAAATTCCTAATCACAATCGATGTTCAGTGAGATAAAGCTGTGCAGTCATTAGATTTCACTGCCATGAAGCACTCCATCACCATCAGCACTTGCTGCTGGAGCAAGTAGACAAGTGAGTATCAGATCTTCTGTAGTTCAGTAGCTCTGAAATGACCACTGTGAATGTGAGGAGGAGGAGTAACGTTTATTCAGAATTCCAGGAGAATCTTCGTAATGAAATATTTAGGCTAAGTTGTTGACAAGTGGCTTAGTTCAGATACTGTGCTTCCTTTGAATCAAGCAAAGGATGATGTGACTTCTCATGTGACTGTTTTTCTGAATTATAATTTTTCATGCTTAAAAGCATTTTTCTTTCTCAGTTTAAATAATTCAGTTAAATGGCAAAGGAACTGAATAACCTACCGGTTTATCAAGACAAACTTACGAAATTCACTGAATACACGTCAAAGTAAGATAGTAAGAATTCTGTAATATCCCTTAGTTTTCGCTCCTCACTGTGAGAAATGTGCCAGAAAAGTGGTGTAAATATATATCAGATATATATCAGATATCTGCCAGACTTCTGCAAACTGCTGTTTCCAGTTACTCTTCAGGAATATTTCTTGGGAGTATAAGTGGCTTAAGCCCTTGTGCCTCCAATGCTCTGTGGGGTTTGTTATTCAAATCAAACAGTGTCATGAGGGTGAGCAGCAAACACTGGAGGAGAAGTATTCCGTACTTTTGAATACAGCATCTCAGCAAATTCAGTCACATATTTTTCTGGGTACACATAAGAGGTTGTTTGTAAGTATTGCTGATAATATGATATTCTCATGATGATATGATTGATGATCCTATATTCACAAGCTCTCAAAATATGTTAAAATTGATTCTAAGCTGAGATGAATAATTTTTAAGTTGTTTTTTAGCTGCTCTTGCCAGACGTCTGTCACAGGATTTATATGTAAATTAATTATTTCCACAGTCTTGGTTTCATTTGATGTGTAGTCGTAAGGAAGAGAGAGAAGAAAAATTCCTGGAAGAGATTCATATGGTAGTAAAATGTTGGTCTAGGTGTCTAGGAACTCTTTGCTTGTATAGTTCTCTCCTGTAGGGCTACAGTAAGGTAAATCAGTCTCATATTAAAGCTTAGACCAACTGAATGATATGCAAAGAATCCCAAAGTTTCATAATTGTCCTCAGTTAAAATGTCAATTGCAGCTTTTAAGAAGTGTCAGAAGGAAAATCCACTATGTACAATATAGACAAATGGAAATAAGACAAATCGGCCACAACTGCTGGTGGTTTCACACAGTTTTCTAGTTCAGTGCCTATGTCCAGCATATCCTCGTCACCACTATAGTCTCATTTTGTGGACATTAGAAGCATAAAGACTTCTGGGCTGCAAAAGAGCTAAAATCCAAATGAAGTCAGCATCCTGTGAACATTCACAGGCCTGACTTTAAAGCCATGGATACTTCCTAATGCTCTCTGTTAGTCAAGGACGACCAAGGGCAACAATTCAGAAAATTAAATATAAAAGGAATGAGCTTGCAGAGGCCAACTCACTGAAAAGATCAAGTGAAGAAGAAGATGTTACAGTTGCTCATTGAGTGTAAAAGGATAAGATGTTAGGTATTCACAGTCTTCATTCACCTAATATTTAATAAAGTGCCATGATATGCTGACAAACCTTCAGAAGAAACTCTGCCACAGTTGTCTATTTTCACATCATTCTTCAGAACTCTTGGAAACTTTACGGAATTTAGGGCAGAGTGAAACTCCCATGAGTGAGGAAAGTGTCACCATGTGGGCTTCACTAGTACAACAGCTCTTCTCTAATGAAGGGACAACCCATAGTTACTGCCACAGAGGGTAACAGATGTTGACCTCTACATTATTCCTGAAGGTGGCACTGAGTTTCAGTACACTGAAATTCATAACTGGTGTATACTCCAGGCTATGCTTCTATGGTTTCCATTAAAGATGCAGTGGCCAGGGCTCAACTAATGACTGAGACCTCTTGGAGGGTAATGGGAAGGTCATAGCAAGAAGGAGCTCTCTAGGGGATGTTACGCACAGAAGTGAATGGCTGATACTTTACAAGTTAAATATATGAGACAGAATTGTTAATGAAAATATGAACTTGTACTAGTATCTCATGGTTTAGAAAAGGTACTCCCTATTTCAGTGCTCCCACTGAGGCTCTCCAAACTGTGTGCCACTTGCTCGCTCTCCTCCCTCCCCCTCCTCCTCCCTTCTACTCCTGAAGGTGGCTGGAGAGGCACCAAAGGTGAAAATCATGGGTTGAGAAAAGAACAATTTGCTGGAAACAGCAATGAGATAAGAAAGTTAATGGTAACAGCAACAATATTAAAAACAATAGCATAAGAGAGGGGAACAATTCACATACGATTGTTCAGAACCAGCATCACCAAACACTCCCTCCACCATGTTTAGCAAACCAGCAGGACCCTCCTCTCTCCTTTCCTCTTGCCCCCAGCAACGAGGTGAGGTGGTATATAATAACCCCTGGGTCCTAGATATGCCCCCTCCTGATTACTGCAAAAATTAACCTGGCCATGACTGGAATCAAGACATAATATTTTGATAGCATATATGCATTAGGCATCTTGCCCTTTAATCTTTAATTACCATAATGATATTTAAAGGAAACTGAACTCAGCTGCTGGATATTTTAGTGCAGCTGGATTCACAGAATCACAGGACAATTGAGATTGGAAGGGACCTCTGGAGATCATCTAATCCAAACCCCCTGATAAAGCACGTTCACCTAGAGCAGTGTGCACAGAATTGTGGCCAGATGGGTTTTGAATATCTCCAGAGAAGGAGACTTTCAACCAAGTTATCCTCATTAATATTATTCTCTTTGAAAACATCCTAAAATAATAAGTTGCAAATAATAAATTGTATTTTGTCATCTAGCTGAACTTTTTCTGTAACAATAATAGTAACTTCTTTACTAGAAAAAGCCATTAAAATGAAAGTGTTTCTCTACCCCCCCCACCCCCCCGCTCCCCTGCTCCTTTTCTGTGTTTGCAGTGGTATCAGAAGGCAATAATAACCTGTTTTTCTTCTATTTACAAGTGTGGCATCTGCACAACCTAATCTGCACTGTCATTGGAGAGGAGACATATTGTTGGGCGCTTCTGATGCTTTTACCCTGAGCAAAGGGTTTTGGACATCACTTATACTGATCAGGGACAATATCAACTGATAGTTGTTCTGGCTGTTTTCATGGAGCAGAAATATTTAAGACACCAAAACCATTCAAGGGAAGACTCTGATATTAATTCAAGACATGGAACAGATGGTTAAGAAAAAATTTTGCTAACTGAATCACATCCTGATCCTGTATTCATTTCACAGCCAAAACTCAATTTCAGCAGAAGTTTTCCTAGGTTCTAGTTTATCACAGGATTTAATTTACGTTCACACCTTCTCATGTGAAAGCTTGATGATAATAGGCCTTCTCTAAAGGGAGAGCAAAACATAAAACATCCAAAGATGATATCCAGAAGATACATATTCAAACTTTTCTTATCTTTTTTGTTTATGCTCTTCTTTGAAGATACATATTTTTGCTGTTCTTTTTCCTGATCAACAATTCTGTCAACTATATACCAGTTTCCTATTTCCCAATGGTTTGTTTTCCTTTCTTCTTTCCTTCCTCCTTTTGTCTTTTCTCCAGACGGTGATTTGGCCTCCAGCCACTGACCTTCTGATTTATTTCAAAGAAAATATTTCTATTCACTTGTAACTATGAGACCTAACTTCACTATCCCTTTCCTCCTGCAAAGTGTGTCACAGGTACGTGAACAACTATCCAGAATTTATTTCACTTTTTGTGTTCCACTTCCTAGAGCATAAAGGGAAAATTAGAAATGTAGTGAAGCTCTCTATATTGTAACACAGTAAACTCAAGTAGTTACATCTATCTGTCTTTCGGCAATATTCTTCTCAAAAGACATGCAGTCAGCAGCCATCTTGTGTTAATATGTGATGTGCCAGAAAGCAAAACTGAGCTGCAAATCAGGATTTCATAAATAATGATGTATATAACTTTGGACTGCCTCAGGATATATAACAGACTATTAAATATGCTACATGCCAGCTGAAAAGAAGAAATTGTGCTAGAGAGGTATAACCTGTATGCCTAGCAGAAGTGCCTTAAGTATGCAGCTGGTTAAAATTTTAGTGACATCTGACCCTGAGCCTTTGAATGGTACTAGGACTACTGTAGTAATTCCTCTAAAGGCCACCCAGATGCCTCGTGTCTTTATCTGTCCTTTAAAAATACATTTCTCTTTAGCTGATACAGCTGGCATGACTTAATATCAGTTGCATGCCTAGAATCACTGTAAAATGCTCCTGTAATTGATTAGGAATATTTTGAGCTGGATTTGCAAGAAACATGCTAATGCCCACATCATTTTGGACACTGTGACGTTCTTGTGGAAGTGATACGCTGTCCATCCTTGGAATTTCACTGAGGTAGAGGAGGTGGAGTGACCTTACAGGTCACTACTGGAGATGGAGGATGAGTCTAGAAGCTACAGACCTCCTCTGTGATTACCTGCCTCCTCAGAGGATGAAGCAGTTGATGGTGTAGTTTACCTTGCAAAATTAGGAAAGGCTGGGCATATAATATATTCCTAGAAAAATTTCAGGATATTTTTTGGAAATGTAAATTACTCTCACTTTCTATTTCTTTGCCCAGTCACTTTACAATATAGAGTAAGGGTACAAGAAGAGAAAGGATGCAAAATGCAGAACATTTTGGTTTTGTAGCACATAAAGTTTTGTTGCCTAAACTTTAAGCTTTTGTTGTCACTCACCTGCCTCTGGGTAAGCAGCACATCAGGATTAAGGCAAGCAAACACGAAACGGAAAACCAAGTTTTTGTTCTGGTGAACAACATACAATCTCCTAGGCTAGAAAGATGATTCCTCCATGTGGTCACGTTGGGGTTTTTTTTTCTCAAAATTGCATGTTAGGCTCAAAAATGAATGTTATTCTGCTCTCTCTATTCAGTGAGAACATAATGAAATACACTATGATGGGAAGTCTTCAGTACCTTTAACTCAATTTCTTTTATAATGTCTTTCTACAACTCTCATCTGGAATATTTTTTAAGAGGAAAAATGTGACCTTGCTAATTGCTACAATTAGAACTACTGCTGCTAAAGCAATTATCCATATAAATTAAACAAACAAAAAAAATTGCAACAACCCCCAAGCGTATTAACACTTCAATTTTAGAAAGGCAAGAAATAAAATTCACAGAAAAGCTGCCAGTCTATCTTGAAGCAGCACCTTTTTGCATTCCATGAAGATTCTGGCAGTGTTTGACATTATTCACTATCACTATACACATATGGTTGGTGTTGAAATGAAAAGCCAAGCTCCTATTCATTTTATGGGGGAAAATGTATTTATGCCTTAATTCGATATATCTTTTAACACAGTTTATTTCAGTTTTTTGTTATCATGTCAAAATAAATAAACTGAAACTTCCTTTATTAATGATTTAAGATCTCAAATTTATTTTGTTTGGTTGGTATAAGTGATGTTGACAGTTAATATTAATGAATGTGGCTAAAACTGAGTATTTTTTAAGCTGAGTGTGACATTTGCTTTATTCCAGTCCTTGGTCACCAATACCAGTGCTAGGGAAACTTCCCTGTCTGACCACCCAGAAGCTTCTTCGGCACTTGCACCACCTAAGCTGGCACTGAAGGCCCTTTGCAGCCACACACCCTACACTCACACAGTTAGGTTTCCTTACTAGCTCGACTCCACATTTCCCATGGCAGAGTCTCTGATGTTTCAATACTTAAAACAATTAAATTGGTGCAATAACTAAATAACAAAATAACAGCTAGAGTTGCCCTTTGAGGAGGCACTCTGAACAAAGGAAACCCTGAGCCTTTATATCCGTACAGTCTAACGGTGGGAAAGTCTGGGGGTTGTGGGCTCCAGCAATGCCTCAGTGCCCAGTCCCTGTGCCCTTTGCTGTGCCAAGGGTTGGCAGTTCCTGGCCTCCGAGCTTCCCAGTGCAGCTGCACCCCGAGCTACCTGCACTGAACACATTCCTCAACACCAGTCACCATGATTATTTAAAGATTATCAAGGATGGCCTCGCACTGAAATCAGGCAACTCCCTCAGCACCTACATATGCATCCCATCAGGCCCCATGGACTTGTATATGTCCAGTGTTTTTTAAGCTCTCTCCAACTTAGTCTTCTTCTGGGAAGGATAAGTCTTTCTTGCTTCAGACTTTGCCTGTGATCTGAGGAGCCTGGGATTCCTGAAGGCTTTCTTACTGATAAAGACCAAGTCAGAGGAGATTAATATCCTGGCCTATTTTGTGTTCTTTATCACCAGCTCCCCTTCCCCATTCAGCAGCAGGTCCATGTTTTCCCTAGTCTTCCTTTTGCTGTTCATGTACTTGTGAAAAACATTCTGCTTTCCCTTTGCACCCCATGCTCCTTTCAGGTTGACCTTGACTTTCCTATCCTCATCTCTACAAGATGTGACAGCAACTCTATACTCCTCTTGGGCCACCTGTTGGTGCTTCCATCTGTTGTACAATTTTTTATGTCCACGTTCTATCAAGAGACCACATTCTGTCTATGTCCTTGCTCATCCATGCAGGCTTCCTGGAACTTTTGCTTAATGTCCTACTTGATGTGATGGGCCATTTTTGAACTTGGAGAACATGATCCTTAAATATCATCTTCTGAAAGGCTAGTGGCATCTCAACAAAAACTGTGTCCATATGAAAAACCAAACCCCATGAAATACTTACAGAGACTGTGGAACCAAAGTGGGGTTACAACACATGTGTCAAAATTATGCCTTATTATTCACATTCACAGGTCAGTCCTCGGCACCAAGTGAAAAGATGTTATTTTTCATACATTGTTGTTGTGGCTTTTGATATTTTAAAAAATAAACTTCCATGACTTCTTGACTTATTTAGTATGAACATTTGGTAAATTATCCTGAAATAGTGGTGACAACATCATCTCCTGAAATAAGAAATAACCATTTATAGTAGGTATACACTAAGAGTGTCTGGATTTAAAAAAAAGAAAAAGAAAAATCATTTCTCCTTGCTCATTCCAAATACTAACTCTCTTCCATCACTGTCAGCTAACCCCACTCTTTTCTTTTTAATTGCAGCAGATGTAGGCTTATTCAAAACTGTTCAAGTTTCAAAGGCATGAGGGCTATTGTTGCTGGAGTAATTTTCCTCAAATTTACTGACTGTATCATTCATAGTATATGCATCAAATGAAATAAAGGTTTTCTAGTATAAGATTTTGCCTAAAATAATCCCCATTGCAGTCTATCTTTCCCCACATCTGTGCTCCCCACCATTTTTTACATTTTTTTTCTATACCCTCCCCAAATATTTGAAAGTAAACATAAATATATTACATTTATATATTCTATTAAGATATATATAAATGTCGGATCTGAAATACAAGCCTGGAATGTCTGAAATGCAAGTCTGGAATTGATACAGACAAGGTTTACTGCATGTTGCCCCTGAATGGGGCAGAGAAGATGACAGAAAACTTTAAAAAAATTCTTTAATGTGTTTACTTCAACAGATCATAACAGCTGGTTTATGAGAAGTGTCTCTTTTCAGTGAAAATAGCTTTGGTCTGTTGAAACAACTTTGATCTGCCAGTAGACTGGAACCATCCTCTTCAGGTACAGGCATGGTCCCGTGTGGAGAGGAGACTTGAGTGCTTTGGCCCAGCTAAGGATCAAGTGAATCGCAAAAGTTTTCATGCAGATCTAATCCCTGCCTCAAAACTAACATGATCTTCCTGCATCTCTAGCCAAGCTTTCTGCCAGAGAAAGACAGGGGAAAGGGCTTTTTCTCTACATCTCTCTTCTGTACATCTCTTTTCTCTTCCCCTCTTCCCTGGGGAAATGTGTTACTTAAGTGAGCCTAATGTCTTTCTTCGAAGCAAGTGCACCAATTTACTTGCACTATAGTGAGCCGATGAATTGAGACTGGCAGGTTCATATGAAAATAAATCAGATCCTTTTTCCTAGGAATTAAGAGAAATATCTTGTCAGGTCAACTGAGCAGCTCTTGAAGAATGGAAGACTGGGGGGAGAAAGAAAGAGAGAGGAAAGTCATTGAAAATTCAAGGTTTCAGTCTCTCTGGCAGCTCAGGTGCCTCAAGCTACGTGGTTATCCTTCCAAGAGAAACACATCAGGGCACATTCATGCAGGACCCCAATCGGATGGTCAGCCAGGAGTGCCCAGGGAGCATTTTGCATCCTGTGCAACGGCCTAAGGACAACATATGAAATGTAACACCAAGTCATCATGTTTCCAAATACTGGAAAGGCTGCTAAATCAATCTCTTGGAAATTATGAACCATGAGAATTGAAGCTGGCAATACAATTGATTCAGCAATTCTGCCTTACTTTGAAATGCTGTCTTCCTGACATTGTTATGTGACTTTTTTTCCCCACATTTCTCCATGCATTTTCAGTAATTCTTAAAGCATGTCCTTTCACCTTTTCTACTTAAAAAAGAAGCAAAAGGTGGCAGGACAAAACTTCATGAGCAAAAATAAAAAGAGGTAAAAAGTCATAAATTAATACAGTAAGTCAAAGCAAAATATTTAGAATGTCGGAATGAAAGTGTTAGAGTGAGCTGCTTATTTCAATCCTAGAAACCTGTTTCCCCCACTTGGTGGGCTTATCTCTTCTGAAAAGCAAACTTATTACTTATTTCCGGGTCTACAACTCCAGTAGCTGGACAGGTGGGCACCCTGACTCTTAGCAGGTTCTGTGCTTTGTTTCCCTTATTTTTCCATTGGCAAATCCAGTGTTGCTAGGTTGAGGTAACTTTCAGTGAGAGCCTCAGCACTTAACCTAGCTTGCGCCAGCTGGTTTTGGCACAGATGTGGACCAGTACCAGACGAGTTAGAGAGCAGGGTAGACCAATCTATGTTAAGCTGACCACTTTAAAGATCTTGCTGGATTGTAGGGTTAGGAATAATCTAGTAACACATTTGTGATATATAAAATTATAACATTGCCTTTTAAAACCTTTATTTTTTGGCCTGTTTTTTGGTAAAAGCTTCAGCTTTGTTGCAATGTACCATGGTTCTTAGAAATTTTTGACACATCTGCACTTCCATTTGAATAGGAAGCAAAATAAGTCAGCCTGTTTTCCCCACCTGATATATAAAAAAAAAAAGATAGGGTCTTAATTGCTTTGAATTGCATATTTTAAAAAAGAGAGAGAGAGGGAAAGAAAAAATTGATAGCTAATTGCTTTTCTAATAGCTGCATCTCCACATATCGGAGAAATTAATGTGAACCTGTCAGAAACAATGTGTTTTTAGTAACATTTGGTATTCTAATAAGTTAAAGATAATTAAGGTCTTTCTTGTTTATAAAGGGGCTTTTAAATCTGTTAGATGTGTGCCTTTTACTTTCTGCATGCTTTTTATGTGTTGATTGATTCGCTTTGGTATCAGCTCAATCTATCTATTTTATAAATGGCAAGAGCTTCCTTTCTTTGTGGAGAGTGTTAAGGTTGTTTGGAGCAATTAGCCCAATGTTAATGAGCTGAAGTCTTCTTTTCTCCTTGAAATACAAAAAACTACTGCAGTGCTGAGCAGCATTAGCAAGAAAGATCATGGTAGATTTTGTATTCATAGCTGGCCATGTAAAGTTTTGAGCATTGCAGCAGGGAGGGTATGCCTTTTGGGGTGTCCATCAGGGTGATATGGAATAACTCATGTATTTTAGCATTCCAACTAAAAACTGGTGAGAAAGAGAAGGCTCTGTACTTCTTGTTCACAACCAAAGATATGCAGAGATGAGGATATGGTGCTGTTGTCGCTTAAATTCCATGTAGTGAAAGTTGCAATGTCCTACCTTGTCCTTATAATGCTGAGTGATAAAGTCCAGGATACACTCCTCTCAGGCTGTGTTGCAGTGGACAGGCTCATGTGATTTTATGGACATACCACTGAACTATTTTTCTTGAGGTTAACAAATGCTTCTTCACCAAGGAACTGGATCATGCATGGAACTGCAGCATCCACCTCCCTGATACACAGCATAGGAATAAGCAAACCAATCTTTCAGTGCTTGTGTCTTGCATTTCTTTAAGAGCTGCCACAGAACAACCTGAAACCTAAGAGAATGCAGGCACAAAAAAAAAAACCTGGGTGGGTATTCAGTTGTCTGATAATTTATTTTTCGCCTTTTTTTTTTTTTTTTGGTTTTTTTTATTTGGGTTTTTTTTTTTTTTTGGTTTGTCTTAAGTCGGTATTTACACCACCCTGTTATAGCTGTGTCCACTTTCAGAAACATGCTCATTGTGACATGAAATGCTCTTAGAGCCTGAGTACTTTCCCTTCGCCATCTCTTAAAACTGAGGAGCTAGCTCAGCTACTGGGAAGGAGTCCACACCACCTCACTGCACACAGGTCTGTTAGCTGGTGTCCCCTGCAGCTCAAAACAGCCCCTTGCAAACCCAAATTCTAAAGCAAGCTTTCCTCCCTGCAATAAATACATCATGGTAGCACTAATACTGCATTGCATTTGGCTGCCCCATTTTCCAAACCAACAGACCAGTGCCAGGACAGCACAAGTGATGGTGGGGGCATCTCTGGAACTGGTCATTTTGGGGACTTTAGTTTGTATCTGAGTTTGCTTCTGAATGGTTGGTGCTGGCTGAGAAAGAGCGGATGGAGAGGAGCATTGTGGCATAGCCATTCCTGTGATGGCAGGCTGGCTGTAGTTGCACTTGGTCACCCACAGTTGTGAAGATTCTAATGGTGAAAAACAGTAGTGTTTTTTCCTGGGCTCTTGCTGCATCAGTGTTCAGTCAGCATGCCGAGATTTGCCTTGCCACTTAGGACATAGCTGGGCAGTGCAAGGGAGCCTTGGTTGTACTGGTAACAGATGTGTCAGATGGGAGTAAATGGGAAGAGGAGCACTTTTGATGCCATGGTAATTATGGCACTGATGGCAGATTTTAGCGGGTTATTGACATCAAAATATGTCTGTTTATGGGGAAGATAGCCTGACATTGTACATATTTGTTTTCATTGCCAATTTCTATCAAGGCAGTAAAAAAAAAAATTAAAAATTCTTGCCTCAAATGTATGAGAAGGCATACTCATTTCAGGTCATAATGATCAGTTTCTTATCCTCTGAGACCTCCGTAGACTAAAGCAAATAGTACAGAGACCTGAAAACCCCCAAACAACCATTTTGTGTCTATACTTCATTTAATACTAGTTGTAATCTGGGGGGTTTTATGTTCACAAAGATCCTTTTTACAGGAAAGTAAAGGAAAGAGAACAGAGAAATTCTGCCAAAAGAGATTTTATTAAATCAATCCTAAGCATATTCAAATGCAGCGAAAAGCAAAAGAGTGATAAATACAGACAGCAAATTACATGTACCTTTTAATTTATTATATTTAATTTCACTGAGTGGCTTAGCTGCCTTAGTGACTCAGCTGTAGCTATGAAAATCACCTTAAGGTTTGCACACTAACATATTTGATATCAGTGTGACTCTGCTTGGATTATCACCTTGCAATATTCTGGAATATGTAAATTAGAACCTAAATGAGTTTTGTTTTTCCAATCTCATATATAGAAGAAGACTTCAAACACAAAACTGAACCCTGCATAACAATTGAATACTTATGTTTGCTTTGAACAATGTCTTAAATCATCTAGGTATTTTTTTTTGTTAGCTTTTAGTCCACTGTTCTTCTCTTTGTTGTCAGGCTTTGTTTCTTAGGGCTGTGACAATGAGTTAAACCAAATGTGCTGAAAATATCTGCTACAAAAGTAAACACAGGCTTTCACTGGAAATTCGGTGCAGCTCACCCTGCTTTCTCTGCTTGTCAAATTTGCTTGGAATAGCAGTGGTGAGATTTAATTGATGAAGTGATATAATTATTCCTTTGAATTGCTCTCAGCCAGATTTTGCAGTCCTTCATCAAACAAGAGAGGCTGGCTGAAAAGCTATTAATGCAAAGAGCCAAGGACTATGCAGTCTGGTTTTAATCAAAATCATGTCCAAAATGTCAAAAAAGACGTTTCTATTGCTTTTGTTTACTAATTGAATCTCTTCAGAAAGTCCACTGAATCACCGAAGACTCGGTGAGATCAGATCATCAATTGTTTGGCCTTGTTTTTCTTCGTAGCCAATCATTTCCTTCCCTTGATGTCACATTGGTATTTTGCTATAAACAAGCTCATAAGAAACAAATCTAACATTTCAGACTGCAGTTGCTAATTCTGCATGACAGATAATTACACAGGTTTCCCATATGTGTGTCAGAAAACATACCTGAGTACATCTCATGTACCTGGGAGGTATGAACAACAAACTAAAAATCAGGCCAAGCAAGGATGTTGGAGCATTAAAAATCATAAATCATTTTTGACATTTCTTCAGAACATTCTTGTACATTCACTAGGCACTATATAGGGGAGGAATCCTTCTCCGTCTGAAAGTCTTGGCTAAACACATCTTCATCAAGTGAGGAAGAAAATAACCACCTCTCTCATTTCATCCAATACTTCGAACAATTTCAAAATGTTGGATTAAGCCTGCTCAGAGAATGATATCTAAAAATCTCCCTCGTCTTTGGCTCCCCCACATTAACTCTGAGGCTATAGAAGCTGGCTACAAGTTATTGTTCTGACTGTTACTTCCCTAAATATTATTCCATTGTTTTAGGTTGAGGTTTGAGAGATTTGTCTTTCCCTACAACACTTTGGAAGCCAAATACCTGACTTCACAGTAATTAATTAGTTTTACCTACCTCATCACTGTACTTGTGCAAAACAAATTTCCTGAAAATTTTAGTGGAAGTTACTGCTTGACGTTGCAGCAGATTGATAATATTTAAATTCTTCCTGGGCTCTATGTCTCTGAGGTATTTAAAATTAAGTGGAGAGGGATAAAAACAAAGCATGAGGAAATTATTTTGCCATGTCTTGTTTTGAAATCCATTTGTGGAGCTTTTCTTCAATAATCCTCCTATTTGCTGAAGGCTCCGTGATTTCAGAGCTCTACTGGAAGATTTTATAAAAACTAGAGGCTCCCAGACATTCGTAGACTTACACCTTTCCACTTCCAATAAAACTATGGATTTTCAGAAGTATTTTGTTAGGTTGGTTTTGCTCCATGAAGCTGATCACACCCTGCTTCCCCGAACAGCGAGCACTGGACCTGAAAATGGCGTGAATGACAGAACAAAAGTTTGTCAGTGGTGAAACAGATAATTTAAACTATTAGTATGATGAAAATACTATATCCTTTATAAGCTGTCTCCATGAAATAAGGCATGAACTGTCCTTTTTATAGGAGTTTCTAGATTCCAACTTACGGGTTTTTCTGATCATGGCATTTCTGTTTGGAATACACAAGGAGAGAAATATTTTCACAGTTATGTACTTAGAAAACAACTATGTTTGCTCATGCTGTAGAAGGACATTCGTTTTAAACAGAGACCAAGCATGCTAAATGTTGGTCCCAAAGGCAAGTATTCATGAAGGCATTAAGACACGAGAAAGTTAGGAAAAAATGAAAAGGCAGCTAGAATGAAGTTGTAACTTAAGCCTTGGTTGCTGTGATCTGCTTTAGTTCAATATAATGATCTGCACAAAAGAACAATAAATGCATATTTTTAATATATTTTTAGGAGAGCTACTCTTCAGCAGGCTATTGGCTTTATGTCAATACATTTTACAGTGTAACAAAGAACAATAACTGCTACTGTCACAGAATCATACACAGCGTAAATGATGACCAAGACCAATGTAATTATGGTTTTAATTGTGATGTGGTAGTGGTGTTTACACCTGTAGCAAGCATAAACTGGAACAGCATCAGACTCCCAGGACTGAGGACATGCGTTTTGATTAACATAAAATGTAGAAAATTGTCTATAATGAGCTGTTTCTTTCCTTTTCAGATTATGTTTAATATTGCATAAAGTCATGATCTGTGGTTCAGTCTGTGTTATAAGAATATAACACATTCTGACATAAGTGTTTCCTTCTTCTGGCAAGGGGCTGCTATGTGCATTGTCTTTGTCTTTATTAAAATTTCTTGCACTATGTGCTGCACTTGATGAATAGCTCTTGACATTTTTCTTATTCAAAATACTCAAATGAAGTGAAAATGATGATTTAAAAATGACTGCTTGAAAACATCCATCATAGAAACCATAGTGTGGTTGAAGTTCGAAGCAATCTTAGGAGGTCATTTAGTCCAACTCCCTGCCTTAAGCAGGATCAATGCAAGTGGCTTTAGTTTTACTTTTTCTGGAACCATTCCTACACTCTTAGACAGTGACTACATATATCTTCTGGATCACCTGTCCCTGCTTCTAGCTCCAGTATGCTTCCTTGTTTTGTTTAATTCTATTCAGGAACTCATTCATCCATACAGAGCTCCTGTCACTCTTACTCGATTCCTTGAGCCTGGATAATGTCCTTCAAAGTCAGCTAGTTCTTCTGAGCCCTCTATTTTCTATGACCAGCTCCTATGCAATTCTTCCAAGCAAGTGCCTGAACAGGTCCAAGATTGTTCTCTTGTAGTGTGAGGCTGTGATCCTGATATTTATGATGCTTCCTCCTCTCAAGCTCCTGAACTCTGGTCTCCCTTGGTTGCTTCAGTCCATACTGCCCTTATGTCCCTGTTTTTAAGAACCAGATCCAACAGAACATTTTACCTCATCATCTACCCCTCAGCCACCTGTTTTAGGAAATTATTAATCCATTAACTCAGGTACCTCTATGACTTCTTGTGTTCTGCTGTGTTGTTCCTGCAGTAGATCATCTGGGTGTTTCCAGCCCCCCGTGAAGGGCCTCCAAGTGTGAGTCTTCTTCCAGCTGGTTGAAGAAGTCTTACCCACCTCTCACTGATCTGACAGTTTGTAGCAGACACTGCTCACAATGCTGCCCACACTGGTTTGTCCTCTAATTCTGACCCATAAACCCCCAGGCAGCTGACCACCTGTCCTAGGCAGAGCTCTGTGTGTTCCTGCTGCTCTTTCACACTCACGAGAGCCCCTTCTCTCAGTGCCAGTCTGTCCTTTGCAAAGGGCCTGTGTCCATCCATTGCAGCACTCCAGCCATGTGCGTTTTTCCACGGTGTTTCTGTGATCCAAGCAAGACCATAGCCCTGCTGTGGAACACAGATCTCCAACTGCTTCTGCTGTTCCTCATCCTGCTGGCATTAAAGTGCAGACACTGCTGAGAGGCCATGATGATTTCTCAGATAAACTGTGAGAGCTTCCCACACAATGCTCCCTAATTACTGTAAAACTAGTGAAACAAATTAAAAATGTATTTGGTTTTCATTTTGTCTAGGACTAGACTCTTGGATTTTACTTACTGGCATTATTCCAAAGGATGCTTTGAAAGTCATGTGTTACTTCGTGTAAATTAGTTAATCTTCCTCGTGCCTGTGTAGAAGATTGGGAATAAAACCTAAGGGAGGTAACTGTGCCTGCTTGACAGCCTATGGGGAAAACTAAATTTGATAAATACATATATTCATTACATTTTTACCCTTAAAACACACACATATGTTACAGAATCACAGAATGTTTGAGGTGGGAAGGAACCTCTGGAGATCATCTGTTCCAATCCCCCACTTCAGCATGGGAACTTAGAGCCACATAGAAGTGTTTGTGTATCTTCTAGCTTCTGACAAAGCTACTTACATGGAGAATGCATCCAAACTGGAGAAGAAAAGCAGCTGGGTATGAAAACACTTGAACGTATTATGACTAAAATTCTTGTTCTATAGAAAATCTGCTAGCAAAACCAGGGAGACAAATTATTAGGACATTGATAGAAACAGGAACAGTATTTTCATGTGAAGCGATTTACCTGAAGCATCAGCCAGACCGCTGATTTATTTAACTTGTGTCTCTGATTTTTCCTGAGTAATGTCCTTCCTTCTTGCAATAGTGGGAAGTATACCATGACTGAGTGAAGAATAAAAAAGACAATAAAAAACCCAGGCAGTGAAAAAATGAGACAAAGAGTGATTTTCCAGTGATTTTTGTAGTTCACTCAGATTCAGGAAAATCCTTCATCTATCAATTCTTTTTATCCAAGAGATCAGAAGTTAAAGCAAACATCAGAAAAATACAAAACATATTTGTTAACAAATGGTTATGAAATTTATGTATCTAACTGGAATTTACTATGAATAAAGCTATTAAGAAAATTTAAAATATGAGAATGAGTTGTATGATATAAAAGGCACAATATATGCTTTCAAAATGAAAATCTGAATTAAAAGACAAAATAGCCATAGTTTCCATAATTTCAGCATAGGTAGGAACAGAACAGACCTAGATTTACAAATTCCTCAGAGATACCATTTCCAGGTCTTTCATTCCCTTATAATATAATATGGTTACTTGATCAAATTCAGTGCCTGACAGGGTCTAGGCTTTTGCCTGTGTAGAGAAACTTAAGAATATACCTTCTGCACTAGTTCTTTGGAGGTAGTACTAAATTATCCAAATACTTGCCTTTAAGGCTCCCAGGAAGAACTAAAGAAAATTTGGTTTATGCTTCGTGACTGCAAGTGAGAGGGCAACTCTCATTTAGTACCAGTAAGCACAAAGAAGTACATTCAAGAAAAACTAACCTTATCTTCACTTCCTAAGGTACTCTAATTACTTGTTACCTTTTAGAAAAACACCAGGGGTCCATTATAAACAGTTCTCTTAGGACCAGTTGCAGAGTTGGTTAGAAGGATGAAGAGCACACAGAGCCTTCTTGGGAAAGAAGAAGAGAGAAATTAAGTGAAGAGTAGCATGGTGTGTATACACCAACGGGACCTATAAGCCTAGGACAAAACCTTTAATCATCAGGCTGTGCAGGGACAGAGTACAGGAGAGTTTGGAATAGCACTTAGGAAAAGTAATGGAAGACAGCTATGGTAAGTTTCGAGTGTCTGGATGTATCTGCAATTTTCCAAATGTTAAAGCATCTCCATTAAACTCATATTCTTTTAGCTTTTTCCTTAGAAGTCATGGTGGTTAGCAGCATGGGGCCACAAACATTTCATGTATTTCCTTTCACAGTATCTCCAGAACTATTTTACCTCACATACTGAAGTGAGAAATTCAGTATTATCTACTCATTCAAGAGAAGGAAAGGCGCCATATCATCACCTCGTATTTTTCCATCAAGATAAAGGTCTGAATGTTGCCCTGCAGTGAGAGCCATACTTGCCCTCTTCATTCTGTCAAAAATGAGGTGAGGGACTAGAACTCTACCTGTGAATACCTCATCTTTTCTGCAGAAGAAAAAGCAAAGGCAGTAAATTTAGAAAGCATGGGAAAACATAAACCAGTATATAAATTATATATAATGAAGAGCATATGAGGAGAATGTCTATTGTCACTGTAGCAGGTTCTTATGATCACAAAAATATGAGATTTCAAGAATTTTTATTTGGGAAGGCCATTTTCGTCTGTGGCTTGCGAGCTGTTAGTTTACAAATTCCTTTCCTTAAATGTCACATTTATTTCTGAAGTGGCTTTGATGTGGAACATTGTCTGGTTGTTTTTTTTCTGTATTATGGTAGAGTGCTTCATTTAAGGTAATTGCAGCTTTTGATGTACTGTGATTTTGCATAATATTATTAGTCACAGAGTAAAACCATAGAATTAAATTTAAAAAAAGAACCTTTGTAAGCATGTTTGACTGCTAATGTTGTCTATGGAAGTCATTGGTGTTTTGCATATAATACCATGCCTGCAATGTTCTGCAATACAGATTTGTATTAAAATTGTACGGATTGAGTGTCATACAGCAAATGAACATGCTCCACTTGAATGCAGATTTTAAAACTTTAATTAAAGGAACAATTTTTCTGACCTGATCACCTGGAAAAAAAAAAAAAAAGCTGTGTGGCCACATTAGAGTCCTTAATACAACACTTTAGTGTTTGCTCTGCAAAGCAAATGGTGAAACGGCTCTTCAAATGCAGCATTTACAGAGAGAAGGATTTCTTAGAATTCTTTAAAGTGTAGAGCTGGCTGAATAATATCCAGAAGGATATAACTTCGTAGCGAGTTAGAGCAAGAGTATAGTGAAAATAGATAAAAGAATTGCAGTTCACCATGTCTGTGGTGCCCCCTCTGACATTTTGATATTTCATTCCTATTTTGCAACAAACAGTACCAAGAAATGAAAAACAAATTTAAAATAAACAGCCTTTGCCAGACATAAAGAACAGAAAAATACCCAAACACTGCTACCAAACCCCTTTGCACTCTGAAATTCTTTAAAAAGTATTTAGTTGACAAAACACTCAATTTCTGTTTCACTGTTTCTCTTTTTACCCCAAAGACATGCACTGCATATGGATACCACTTAGAGCAAAATTATATCCCCAGGCAACTGTCATTCCTCTCTGCAAAGGAACATCACACTAAGCTAGCACATATATTACTCCTTTACACCATCCAAGTGTTTGGGGCAGCTGCACTAGGAGATTCCACATCATTACGCACTGAGCTTTTTAAAGGCAGTGCCTAGAGAAAATAAAAGATGTGCTGAGGGTACATTAAGTACACATTTTTTGAGTCTCTAACCCTTTAGAAATCCAGTTTATATCTAATGTTCTGTCCTGGGATGAGCTGCCTTCCATATATAACAGCTTGGTGCCCATTTGGCAATAATGCCCTGAAACAAGCAGTTTTCCCCATTGCTGTTGCCATGGTCTTGCAACAGGACTCTAATATACTCAGGTAGACCGTGCACTCACTCTCAGGAATCTTAGCATCTAGAGTAGGCAGCACAATTTCACACTGTTATAAAAGAGATTGCTTTCTGCACATGAAATCAGGTCATTTTCCATACCTGCAGTTAGACTTGGCTGTATTAACAGTTTGATAACAGAGATACTGTTATCCCTCAAGCTGGAAACAGGGCAAAATTGCCTGAAGTGCTGTGGTTAGTGTTACATATGAATAAACAAAATTTAACTGCAAAAAAAATTTTAGGCAGATGCCATCTCTACAGTGGAAAAAATCTTTCATTTTAAGAATAGAACAGACTCTTCAGATCTAATCTTAACATTGATTTAGACAAAAAAATTACACAGATTAGTTATGTACAGTTTCATAAATATTTAGGTGCTCAAGTGCAGTAGCAGTTCCTTTCTGTATTTTCACCAAATATACATAACATATATAGAAATGCAGTGTATAGCCCTTGCCAGGCTTCCTAGTGAAAACCTTCAGCCTTTGAAGTACTGTAAATTCTTACAGCTATTGTTTTGAGCCTCCTAGAGTAATGCTAGCCTGGGCCAATTCATTCTGAGTTTCATGGCATTTGATGGGTTTTCTTTCTTCAGCTGTCATTCATGGATTCATGAAGATGAGAGTCTTGTCAATGAATTAATTAGAGGTTAGGTTTGCAGACAACAGAAAGAACCACAAATATATATGAAATACTGGGTTTGACAATCCTGCCTTCTAATGCTGGGTCAGATATTTTTCTGCATCAAACATCAGTTCTCAGTGAAATTTTCCCATTCCCGGTGAAATGAGAAAAGTGAACATATGTGAAGGGTTTCTTTTCTTTTCCTGTCTTCCTTAGGGCAGGATGTTGGACCATTTTTCCTTCTGCTTCCTCCTAAGTCGTGTGTTCAGTATTCCGTGAGAAACATATTATTAGAGCAAGATCTTGCTCTAATATTCAGCTCACATTTGGTAAACATAAAAGCATAAACAGATGCAATCTTCCTTATCTAGCAAATAACCTTGATAACTTTGTCCTTTCCTTCTTATTCTCATTTTTGGCTCATAAATCTTTGTGTATTATAGCATCCATACATTAATATAGGAAAGCAGATTCTCTCCTGGCTCAGTGGAGCTGGTCAAAGTCCAAGACCAAGTATTTTGTTCTATTTAAGGAAGAACTTTATCACAGTTTGGAGTCTCTACAAAATAAAAGAATAGCTTCTGTGTATTATAGTATGGATATTTCTACCAGCTAAGCATCTAATCTAAAATAATACATATTGATTTTCTTCTTACTACTATGTTAAATTTCTCCTTATTTGTATATGCATGTCGTAAAAGAGCCTCAAATAGGTAATTGCTGGCAACATTTTGTCTTCCCATTCCTACAGGAAGCAGCTAGGGTAAACTGCTGTGTATGAGATGAGGAAGACAGTATACAGTTTGAAAGCATGTTGTGAAAAATTTCCTCATAATTTCTCCAAGCTGCATCTAATATCTTAAAGCAAAGCATTGAGGCATGTTCATGTTAACACGTTGCAGCTTGCCTGCTACACAAACTGCTCTGGAAAATCCCTGTATTATCAAAATCCAGGTCAGAATGGTTATATAATCTCAAAAGGAACAGCACAATGACCTAAATCTAACAGCTTAGTAGCGACATAATATCCTGAATGTTAAGACACCTTGGATTTTAAGAATTAGAGTATTACCAATCCTGTGTATTTTTCCAGTGCAAACAGTTCATTTTCCAATGAAACAGCAAGAGAACAGAAGGCCAGAATACAACCAGAAGGCCCCATTTGGAATGAAGAAACAATTCATGGAATAAGAAATGCCATCCTTGTTTGTACACCTGTACATCTGTTACTCTTTGAAAACCAGAGTATTAGGTGTGAGAATTATACCATATCTTCACATTGCTAGCTCCATACACCTAGAAGATATAATGAGTTATGTTAAGGGGGTTTTCTGCACAGCTTGGGCAAAATCTGACCATTCTGTTGCAGTGATATGGGAAAACAGCAAGGAACAAGTTTCATTTTCTTTTTCATCGCACAAAAGACCCAACCCCAAAACATGGTCTGTGGGTTTTTTGCACTTGTGTCTGCTTGCGAGGAAGGTGGACAAAGCATCCTGCATTATCAAGGATTTGTGACCAGTAATCTCACTTACAGCCTCTAGACAAAGGCTATTTGGTTGTTATCTCTGATAAAGCTAGCTTTCCCGAAAGGTAGCTGCTTAGGATTTAACTCTGAACATCCTAATTTAAAGTTGAAGCAAGTACTTAAGCAGCTATTTGAAGATTAATCTTGCTACAGTGCTTACCTGAATGTGTGTCTACACATTTGATGCTCTGCTATGAGCTGTGCTTCTGACAGCTACTTCCCACTTAAATCAGTTGCAGGGAACACTTACTCAAAAGTTGTCCATTATTTCACATAAGATGTATTCCAGCAAGTGGAGCTGCACTTTAATAGAGAGATGCCAAAAGAGAATGAAGATACCAGGATTACAGAAAAAGCAAACTGTATATATTTTATGTATTTTTAGTTTAGAGGACATGAGACAGACACCTGGCACACAGGGCTTTTGCCATTCTGCTTCATTTTGGCCTTGTTTGCTCCTGCAGACATGAAGCAGCAAATAAAGCTCCCATCCAAGAGGATGGCATTTGGCATAAGTAGAAGTGGCACGCCCGACTCTGCACAGGGTTTGAGCATGACTAATCCAGACTCGTATGTATCACTACTAACCTGTCATAGCACCAAGCAGAGAACACATCTCTCAAGTTAATACACTGAAATAGTATTACAATTGTGTCTTGATAAACATGAAAAAGTGAATCTATGGATGACACTGCATCATTAGGCTGTAGTTCTCAGATTAGAGAAATAACCCTGTGATAATGTTTTTTAAGAAATCTTCACTCTGATATTTCCTATCTTTTACACAGCAGCTATCTTTGACCTAACAAAATTAATTAAAAAACCGCCAATTTCTGAAGTAGCAGCAGCATGCACCAAGTTCTGAAGTTGAAAACAATGTCTAGCCAAATTTTGCGAAGCTACCCAGTATATGTGTACAGAAGAACATATCTTGAAATTGAAAAAAAATAGAAAAAAAAACAAAAAGAGAAGTAAAGTAAAGATAATAAAGCCATAATATGTGAAAACAAGACGTAAATTTAGATCAAGCCGGTGGCTGTATGGAGATAACAATTCTTTTATATTCTCAGTAAGAAATAAAATTCAGCATCAAGTGTTCTTTATTTTGTATAAAGGGTGTTGCTGTACATATCTGCATATGGAGGTGAATGGGAAAGATTCACATTAAGGCAAAATTGTGCCAAATAACACTCCTTAATTGACAGACGTAATCATCACCTTTGTCATTAATTGTGCTTTGGTGTCTGATGTTTGGGTTTTGTCTTTTCTTTCATTTCCCTCTGAAACCTCTGCTACCTTCAATAGTAACCATATTTAAACCAAGAGGAATCTGGAGATTAGGAAATGTTAATTGTTTTACCAGGTGATATTGATGTGCATGTGTTATATATATATATTTTTAAAAAGCAGGTGTGTTTTTTTAACTTTACTACCAACTCTATGTATTTATCAGCTATGAAAAATAAGAGAACAGATAGTTTAATGATTATAGTCATAGATATAAAAGTTATTTTAATGGTGTCCCCGAACTATTTTCAAAGGTAATAAATGGGGCAAGGCTTAGTTTTAATTTTAAGATGATTAATTTTATGCAAAACATTAATTTTTTTTTGCTTGATCTGTTTCATCTGGGTCTCTAGGTAACAGATTTCAAATTATCCTTTGGCCATTTACATGAAAAACGAATACAATTTGATAAAAATTAAACATCAGCAAGAAAAAAATTCCAATTTGGGCCAATTATGCAAAAGATCATGAAAATAAGATAAATTTAAATGTTTTAACATTTCCTTATGGAAGTGGAAAACAGAGAGATGTTTTCCTTAAGACAAAGTAGAATACAAACCACTGTAGATCAGAGAACTGACACATCTACATTGACAGCAAAATTTCTGTCAGCAATCAGAGCAGCAGAGTAAAAAAAGGAATTTGTCTTCATCCTCTTCAGTTTGTTTTCTCAGGTAGATATTTAACATGAAGTACTAGTCCAGGTCTTATTACAGCTCAAGATGTAACCAGCTGCTGGAAGAGCACACAAATTCTGAGACTCTTCTAGGATGAAGTGTTTCATTACTTCATGTTCTTCCATGATTTTTAATACTAGATCAAAACACTATATATCTGAAGGCAAAACTTTTTTTTCACGTTAAAGCCATGCTGCTAAGGAGGTATTATTGTGAATGGAAAATTTTGTACAGATGCATCTTACGTTGGGAAAATAATTCATATGTTTGTCTGGGTGATGTGTTTCTCAGTGGTTTAGAACATTTTCCTGTTACTCTCTGCTGTGTTTCTGCTAGACTCAGGGATTTCTGGCTAAGCTTGTTCAGGTGATGTCACCTAAAATAGCAATGGCTCTGGGTGCTTTTCTCCATTAGACAAAATGTAGGTTGAAAATGTAGGTTATAGGTTTCTATTAGGTAAACGAGATGATGTCTTAGAAAGTTTGTTACTCTGGAGAGCTTTGGGTCTACTCAATAGACACCTGAGGCGCATAAAACACAGGCTCCACAGACTATTTTTAGGATCTTTATGACAGAGGAGAAAACTGTTCTACCTGGGGTCTTGTCTTCACTGTCCATTTTACACCCCGTTGTAGTTGATCGGGAACCAAAAAAACAACAGAGGTCAGGAGCTCTTGTTACAAGATTTGAACCTCACATGACAACTGTGATAAAAGCAGTATAACTTGACCCTCTTTTTTATTTTTAAGAAGAAAAAACAACTCAGTGAATGCAGCTCTCGAAGATACTTACAAGTTGTTCAGGCACTGGCACTTTGATACCTCTACAAAATCATCTCCTGAGGCTGGGAACTGAGAGAGGGATGTTTCACTGGAAAACTGGTTCAACTCATAACATTCATTATCTGGTCTCTACTGGTTTTAATTTTTCTTTTATTCTGTATAAGCCTTCCACCTGTTTGGAGCCTCTTCTGGTAGATTCCTCAAGGTAAATCAAGACTTCCTTTCCAGTTCCCGTTTTCTTCTTTATATCTCAGATATAGATACATAGAAAAGAAAGGATATAAGGTTTTACGTCAATAGTGTGCATTTGTCAATACTTCACTGGTAGTTTTGGAGATGTGGGTTGTTTTTTTCCGGAATCTGGGTTGTTTTCTTTCTCAGTTTCCTTAAGGAGTGGCAGTGTTAGAAATCAAACCATGAGATTTTTCTTCTTTTTAAATTATAGATAATTTCTTCAACTGAAATTAGATAGGAGTCAGTAGATGACTATTAATTCAGGATTTTTGTTTGCGAAGCACATCTAGGTTCAGGAGCTTTCTTGTTGCATCCATTAGAGACTGCATTTCCACTAATCACTAGACTGACCTGCAACAGTAGAAAACAGAAAAACTCAGAACAAACTCAGCTGGCCAGACTTCCCAAAATTGCTTTTGCATGTAGGGACACATCTGCAACACTGTGAAGAACCTCAGCAATACTAATTACATTTTTTTGAGTTTAAAATAAGCTAATTGTTGCTGTGTGTCTAGCCTAGCAAAAAAAAATAAAAGGTTGAAAATCTTGATTATAAATTTTGAAGCTGTCTCCTTCAAAAAAACCCAATAATGTCTTTCCCAGTGAGATTCCTCCCTTAGCTGGAATCAGACACAAACTGTCTGGCAGGGTGTGGGAACAGAAATTGTGATGAAAACCAGTCTTTTCTTATTCTTCCTGTGGTAGAATTGTTTTTCTCCCTCACATCTCATTCCATAGAAATTCTACTGGTTTTTCTGCTGGACAAAGTGAATCTAGCAGGAGGCAGAGCCCTCTTTGCAGGGCCCTCTTTGCATCTGTTCTAGGAGTTCACTTTCATTTTCCCTTGAGCATTAGTCAGCAAATTATTTCTAGCTGAAAAATCCTTTCTGCTATGGAAGTATTTTCAGTACCTTCAGGCCTGTTCCAACATTTTATAAATCACAAGAGAGATTCCATATTTGGATCTCATTAAATTGACAGTCTCTAGCTTGACATTCACTCTTTGTGCACTTCATGTGTGACACAGGGATCATAAAATGCCATATCTGTCATTTGAATTAGTTTTCTAAAACTTCCTATGCCTGTTTTCCTACACGTGGTTGTCAGGAAGTCATGAAGTTATATTTTATAATCTTGGCCTCAAGTTATTAACTGAAATTAAAATGAACTATTGGCACAATTTAAGACAGGATTTTTGCTTTAACATGAAAAAGCAAGAGAATATAACATGTGTAACGCATCTTCCCAAATAACTTTTTAAAAGGATGCTTCCTCTGCAATTCCAGCTTTATTCTTAAAGATCTGTTAGTCTTGTTACCAACTTCAAATTTTTTTTATCAAGTTAATTGAATCAATAATTCGATAATTCAACTTTACTTCAGATTTTTGAAGTGCCAATATGTCTTAGTCTGAAGAGCTAAGCAAAGTGTGTCAGTGCAGAAAGATGTTCACTAACACATGTATTGTTTTTTTGGGCGGAAAGGCAGCAGGGGGTTGGCACAGCAGTTTAATGCCAATATAATGCTAGTTCAGTTCGTGAATCAGCTACTGCATTTTCAATATCATAAAGTACTGGGAACAAACAAACTGCAGATCCTAGAAGATACATCCATGTCAGAAATGTCAAATACTTCTCTTTTTCAAAAGAGAAGCTAATTTATTTGTTTCTTTGAACTAGTTCATTTTAAATCCTTGCTCTCAAGCATAACTGTCAAAGGTGAAAAAGCATCCTGTTTATTGGTGCTACCAAAACCAGTGCATTGCCAAGGCGAGGTTCTTGGTCACATAAACACCAGGGACAATTAAATTTCAATTGCAATCAACCTAGTCACTGAAAAGTTCATTTTTCAGCTGTTTTTAAGCTCACTGCTGGAAAGTCAGCATGACTGAATTAAAAGTGCTTGTAATCTTGCAATGATGTGTGCTTTCTCTCTTGATCTAGTCATACTACACTCAGCAGAGATTGGGATGCTTTAAGGGTATTAGCAGATTAATGTTGAAAACTGATGTACCACACAGCAAACCTGTAATAACCATTGTACTAGAATACTGTAGGGAACTGTAGTTGCAGGTGAGGTGATAATTCTTCTATTATAAACCCATCAACTTAATAGTGTTAATTTATTTTTGTGTTACTGTGGGTTGGAAAGACATGGTCTCTAAAGAGAAAGGGTTTCCTGTTAGTGGTTGTTAATGCTCAGAGATTTCACAGCTTGGTCATTTTGGAAATAAAAGTACTTGGCTCTCAAAACAGGTCTCTTCTTTGCATTTGCTTCTTCTATCAGTCTCCTGTCATGCTGAAGATCTACCTCATGTAAGATTATTCAACTTATACATCTTCTTGGTGTACCAAGTATTGATGGACAACTTTCTAACAGCTTGCATCTCTGTGCAGATGAGATGACAAATTTTAGTGTCGGAGTTTCTGTGATTCTCAGAGTGCGGACTGCCAGAAACATGAAGTCTGCCTGTGGTGAGTGTTTGCATGGCTGCGTGGTGTTCTCCTATAGCTATTGTGTGAGCTTGGTGAGGTGTGTGACCAGAATTAAGGACAGGGTAATGCACTTTCCAGGGCACATGTCTTTTACAAATGTCTACAGAAGTGGTGTCTATAGGACTTACTCTTCTGGGGGCACAGTTTTAGTGCACCTCTGCTGTTACAAGCCAGCACCTCCCCTTACCAAATTTGCTCTGTACAATCTTTTGGTGAAGTCTGATGTAACGGTGAGGTGAGGTAGGAGTAAGGCAGACACCAGTAGACAGGCAATCTTGCCTACTATGTGAGGTGCAGCTGGACAGCTTTTAGAGGAAGCTATCTTACAAAACGATGCATCAGTTCTTCGAAAGAACCAGGCATGTGCCTCCTTCTGCCATGCACACAGAAACATTATGCAAAAAAGGCAAGGGTGTAGTGGGGAAAAGGCCTTTGCTTCCCTACTCTTGAACACAGGCTTCTGTTTGACAGAAGCAATGGATGAATTATGCAAGAATAATTAATCTTCTGGAGATATTACTCATGCAACCAATGCTATTGTATTTTTTTAACCATGATCGTTCTGAATTGAGGGTTGCAAAAAGGATCATGATGTGAGCAAAATTCATCCTCTGTACTTGGGTTTTGCATGAGAGATAGGACTCTTCAATTAGTTCAGGGAGATTATGAGAAATTTATCCAATCTTTTGAATTTAAGACCTAAAATTATTCTATAGAATCACACAAAGTTTTATTAACACCTACTAGGGTTGATTAAGTCATATATTAGCATTAGACCCTCTTTTCCTCAAGGACACAATAAACACAAATTACATGGTCATTCTGTGAAGCTTATTCCTTTCTCTATAGACTATGCCTTGATATAATAACATTGCTAAGATTAGATCATGTACTGATCAAAACCATATGACATTTTGCCTGGACGCCATGAATGGAGGATCTTGAGTGTACTTTTTAAAATTATTTTTATTTTTTCTTCATCTGTTCTCACATGGAATCAGTTTGTATTAGCAAAAATTTCTTTTTACAAGATGGCTGTGAAGTTATACTGTACAACCATACATAGCAGGTGGTGAACAGCTGGGTATTTCTTGTGAATGGATCATTCAATTTACAACGTACACTCAGGAGTTATACACCAGACTTTCGTCTTTTTTCTTTTTTGTTTTTTTTCTTGTGGAAATAGTATGAGGTTATCTATCAGCAGATAGAGTAGAGTAAAGCCAATTCAAATAACTGTTTTGGAATTAAGACCTGAAAAAATATGAGGAAGAGCAAGAATGTTTCTGTGAAAATGAACTGTAGGGTGTGCGTCTTCCTCAGGTTGTCAGAATGTATCAGCATGAAACAGAAAACACCGCTAAAATGTGTATCTGAACTTATTAACCACGTAAACCCAGATGCAAGCAAAATACTTAATTCTTTTATAGCCAAGTGGAAGCAAAGTTTTTGTGTAATTATAAATGACGTATCAGGCTAGGGCTCAATGGGCTCCTTGGTGTTGTCTATCATGTTGTCCTTCTGAGGACTCCAAGGGCAGTGTTGTGTTGTGCCCATTTCAGAAAAAGAGATACCTAAGTAGACAGTACATGGGCATATTCCAGGCACTGTAGTCTGCACCAGCCACAATGATACTGAACAGAGGACAAGAAATCCATCCATGTTCAAGCCGAAGAAATAAAGCAAATTCATGATTATGTCCACATCTGCTTCTGGAACATATGCCATGCAGCATATAAAACTGACTGACAAAATAAATTTTGCAACCAGAAATTATGTCAGTTGTATGCAGTTATAGTGAAATTACTGCTTACATGCTTCTGAGTCCATAGTCTTTATTTGGTTACTCAGGTATAAACAGTGAAAAACTGAGGCAATTGTCAGTGTTAAAGACTCAACAGAAAATGAACAGCATCTTGCAGCCAAGTCTTGTCCAGTCAGGCTATTTTAGTACAATATTTTTTATCCAGTATGCTTAAACAACACTGCTTCATCAAACTAATGGGAAATAAGGTTTACCTGTCTCTGCAAATCTCTGTCTTTGAAAATCTTTCAGCTCGACTATGACTTACACACTTAAAATTGGTAAGTCTTGATTAAATCTTGTGGGTAATGTTTCTACTGATTGTAAGTTTTTAATACACACTCTTTGAAGTTGAATAACAACAACAAAAAAAAGGTTAATTCTATTGTGCAATCTGACTTAAACACAATATTTTATTCCTAGCAGAGGTTTTAGACCAAAAATCAGCTTAGAGTTGGTGATTAAACTAAAGCAAAAAGGTACCAGCTTTTTCTGCCTTTTGTTATATTTTCTTCTTAAGGCTTGCTATTATGAGAAGCGGAGGAAAAAATTATTTTTAGTGTGTCATAAGGTTTTAATGTGTCATAAAGTTTTAGTGTGTCATAAGGTTTGTTGTTTTATGCAGTCATATGTCATTACCAGGAAACATTAGGATTCTTTTCCTTGCCATAGCTTTTAATACGTGAGTCACAAATGAGAGCTTCCCTGGACTAAAGCCACAAAAATCTTCTTGCCTTCAACACAGATTACTGTTTTGACATTTTGGCTTTAAAACTCGGGAAGAGCAGATGAAAGGACGAATTACCTGATTGCTGGTTTCAAGACAATTTAGAATCTCTGTAGTTCTATATGACAGAAACAATGTAAACTGCATTGTAGCCTGAGTTTAATAGGCTCATGAGCAGGATGACAGTTCAAACCATAGCTTTGCCACTGTTTTGATTGTTCCTTTGTTTCTAGGTATGTAGATGGCAAGTAAAACCATACTGACAACCCCTTCTGAAGTTTAATGGCTTAAACCATCCACAGATGGCTTTTGTAATTATCAGGGTTATATATGAGTGAAATATGTCAACTACACAGTAAATGCTAGAAGAAGTAGCCTAGTGGAATCCCCCCAGATATCTTATCCTCAAAAGACATTTTTTGAAAGTATGTTCCAAAGGCGAATGTGTGCACCACAAGAGATAAAGGTGCAATAGACAGTGACAGGAGGAAGAAAAGGCAGAGGACATCTCTAAGGTGTGATGAAGAAATCTGCTGAGAAGGCCCTTTTACCTAATGTTTAAAATAATTAGGGTAAGCATCCTGCAACTGAATTTGTGGCAGAGAATCAAGGGTCATAAATCATATTCAGTGGGGTTTAAAAGAAAATTCATTAGACAAAACAACACAAAATCAACAAAAACAATTCAGCCTGGAAAAAAATAATGTAGCAATGAGGGTCAGAAAACACACAGCAGAAATATGGCTACTTGTTAAATTAAACTGTGCACATAATGGAGTTTCAGATGGAAGTCTGGCCCTGCTCAGCCTCTCTGTGAGAAGTGTGGAAACTACTACCGATCACTTCATTTCCAGCCAGCTATTATAGTCTGGAGGTGCTAGGCTTTCATAAGACACTTGTAATTCTGACAGAAATTGGGCTCTGTTGAGGTGGAAGAGACTTATAAATTCTAGGTGTTTACAGAGAAGAAACACTGTTAGCAAAGCCATTCTGTCACGGCCCTGATACAGCACCAGTGCAGGCACAACAAAGCTTCTGAGCACTGACTGTTCTCTATCTAGTTCAGCACATTACGCTTTCATTTCGATGAGGGGTTGCAGAATCAGGTCACTGCAGCTACCCTGGATTTTTCACCATGGAGAGGAAATGCTGAAGGTGTTTTGGCAGCCTCTGTGTTCTTGAGAGGCTCCGAGGCTGCTTGTAGCACAGCTGGCTCAGTGTCAAAGCTGTCAGAGCTGCACCCTGAGACAGTTACTCTGTAGATGAAAGCGGAAGGCAGGAATGAAAACTGAGGTCAACAAGGACTGGGAAGGCCTCCAGAGGTGTTGAATGGCTGCACAGTACTTGGCTCTAAAGCATTACCATCCCTGTAATTTCTTGTATGATTTAATTCTCTGGAGTTCCTGCCTTTGATTTTCCACAATTTTTCTGTGACTAAGAGGTAATTGCTCAATCAATAGACTATAGTAACATCACAGAAATCCATTCTTGTGCAATAAAGAAAAAAAATTTTCCCATGAAATTCTTCATGCAATAGTACCAGTTAAAAATGAAAAAGGAATTACAATTTTATTGTGTGAAATATAAGGTGAGTACTTACATATGAATACTTACAATAAGGTGGGGGATATCTGTAACAGGAGTGACAGGAAGAAAATACTTTTTTCTTAAAAAGTAATGGGAATTCAGGAACACTGTGTGCTAACAGCCCAGAAAACCAACTGTATTCTGAGCTGCATTGAAAGCGATGTGGCTAGCAGGATGAGGGAGTCATTTCTGCCTCTGTAGTACTGCATCCAGCTTTGGGATCTGCAACACAAAAAGGATGTGAACCTATTGAAATGAGTCCAGAGGAGGACCACAAAGATGATCCAAGGGTTGGAGCACCTCTCCTGTAAAGATAGATTGAGAGAACTGGGGTTATTCAGTCTGGAGAAGGCTCTAGGAAGACCTCATTGAAGCCTTCCAGTACCAGAAAGGGGCTTATTAAAAAAAAAAAAATTAGGAGTGATACAACAGCAAAGTGAAGGTTTTAAACTAAAAGAGGACGGATTTAAATTAGATCTTAGGAGGAAATTCTTTACTGTGAGGGTGGTGAGACATGGGAACAAGTTTCCAGAGGAGTTCTGGATACCCTGTTCCTGGAATTGTTCAAGGCCAAGCTGGATGGGGCTTGAGCAACAGGTTCTAATGGGTCACATTCCTGCCCATGATAGGAGGTTTGGATTTAGACAATTTTTAAGGTCCCTTTCAACACAAATCATCCTATTGATCCTACAAATTTCGTTATGAAATAGATGAATATGTTTTATTGACAGTGTTTAGCTCATTCAATGTTAGATGATACTTCATGTACCCTACACTTTATATGGAATTTCCAAAGGTGCTCCTCTGGGAAACAGCCCCCTCAAACCAAGAAATCCCATGAAAACACAGATATCTGTTGTTGTTTCATTGGGAAAATTCCATGTGTTGGATCTGGTTTTTGCATGGGCACAGGGCCTTTTGGAAAAGGAGATTTATGTTACCATGCCTCAAAGGAGGGCCTAGGGTTTCCTCTGCTAAAATTAAAGTGTCACAACTGGCATAATCCCAGCATAGCGGTCTGGTCTTCAAAGGCCAGTTCTCATAGGTGGGAATGCAGTCTTGAAATAAGTCATCTGAGCTCTGTGGCAGTGCAATGTGTTTAGCCCTCGTTATCTTACACTTAAAAGCCTGTGGAATTTCCTAGAAAAGAAAATATTTACTTCAAAATGTGGCAGATGCATACAAAAGCTGGTGTTATTAAAATCAGAATGGATTACTTCCAGCTGAGATGGATTTTTACTTCTCATCAGCACTTAAAAATAGTCAAAACCACTTCCTCCCTGGGTTATTCTATGATCTTTTAAATATAATAATAAACCTAATGTCTTCAACCAAGATAAGTTACTTTTCATTGTGTTGGCTAGATTTGAAGTGTTGGCTAGATTATAAAGAAAACATAAATTCAAAGAAGTGGTTTCTGATGGAGGCTGACTTGAGCAGTATCTAAGACAGCTGAATACACAGAAAGTGGGCAGGTTACTGTTTACAGCAGAAAGATGAAAACATCTTTCTTTGTGAAGACATTTTATGAAAATATATTTGAGCTTGAAGCTGGACACCAGAACCAAATTTTATTGCTGGTCAGCCCAAAGGTTTAGGAAGTGGTAAATGTTGTATGCTGGCTTTGAAGGTGAAAGTTTTCTCTCTTGACCTGTGGGACTATGTCTCGTTCTCTTAACCTTTCTCCAAAGCACTGGTTGAACAATATCACAGGCAGCATAGTAAGGGTCCATCATTAAATGACTTAGAAAGGGATAATATTTCAGCTAAAAAAGGAGATGAAGAAGTTAGTAAAGGCCCAGGGGGTTAATGGTTCTTTTTCTGGCCGCCTCTTTTTTTTTTTCTTTTTTCTTTTTTGTTAATTAGGTCTTTAACCAGGAACTGCATTTGAAAAGTGACAGTACTTGCCTATAGCAGAAAAAAAGGTTATTTGCTGAGGCTTGTGGACACAACCAGAATCTTGTGACTCCTTCTAACTTGTAGTTTGTTAGATTGATGCTCAGGTAACCCCAGGGCAAATTTTGTCCCTAAATTCAGAAACACTCATCAAACAGGGTGCTGATTCCTCAGCTCATGATATTGCCCACTATTTGGAAAAACCCTGCAGAATGGAGAAGGTAACTAAGCATTCACACAAAAATGAAGACAATTGCAAGCACTACTTAACACCATTAAAAAAAAAAAAAGTTTCCCTAGGAGATAGCCTCCAAGGACAGGCTCAGTGAAATATAGCTTCCTGTTAAAAGGACTAGGTCAGGTAAAACAGAATGTTACCATCCTTTAGTTCCATATGTTTAGGTCTTCAAATACAGAGCTGCAGAATTTCATGTTCATTCAGCAGAAAGTACACTAGAAAAAGATCAAAGCAATCCATTTAGTTAAAAAAAGTACAAATTGAAATATTCTTAGGAAAGAAGTCTTAGGTTTAAACGTGTGTCAAAACTGAGTTGATTTATTTTGAAATAAAACCAGCCTAACTGCAAAAAGACCTTATTTTAGAAATGTGTTTGTATTCATTGTAGGCAAAACTGTATATGCATGTAAAAGTGAGTAAAAAAAGGATAGTTCTGATCCTCTGACAGAAGACTGACTGGATGACTAGGTAAGCGAGAACAAGCACTCACAGTTTGATATTCACTGGCACCATTTTTTCTTCCCAAGGGAAACTGGTCAGCTTGGGATATTTGTCAAAATATTTTTTTTCCAACAAATCCCACTCTAACTTTCTCTTAGTATTATTAGTCTCAAAGAAAACTTAGCAGAAAGTCTTCATTGACCTAATTTACCTGCAGACACTGCAGTTAGAAATCAGTAAGATGAGGGAGAGGCAAAACCCTAAGGTAATTATTTCTTGTTCTTAATCAGCATGTCCTGCCTGCAAGATATTTGCCATGGCATCAGCATTGGCAGGCATTGGCAGCGCATTAAGGAAATGCTGAGAAAATGAAAGGGTGCACCTCCTTTATTGACAGCCTTCCACCTTGGGAGCTGTTAATCAGCTCAGTGCACTTGGTGTAAGACCCTATCATCTCTCTTGAGTACTCCATGAAGTTTCTGGGAGCTCTGTTGTATTGATATAGCACGATCCACAGAGTGAAAAGTTACTTTTGGTGATGCGTGAAATGGATTTTGCCCTGTTACTCCAGGTGACCCCATCAGTAGGAGCCTGTCTGCTTCAGGGTTGTCCCTGTTGGAAGCTTCAGCACTAAAATCAGAATGCGCACAAGGTCTAACCTTTAGCTCTGTCTCAGCAGGGAAACTGTAGTTGTGCAGTATAGAGAAGCTACAAATGGTGTGTGGTGCTTGCTCATGGCAACAGAGGAATTCCACTTTGATCTGCCTCACACGTTACCAAGTAGTCCATCTTTGTGTGTGTAAAAGTCTTATGGCAAATACTTTGGAATAACTACTACAATATTAGTTGTCACAGTGTAGAAATAATCTAGAAAATTTACTTGAAATACACTGTTATTTTGCCATACTTTCTTCTCCCTCCCAAAAATCACTTGATCGAATTTTTACCCCAAGACTATTTTATATAATAATGCCATTAAGTTGCAGAGAAATGTAGCAGATATTGAATCACTTTCTGATTTCAGTAGTGCTGCCATGATCATGATGATTATTTCTCCTTTGACACTAAATGACACTAGAATTTAAAAAACCATGAATGAAGGTGGGGGTCTGTTTTTATTTTTAGCATATGTAGTACACTTTATCCTGAAGTCTTCTGAAAGCCATGTTTCATGTGACCTTCCAATGTGATAAACAGCTCCATTAACTGCTGTAAGTTCTGTCCTGAAAGTCATTCAACACAAGAACAGAGCATTCATCTCATTTCCATAATCCTTTTTAACACCTAATGCATAATAGAAAAAAAATTCAAACTATTTATCTAGCATTCGCCCCCTCCTTTCTCCTTCTGCTCTCATCTTGTTATTTTGCAGGAATGATTTATCCTCTAGATGAATGCCTTACTGTTTAATTACTTTATGGGAAGCTTAACTGAGATATGAATAATCCAATAAAAAGATAGATCCATTCCTACAGCTTCTTCTTCTGTTGTCAGCATCTGATTTGCTAACGCTTGTCAGGCACTTGCTGATGACTAGAGAAATAACTAGTTGTTATTAATGTCAAAAGAAACTCAAGGAAACTACATTCCCAAGGTATAACATCTCTGTTCCTATAAACATCAATTCACTACAGCTTTTAAAGTGAAAGCTTAGTTGTTTTCTTATTGAATATATTAAAAGATACCAAAGGAGACATTTCGTATCTACTTTGATATGAAATACTTTTGGGAAAGAAGTGCAGAGAAATACTGAGAAATACTGTCTTCTAAGATCATTTGCCTTTAAATATAATGGTATTTTATTTAGAATCATCTTTAATTTTAAATTTTATTTAAAGATGTTAAACACAAGTTTTCAAAGTAGCTTAAAGGCTACATTCAAGGAAATATCATCTATTGTAATAAAATTTAGAAGTTACAGAGAGGAAAAAAGAGTTGTTTATGTTTTAATGTGAAATAAATCTTGATTATAAACAGTTGTGTTTTATGCTAAAAAGCAGAAAATTTCCACTTAGGATCATAGAATAGTCTGAGTTGGAAGGGACTCGTGAGGATCACTGAGTCCGACTCTTGACTCTTAAGAAGGCAATCTACAAGCTAGACTTCACACCTAAATCCATTGTGGAAATGTCTCTTGAGCACAGGGAGACTTAGGGCTGTGACCACTTTCTGGAGGTAGGCTTGTTTCAGTGCTTTATCCCCAAATTTGGGTGATACGTTAAAGACTGCAACTGACACTTTAAAATAATTAATTTTCAGTAAGTTTAATAAAGTTTAATCTTAGGAAAACAGCCTACAGGCTCAGTTGGAGTTTATGTTCATCTTATTTTAGCTTTAGTACCTGCATGAATACGCTCAAAAATTCTCATCACTGGAATATTTATTGGTATTTCAACTAAACCCTGAAAAATCAGATATAAAAATAAAATCGCTTTTTGTTGGACTGCAATCTCTTTGTGATATGGATCCCTCTGCATTTTCATTCTGCATTGCTGAACTACTATTGCATACAAAGGAGGGAAATCATTCTCAGAGTCCTGAATTTGATTTTAGTATTACCCATTTAAAGGTTTCTGATTTAACCAACCTCTTTTACGTTCATGCGAAATTGACTTCTCCTTCAAATGCTGAGGTGGGAGTTCCATCCAGCTAATTAACCTGCACTTCTGCGGGACAGTTCTATCTGAATATGATTCAAAGAAACATTCTAGTTTCCTCTACAGACATCATAAAGTCAACAATTAACATTACAGTAATAAATGTATATAAATCTATCTCATTTGAAACAGCAGGAAAGACTGATGCATGGGAAAATACTCTCAGATTCTCCTAAAACAAGTAGGTTCTCCACCCTAGAAATTCTGGTCCTTACAGTTTCTTTCAGTTTTCTTCTCAAAGCTCTTGTTCTCCTGGTATGTTTGGGAAGATTTAACACTTCATTTGCATAATCATGGTTTCTAGGTAAGAAGGGATGACCTACACTCACCAAAATAACTGTAACAATCTGGTTTATATTGTGACATCATATCTATTTTTGTGAGGTTCTTCAAGCCTTAATGGTCCATCTGCTATCCTATCCGAAGGGGGCAGCCTCATCTGGATGTCCCTGGGGTTTTTTCTGCACATGCCAGGATTTGTATTTGTTTAATATCTTAACAACGTTTTTTTAACAGACCAGCTACAACAGTTTATTAAGTAGTGCTTCTTCAGAAGTGACCCTGACACTTAATTAATTAACATTGATAGAGCAATAAAAGAATTTTGATTACCACTCAGTGCTATGTAAGCAGCAACAGATTACTCTTATTATTTCAGATGGTCAGACAACCACATGTGTCAAGCCAGGAGGCTTCATAATTTTATGTATGTGGTAGCAATTTGCATGAGAACCTCCTTTTTCTCATTAAATTACTAGGAGAGGTCATTGCTTTGGTCATTTTTACAGAGAAAGTACTTGAAAAAACAGGCAGTGCAAATTATATGAATCATAAAAACATCCAATCTCCAAATGATTGCAATTCACTTGGCGATAATGATAACATCTATGGTTAGTTAGTTTTTGAGTTATGTTATGTTTTTCCAACCATTTTACTATTAGTAATTGAATTTTGTGTTGCTTGATTTGACTATTGAATTTATCCCTAAAATAGATGGACTTTAAGCTCTTTCTGAGCTTATTTAAAGATCTTGTGTTTCAGTAGGAATCCTTCTATCCATTTATCTGAACATGGTTTAAAAAACTTAAAACAATTGCAACAGATAAGATGAAGAATGGAATAACAGTGAAACAGTGAGCAGTTCAGAAATTACTTTTATTTTCTATTAATTTATGTATATACAAAAGTAATGCTTACTCTGAGCTTGTCAGCAGTTAGGTTTGTTTGAGATCAGAATAAAAATTTCCCCTGAATTTGGTTATATAACCCAGATATTAAAATATTTTTGGATGTCTCTTTAAAATTAAGTGTAATACGTCCAAAAGGATGCTTTCACCTCTTATGTACATTTATGAAACATTCTTTCTTATGTTACATTTAAAAATTTTGATAAACCAATGCTCAAACAGTATCAAGACTAATGTAAACAAACTATCAGTAAAAAAATAAGTACTTATACAAGAAAAAATGGTAAATGATGGAAAGCACAGGTTGCAAAGATTGTTATCATTTCTTCATCTGGAACGTGCATATAATGACATTGATAAATTGAACTGCTAGACCAAAGGAAAAAAAGAGTTACTCTGAGCCTCTGATTTCTCAGAAAATCCATATTTTAATCTGCAGAATGTGGAAGTTTATGCAGAATGTTCTGTGGTGATACAAACAGAAATGAATTCACATTCCAGATCGAAAAAAAAATTAAAACTTCTGCTTTTGTGTGGAATTTGAGCAGCTGGAGAAGGCAGAGCTAGGGGTTGAAAGAATAAACCTTCCTCAAGATTCTTGTAGAAGTCCAACTCCAAGTCCAAGTCAACAGGATGTGATTGCAACCTGGCTGATGTTGTTTGCTCTGCCAAGGCCAGTAAAAATCACTTTCCACTAGAAAACCAAGCAAACAAACAAAACAAACCAGAAATAAAAGACAACTAAAACCAAACTGTTTAAGTTGCTCTCCATTTCAAATGAATATGCAGATCGTGTGAAATGTCAATGTCTGGTCCAAAGGTCAGAAACTGCAATAACCTCTGAAAGCCTTCCATTTGCTCCACTTAACTGCCATCTTGGACATCACATTCATGCTGTTGTCTTTGGAAAGAAAGAAAATACAACTGCATCTTGGATTTCTAAGTCCTTGTCTGATCATACTTGAGGAAAAATGAAACATGTGACACCAATGGACTTCCTATTTTCATTTCAGCTTCCCATCAAGGTATCCATCTGAACAGCTATTGCTCATTTTTAGCCTCAAACAAAACTAAAAAGAATGACAAAGCGTAAGTATGTTTAGAAAACTTGGTCAACTGACATCATCTATATCTTCACCTATTAACCATCAACCTGGTATGGCCCCAAAGCAGGGGCCATTAGACTGCATCCTGTACCTATAATTTCACACGCTCAGATGAAACAAGCATAAAAATAAATAACACTTCCTGGATAAGCCACAGGACAAAACAGGTTTCCTCAAGATGTTCAGAAAATTTTCAGCAGATTTTAGGTCTGTTTGTCTAATAACCTACATTGAATATGGCACAGTAAATTGTTTCTTTGCTGTTACTTTTCATAATCTTTTAAGTTCTCACCTACCATGAAGTCTAAATAACATAAAATTATGAGAATCAAGGTTCTCGTTCAAAGTCCTGAATGAATCTGACATTACTAAGCTGTTGGAAGGCCCCTTCAGCCTTACCATTGGTTTTTTGTCATACAAGGCATTTTTCACATCTGAAGGCTAAAGACTTGGATTGCTACATCGAAAACTGGGAAAGATTTAGCAAGTGGGATATCATCAGACACTGAAACATTTTTTTTTTCAAGTGAGTGCGGTGAACTGACTCTGACCTAGGCAAGTTAGGACAGGAGAGCTGATACATAAATGTTTTATCTATCAGATGCCAGTACCCATTGGAGTATGTGGATTTCTGTGCTAGGCTTTGCCCGCAAAGTCCTGTCTCACTTCTCTGGATATTAGAACATTAAGACACTTATCCCAAATTATAAGATCTAAACTGTCACAAGATTTCATTTTCTTAAAGTGTGAAATCACATATTATAAGTGCTTGGGAGACTAAAAAGAATTCAGACGGAGAAGCACAGCAGAGAAATTAATTAGTTATGCCCAAATGATGCATAATATCAGCACCTTTGGAGTGGATGGTGAATTGTGCATGCACTTTCTCTAAAAGGTATTTGATATGGTAAGGAATAAGCCTTTTTTTCTGCTGAGACTAGTGTGAACAGGCTCTCTCTTTCCTCTCCAGAAAAGAACCAGCCCTGGGGAGGAGTGACTTACTGGCATGTAGAGGTGTTCAATGTTTTCACTTTCAGAAGTTTGGTTAACAATTTGCACAGCTTTTGTAAGGAGATCACAGAGGCTTCAAACAGAAGGCCAGAATAATTAATCAAAACTTTCCTTAAGCTTTTGAGAGGATTTTCAAGTAAATGTAACAAACAATATAGCTTTCTTGGCCAAGCACCTTTAGAAATCATACTGCTGAAGAAGTCAGGGAGCTATTAACATGGCCTTAAAATTATCATCCACAAACACCCTAAAGTCACCAGCAAAGCTTTTTTCCTTCTTTTTTCTCTAAAACAGCAACATTTCTAAAGGGAGAGACTGTAGACATTGTTCTGTTGCACCAGTGACATCATGATTCCTCTCCTTCATGTGAATTACAGTAAGGATTTTTTCATTATCCCTGTGCTCAAACCCTTTTAAAACTCTGGTCCTCTAGGAATGGTACTTCTTCCCCTTTGGCATAAAAAAGGGAATCAATATACCTGTTTAAAACTCTACTGAAAAAATCACTTCTGATACAAAACTAATTATAATCTGTTTTCGATGTACAATTCTTCATGGAAAGTGGCTGACAAGCATAATCTTCAAAAATCCTTGAAGCCATATTGCTGTAATAAAAGGTATGGTTTTCAGAAGAAATCAGCCTCTTATTGACAGCTCCCAAATGCAGCACAGTAATAATCAGTATGTTGTTAAAGTATTCAGTGTTTTGCTTCTCCAGCTTTTGAATGACTTTTTAATGCTGTAACTTTAGTAGCAATTAAAAAAAAAAAAAAAAGGTAACAGTGGAATATGAAATTTATAACCCCAGTTCCTAGTTGCTATAAAAGTAGTTCAGAACTTTAGTTCTAAACTCTTAAATAATTCTTTGTTGCTTGGGCACAGACATTGTCCAAGTCTGAGGTTTCTCATATTGCTGTGTAACTGCCTTTCTTTCCAATCAATTAAAAGAGATGAAAAGCTCTGCAGTTGCTGGGTATTAGTGATCATTGCAATAAACACAGTTGTTGCCTTGCTCTAAGCATTTTCTAAATATTTTTTTTTGCTAGGAGAAGTAGTGTTTTATAGAGTGCCAAAGTGTAGTAGGAGCTTTGCAGAGACACTTAGAGGCTTTTAGAGACAGATACTGTTGAATTTTGATTTGATTTCAAGTAATAACACACAAAGGAGTGATGGTCAAAATGAATCTAAGAGAACATAAGAAGACTGCAAGACTGCAGAGGTTGGAGGTGGGGAACCAAGCAGAACAAGTTACAAAGGTTTTCCATAGGTACAGACATGGCACACAGACCTGTCTTACAGTTTATTTCTTTTGTGGTTTTTTGTTTGGTTGGATTTTTTGGGGGGTTTGGGGGGAAGGGGGGTTGGTTTTTTGGTTTTTGGGTTTGTTTTTTTTTTAATGAATATCTATTTGGGGTTTTTGTTTGTTTCTGCTAGTCAATCTCTTAAAATTTTATTTTCACTTTCATTTGCAGAAATAACTTGCATTGAGAAATAACTTCTCTAAAGTCATACTTTTCATTCTGATTTTCAAACGACATGAAAATAAGGGACAACTCTACAGTTCCTGCATATGGCTTATTAGCCAGTCTACCTGCCCTTATGGAAAGGCATAATTTAAGAAGTGTCAGTTTGTTACTTATCTTCCTGTGAGTCAGAGAGCCAAAATAGCTACATTTATCTAACTGCTTTACAACCCCTTATTAATTTCCAGGATGTAGTCGGTTCGTTAATAAGAACTTTGGACTCTCAGAGAATTGAAGCAATCACTGCAAAAATGATATCTCTACCAATCTTGTCTGACAGGTCATTTGTCACTGAAGAACTTACCTACAGAGGAAAACAAAATTCGAGAGTCTTAATGTTTTCTTGTCTCTGCACTTTTAAATAGCAACAATAAGACAAGAAGGAATTTAAATTTAAGTGCTAGTTTTGACAAGGAGGCAAAATAAAATCCTTCAGTTCCCTAGGTAAATGACTTCATTGGATGACCAGATGGTCAAAGAAAGTGATTGTCCTGCTCTGCTCTGCACTGGTGTGGCCTAAACTTGAGTAATGTGTGCACACTGAGCACCAGAATATAAAAAGACATTAGGTTCTTAGTAAGTGACCAAAGGAGGCCTGCAAGGATGGTGAAAGATCTGGAGGGGAAGGCTCACAAAGAATGGATGAGGTCTCTTGGTTTGTTTGGTCTGGAAGAGGATCCAAAGAAACAGAATGAAGCTGAGTCAAGGGAGGTTAAGCATGGATATTAAAAAAAAATGTTCTTCACTCAGAGGGTGGCTGGGCACTGGAATAGGCTCCCCAGGGAAGTGGACACAGAACCAGAGTTCGAGAAGTGTTTGGACAACTCTCTCAGGCCTGAGGTGTGAGTCTTGGGTTTATCCTGTGCAGGACCAGGAGTTAGACTTGATGATCCTAGTGGGTCCCTTCCAACTCAGGATACTCTATGATTCTATTCTGTGATACATCATTTTGTAACTTCTTGTCACTGTGAGACTGGCAGTTACATGGGTAACCTGAAAAACAAGCTTCTGAGTCCAGCATGATGCTATATCTCTAACCATTGTGAATGTTTTAAGCAGCACTTAAGATTTCCATTGGACCCTGTAACAGGTTTTGACTGCTTATGAAGACATTAGGTACCTTCTCTACAAATGTCATTCTTTATTTTTCTTGAATTTTTAGCAAGCAACAATATTTATTTTCTAAGTAATTTTCTATACTGTTGACCAGAATATAGATAATATTTCTCTATTTTGAGCTCAAGAGTGTTTATGTGCCTTTGATTACTATAGTGAAAGAAGTAGATATTTTCAGACCCCTCTAGGTCCAGATATTTTTTTTGCTCCTAGAGTGATAATAGCCAGCTTAGAAGCAATTGCTACATATTTATGGTTGGAATTGCTTTTTTTGAAAAGGAAGCTAATAAAAAAAAAAGATGATAAAAGCAATGGATGCATCTAGAAATTTCACAATACCTTCTGCAAATTACCTTGGAAGTTTCACCCTATTTTTCAGTATGTTTTATTTCACATGCATTATTAGGTATTACACTGCTAACTATATGAAAATAAAATTGCACACTACCTGACTACTTCAGCAAGTATGGATCCACATGAATAATTATCTGCTATTGCAACATATATTGACCAAAATAGTATCAAAAAATAACATGGGTGACATAAGTGTGTGTTGCTTTCATGTCATATAAAATATTTGAGATAATTTCTCAGATACACAGAAAGATTTCTAGATTTCTCTAGAAAACAAGTGCAGAAATCCGTATCTGCCATTTTAAGAATGTCTAATATTGAAACACCCAAAACTTCCTTATCTTAAAGAGACTCCTCATATTGAAGAATTGAAAGGTAAGTTTGTGCTTAAAAAAAAGGCGGTGTATAATGTTGAAAATGTATTTCATGCAGCAAAAACGTAGTTTTTCAAAGTGTATGTGGAACAAGCACTCATTTCCCCCTCAGCAGGCAATACTGTAGTGTGTCAAAACAGACTTCCCAATAAATGTGTCTGCGTGTGTGTGTATGTGTGTGTGCAGGTGTGGGTGTGTGTGGTTCTCTCTTTCAAAGAAGCTGTTCTTCATTTCAGAGGTTAGGTCACTAGATTTTGCTAAATCATCCTACTGGCATTATAGATTTGTAAACTTCCATCTTCCACTTAACAGTGTTTTCTTATCACCAACCTTGTAGCAACCTTCTCTTCTCAGTTCACAAGGCCGGGAAGAAATTAATCTACGGGAGATCAAATGGTGCTGTCTCAGAAACGGAGTATTGATTCAGGAAGGTTTGATACTGACTGTAGATATCAACTGTTTAGCTGGGGGAGACAATCCAACTTTAACTTTGTTAGAGCTAAAATGGAAAACTAAGAAATGGGAAAATAATGTAAATAAACTGAACATTTTTTCTTATTATTTTGTGGTGAAGTTTTAGCAAGTGGGCAGCAATCAGAGTAAGGGAAACACAATTAAAATTAAACATGACAACTGAGTAAAAACTGCAGTGCCAATCCAGAGTCTCTACTTGGAGACACAGTACTTAATTAACTTTTTCCTTGAATAGTAGGTAACATTTTTGAACATCTGAGTATGACTTCAAGCTAAGTTTCTACTTCTTACATGAAATTTTTTTCAGTAACATTAATAAAGGCTTCATTGGCAATCCAAAAATTTGCTGTTTATACTGTTCAGTGAAATGTTTTAGACAGGTTTTTGAATTTAATTTAGCAGACTAATGTCGTGTTCCACTGCAGGGGACTGCAAAGAGCTCTTTTACAAATGGATGGTGGGGAATGAAATGAAACCAAGTGAGGCAAACCTTGTATCTGAGACCCATTTATTGGTAACCAAAAAGGCAAAGGAGCTGCCAGAGCGAAAGGGGCGAGAGAAGACAGAAAAGAAGAAAGGAAAATGGAAAAGGACTGGGGCAGGAGGGGGTGGGAGACAGAGAGAAAACGAGGGCATTACCACCAGCAAGTCAGGGCAGTGCTGTCGGTGTCTGGGCGGCGGTCAGGGGCTGTGCACGCTGCTGCCCCTGGCCGGGCTGGGTCTCAGAGAGCCTACGCAGCTCCCTGAGCGCTGCGGCTCCACAGGCGCGGCTCCTGCGGCGACAGCACTGGACACACCGTGAGTGAGGCGCTCGGACAGGAGGACCAGGGCCCTGGATAGGGTCACGGCGACTGGCTGGACTGGGGAGGCAGGTCGGACAGTGACGGCTGGATGGGCGCAGCAGGGGTTGAAGCGGGCAGTCCAAGCAAGGACGCGGGGCAAAGTGGCAAATGGTCAGGGGCACAGGAAGGCAGGACAGGTGCGAGGGTGAGCCAGCGAGGGCAGGAGAGCCAGAAGGCAGGCAGGCTGNAGCAAACGAACAGGAACGAGCCCCGGCGAGCGAGCCCCTCAGCGAGCCGCAGCCCGGGGGAGAGAGACGAACCGTGACGCAGTTGGTTTTTGTACCCCCCCGGCCCCTCCCAAAGCCTGCCCACTAACAGGGAACCACTGGTCCAGTCCAACGTTCCTGTGCCATCCATTGGTGGAGAGCTCTTCGTGACCTGACTGGAGAAGTCGCCCCGCAGTGTCTCCCACTGCCTGCCCCCTGTGGGGTGTTGCCCGCCGAAGTCTCTCCAGAGCGGAGGCTGCTCCCGCGCCTGTTTGCCTCCTGCGAGTGGGAGGTGTACGCTCCCTCCCGCCACATGCCTTCGACAACCCTGGCAACCAGAGTTGAGGCAAACTAAAGCGCCTGAATTGGCTCCTGACAGCTAACAGATCTGGGGCTTGGGAGTATATGTTGTATATGCCTGAAGATATGCTTTAGAGATACGGTGAATTAAAGCACTGGAGACAGTCTAACAGTTCAGTGGAAAGACTGGATTCTTGAGTTGCATATTTTCTTTAAAGTTAAAGGTAGAAACGGCACCAATTTACGTAATTTGATAATTTGATCTCATTAAGTTAAGTATGTTTTTCACACGTCTCCGAAAGAAAGTCCGGAGTGAGATGCAGTTGTCAAAAAATGTGTTGTAAATGCAATTTTTCCCAGGAGGGAGGTCTTAAAAGAAGAGAATCCTTTGGGGAAGAAAAAGTTACCCTTGTAATCTGGGGTTTAGAGATTAGCAAGACTAAAATCAGCATTTAGCTTAATCTCAGCTATTTACTTGTGGGTATCCAGTTATTTACACACATTTTGCAGCACTTTAGAGCTTCACTGCATACCTCATTGCTTTACTGCTAATCCATATTCTCCTTTACCTCATACGTGAATCAAGACTATATTTTTCAAGAAATTTTAGCATATTTAACAAAACTGGTTAATAACAAAGCTTTAATTAATTAATGTTAATATTAAATATAAAGTTTAAAACCCGAAATGTGCATCTTGTTTTAAAGCCAATGAAACTTTAAATTTGCGTAGTGCAAGACTGTGTGGATGTTTGCATTCACAGTCAGTCTTAGATCAGACATCGGCCGAAATAATTCTTGAGTGGAACTTCTATAACATGATGATCTGTCTTAACTAATACTTTTGAGGTGGACAGCCCTTGTAGGGAGCTACTCCTTAAAATATACAGGTGCTTTCAGTGTATCTTACTCTGGTGTTTCTTGCACTTGAACACAGGAAATTAAGCAAACATGAAAGAAGAACTTTTGCTTTTTTTATGCATTAAAGGCAGTATTTGAGGTCTGTTAGTATATTCTCTATGAAGACATGAAATACATTGCAAAACTCCAAATCAAGAAAAAATTAGCTGTCAAAAATGCCTAGGTATGTCCTATGGATTGTAGTGTGCAAGATATATGATGAGTGTATGTGAAAATGTAGTAGCTGCCTTTAAAAACTAGAATTTGTTTATAATAAATACAGCTATATTTGAAAGGATTAATAACATCAATTTCCTTGTTGGTTGTAGAAAAAAAGCAGTGTATGGAATGTTTTTACTAATTGCTTTGAATTCATCAGAGTGCAAAGCCTCCTAATCAGGCCAAATTGGTGAATTAGTGATTTTTTTTTTCCTGTATAATAACGAGATAATTTACACCATTTAAAAGCTGTTAGCACGGCATATAATTCTGCATGATGTTACCCTTCAAAGTTATATACTCCAATGTCTTGTGTATCCTATTTTTAATACACCTCACATCCTACAGATTTTTTGATTTCTAAAAAGAATGTTTTCTTTCTTTTCCTTTACATCGGCTTGATGTTGATGTATCTGTAACTGAAAGAATGTACAGCAAAAAAGGAAAGCAATGATCTTCACAGGATTTAAGTGTTCCTTAGTCTGCCTGAAATTATCATGGATATTCTAGCTTTATTGATGCTCCTCATGGTACAGCCTTTTCCCTCAATATTTTCGCTCAATTTTATGTACAACAACTAGTGTGATGAATTTCTGCATCTGTCCTATAAATGGAAAAGTGTCTTCTTCTCTGTAAAGAGACATTTATTCAGCCCTTGCACTGGGACTGCCTACGTTTGGATGTTATAAATAAATACAGAACTAGCTAAATAGGGAGTTCTACAGAATGGAGATAAGATATTTCTTCAAACACGTATTCAGAGGTTTCTCCTTACCATTAAATTTTCTCCTCTGCAAGCAGGAGCTTTTATTTATGTGTGGTCCATAGACCTAAGGATCTACAGTTAGACGTATTTTCACTGTATTTGCCCTTAACCCCAAGCAACCGTGATGGGTATGCCTTAGTCTGGGTCTGGGTTTGCTCTGCTACTGGGAAATTTAGAAATTACTCATGTGGATGCACATCACTTTTCTGCATCTCCCACGTACTGCTTGCTATCGCAATCTCTGCCACTGATTCAGACACTCTTGGTTTCTCAGGTAATTCTACTAAAAAATTACCATTTAAAATATATAGCTGTGGCTTATCTCAGTATATTTTCTTACTTTTTTTAATCCATGCTAAGAAATCTGGTAAACATGCTGCGGATTCTTAGCAAAGGGACAGCATGAGGAATCTTGCCATTCCTCAAGCATTTGTATCCCTATTCATTCCTTCAAATCAAGGTGCCTGAGGAGCACCAGTTCCCACAAAGGAGAAATTATACAATACTTGCTTTCCCATGTCCTTATGAAGAATGTTATCAAGATTTAAATATTTGATCTCTTGGAAGTTAATGGTAATCTCACTCTTCAATTCACCAGGCCCATAATTTTGTCTCCTGAAATTGCACCAAATAGTGATGATGTGAAACAGATTTCCCGTATGTGTGGGACTGAAGCATTTCTAGCAGATTCTACAGGGTGTGGTCAGCTGCCTTTGAGACAGGTTGTCTTTGTTACACCAGCCCCTGATTAGGGATGGTCAAGAAGCTTTTAATCAGAGCTGAGGAGAAGTCAATATTGGAATCAGCCCTAGAGTACGGCAGATGAAGACAGCCAGCTGATACAGCAGTTTGTGCAGAGAGGCATAAAGAGGGGAACCTCAGCTGAGTCTGTACCTGTGTAAATTGTCAGGTACAGTGGTTGCATGCTACGGGGCAGTTTCCATGGAAGTGTTGGACAAGCTGACCCTGTCAGGGCAAAGGCTTAGGTGCAGGCAGATCTTCAGATGGTGGAAGCATTCCTTCAAGCCTCATGCCCTGGGAGCACCTGGGCCTTCTCTCTGACACCAGAAAAGATGGCTCTTTTCCTGTGGGAAGCATGCCATCTTGCAGGAGCTGTGCCTCCGTGTGCAGGAGCTGTGCCTGCAAGTGAGCAGTCTGCACAGCATCACAGAAGGTGAAAGTGAGTAGACAAGGATCTTCTACAAGAGCTTCTCCAGCTGCTATTGAGGTGCAGGCAATGCCAGTCTCTAGTATAAGTGCAAACTTTGGAGGAAGGTGAAGGGTGAAGTTGGTGACTTCAGGCACAAGGAGGAAGACTCCTGCCCTACCTAAGGGCTTACAACTACGAAATAGGTTCACTGCCTTTGGAGTTGAAGAGGATCCAGATCTGCTAATGAGCTGACCTTCATGACACTAAACCATCCATGATCGTCATGGGAAGTCATTGAAATGGCTGACTTCATGCTGCAGGGGACAAAGCCACCAATCTGCCAAACTGACCTATCATCTGCAGGTTTGATTCCTGCTGGGAGCCCAGGTCAGAGATGTTCTGGGGGGACTGACAAAGATTTTCTTTCTCTGAAAATACTATCCCCTGCTTTCTTCAATGTGGGTACCACTGATGCTGCCAGGGAGAACTTAGACAGCTGAAAAGTTATTTCAGAGTTCTGGGGGTGGTAAAGGGCTTGGAGCCCGAGTGGTGTTGTCCTCAATTCTGACAGTGAGGGTAAAGCAGTGAGGAGGAGGGTACTGATAATTAAATAATTAAATTAAAGTCAATAATGTGGACCAATTGCTGGCGACAGGGCTTTAGGTTCTACAAGCACTGCGCCCTTTATGCAGACCATCAGCTTCTTGAGAGAAATGGACTTCACCTCATTAAGAAGGTCAGAATTATCTTTTCCAGCAGGATGTCTGAGCTGGTAAGGAGGGCTTAAAACTATGAATTATGCTGATGTAAAAGAGTTACTAACAGCCCTGAGTAGGAATGGTGGAGAGGCTTAATAAGTAATGAGCACAGAGTGATGTGATAGGAAAGAATCACAAAATCAACAAAATGGTAATGAAGTGGAGTCACTTCCACCACTTTTCTAGTAAGCAAGGAAATGCCTACAAGATACCATTATGGAGAAGTCTCAAAAAAATTCTGGGAAATCAATATGCTGGGGTGCCTCTCTGAAGTACCTGAATACTCAAGCATGGAGAAAGGGTAATAAACAGAGGAACTGCAGATCTGTAGACAGGGGCAGGGCTTTGATCTTGCTGGGATTACAGAGATGGGATGACTTCCTTGAATGACATGTTTCAATAGAGGGTTACATGCTTTGCTGGAAAGACAGACTGGCAAGATGAGGAGCATCACCCTTTATGTGAGAAGGCATCTGGGGTGAATGGAACACTGCCTGGAAGTCAACAAGGAGTCAGCAGAATTTATGGATGGAAATTAAAGAGAAGGCATGTAAGAGCGACGTTGTAGATTGTCTCCACTGTAGGCCACCTCCTGAGGGAGAAAAAGAGGATGAAGCCTATACAGACAGAAAACAGTCATATTCTCAGGATCTGGTCTTCACGGGAGGCTTCAACTACCTTGATGTCTACTAGAAAGAAAAACTAGGAGGACATAAGCAAACAAAGAGGATTGCCATGGAAGGCATGCATGACCATTTCCTGACCCCCCTGTAGAGAAACCAGCCATGACAGATGAAGTGCTGGACCTCATATTCAGAAACTGGGAGGGTCTCTTGGGGATGTGAAGCCTGAAGGCAGTCTTGGCTGCAGGGACCAGAGATGATGGAGTTCAGAACCAGGAGACAAGAGAAGGAGCAGTACAAAAAGCAAGATCACAACCCTGAACTGCAGCAGAGCAGAATTTGACCTCTTCAAAAATGTCCTTGGAAGAGTGCCACTGGAGGGAGTAGAAGTCCAGGAAAGCTGGTTAATACCCAAGGATCATAATGTCCAAGCTCAAAGTAAGCCCTCCCAAAGAGCAGGTATCCCGGCAGAATTGTCAGAAACCCTGCAGGTATGTAAAATATGCTGGTGGCAAAGATAAGCCACAAAAGAGACCAGAAACATTCAGGAGATGAAAGTAGGGACAGGTAAGCAGAGAGAAATGTGGTCACAGTATCTGAACATGCACGAATGAGGCCAGAAAAGCCAAAGGGCAATTAGAATTGAAGCTGGTGACAGACAGAAAAGGTAACAAGAAGAGCTGAGGTACTGAGCACAGGACTGATCTTCCTGAATCCCATGTCTCAGAGAGCAGAGGGAAACCTGGAGTAAAAGAGACGTACACTTGCTGGAAGAGAGCTAGATCAGGGAAGGCTTGAGCTAAGCAAGGCCTCTCGTGGTGGTCTTTAAACAAACACAGTGATAGAAGGAGTGCCTGAGGACTGGAGGAAAGCAAATGGCTCTCCTCCCTTCAGGAATGGCCTGAGTTCAGTCAGCCTCACCTGGATCCCTGCAGAGGCAATGCAGCAGCTAATCCTGGGAACCGTTTCCAGGTCCATGAAGGAAGAGAAGATGATAAGTAGTCAGCATGGATTCACTGAGGAGGAGTCTTGGCTTACCAACCTGACAACCTTCTATGGGCCTCTGTCTTATGAGGAAAGCCTGGAGCAGGCAGGGCTTGGGGAAATCTTATCAATGTGTTTATATACCCAAAGAGGATACAAAGAGAATAGAGCCAGGCTCTACCCAGTGAGGCCCTGTGACAGGACAAGGGGAATGGGCACAGACTGAAAGACTGGAAATTCTGCAGTACAATTGAGAAATGAATTTTTACTGAGAGGGCACCTGAGCACTGACACAGGTTGCCCAGAGACATGATGGAGTCTTCCTTCTTGGAGATCTTCAAAAGCCATCTGGTCATGATCTCGGGTGACCAATTCTAGGTCCATCTGGTTCAACACCCCTGGTAAACTCAAGCAACTTGGATGAGCTCCAGAATTCTCCTTTAATCTTAGTGCTTCTCAGTTTATGCACACATGTGAATTTAAGAAACAAGGTTCACAGAATCACAGAGTCGTTTATGTTGGAAAAGACCTCCAGGATGATTGAGTCCAATCTTTGACTGATAAGATGTAAATAAGATGGTCTGTAGATACTGAGACAAAGATGATAAGTAGGAATATATTCTGTAACGGATTTCGATGAAATTTCACGATGTTATTTTAGGTCAGGGGCTCCATACAGAAGTGGGCAGGTGTCTACTTGTAATTTTTCTAAGTATTATTTGAGTATGTTACTGTCGCCAGGGCTATTTTGTCTCTGCATAGTAGCCCTCTACATGGGTGCATCCCCATGCCCAGGTGTGGATACATGGCAATACGGGCTGACATGACAAAATGGGTGTAGAGGAGGTATCTCCAAAAAGGTCTTTGTAAGGCAAACGATGTTTTTAATTCCCTAAATATAACAACTAATATTTCTCACCTTGCTGTCTTGAAAATGAACAGCCTATGCTGTTTTTGCTTCCTAAAATAATAATTATTCATACACACGAACACAGAAACACACGTCTACTTCAAACTTTTCTGTGACGTCTCCTCAGCAAACGAATGTCAGAGATGTTTTGGGGAACAAAAAGTGTGTGCTGGCTTTCTGTTATCAGGGTTTGCAGCTCTGCTGCACAACTGGAGCTCCCCTGCCACAGCAGTGAGTCACACTGTGTGCATCAAGATTGGGTCTAGTTAGAATGGTTATTAGACATGCTGCTTTTCAGACTGTGAATACAGGCATGTTTCATTGATAAGAAATTATTGCATTGCTGATTCTAAAGAATTGATTCAGGGGTTAATCAATCAAATTGTGATAACTTTATCCCACGCATAATGATTGTGTGTGATTGTCTCTCAAAGGTTTTAGCTGCTTATAATAAGGTTTTCCTCTCCTCCTATTCTAGAATTGGGCTGTTTACTTACTATCTTTTTGTAAACAGGATCAGAAAAATAGAAATTATAACGAATCCAGTTAGTTTTTTGAAGAAGTAAACTGAATCTTGTAGATCATATATGCCACTGTGGGTTTTTTATCTGTAGATTTATGTGATGACACACAGAACTACTGTGAAACAGAAACAAGAACCTTCTTCACTCTTTTCTGCCTAACATATTAGAACTCCTTTTGATTATTACTCAAACTCATAATTTCCAAACAGCATAAGTCTTAGTTTAGGAATAACCATTTACTTTTTTTTTCCTTCCCACTTTTTCAGCACAGAAACCCACCTTCTATGCCATTAAAAACCTCTTTTCTGAGGATACTTTAAAGCATTTTTAGACACATCTAATATTTAATTTTGTATAGACCATAATTTTCAAAGGAGGTAAATGATTTTAAAGTCTTTATTTTTTTACCTAGGAAGTGGGGTTGATACCCATATTTAAAGGAAGAACATGTTTCAGAATGTCTGATTTTTGGTGCCCAAAATTTTGAGGCACTCTGGAGCAGAGCTCACTTCTGAAAATAAACTGTGACAACTGAAATTTAAGAGGTTTATTGGTGATTTTTAAAATTTATTTAGTAGGACTTTAGTTACTTAAAATCATCTCTGTATTTATCATCAAGCGCATTTTTTTAATTCCCCTAGAAGACTACATAAAATTCCTACAAATACGAATAACAGTTTTAAATCCTTTATTACCCACTTGTGATCCTCTTGTGACCTTATGGATTATGAAAGCAATGAACTAATATTCTTTCTGCTTTGGTTCTTCTAATTTCTTCAATGTACAATAAGGCAAATAATTGGCTTCTGACCTTCTTTAGGCAACTGCTTGTTTTTGAGATTAATAGAATCTGGTTTGAGTCGTGTACAAAAGCACTGCATTTGCTTTGGCTTTCTTCATACACTTTTTATAGTCATATGGCACGACAATGCACTTAAAAGGAATGAGTGCCTCTTTTCCCCTCATAATAAAGAAATGTTAAGGAAACATAAACAGGTACTAGAGAAGGCAATCACCAGCAAACAGGAGCTCTAACAAATAACTGAATCATAAATGAATGAATGAATGAACGAACGAATACAAATGAAAAGATGAATCCAGCTGAAGCAATTCAGGCATGTCCTACAGGAGAACTGCTGGCCAGTTTCTACCTATTTGCTGGAAGGCTCCACGGATCATCTTATGAATATGGCATTTAGTTTTATTCTAGGAAAAAAGCTGGGTACCAGGCTGAGATCTTTTAAACCTGGTTTGCTGGATGCTGCTAGTTTGCCTAAATTTCTTAAGAACTGGTAAGTGGCTTATCGCTTTCTCCCCTAAAAAGTAGAAGAAATAGAAGTCTAAGTATGTCTGCATTCCATTCCTAGATCTGATGATTCTAAAATCTGTGAAGCACAACTATCTCCACTCAGAGGAACTCTATGAAACCTCTATATTCTAGGGAGATTCTGGGGTCTAAACTAATGTAATTCTCACATAATAATAAAAAATATTATTGTAATAGCAATTAGAAAATATTCTTTCTGATTCAAGTTTCCAAGAAGATGTGCTTACATTGAGTTTCAGGTGTATTTTATGTGAGCCAGTAAGCAATTTAAGTTTGATATTAAATTGTTTTTCTCAAGTCTTTTTTTCTTTGCCTGCCTATAGCTCATGTTCTTTCAATAGATGAGTAAAATCACTATACAAAATTAAGTACTTGCCATGGAATAACTGACATGTCTCTAGAATATAGTTGTTTACTATTGAGTATATTTCTCTCACTTTCTCCATTGTCCTCTTTATATTCTCCATCACCACTCTTTACTTCCTTACATACCCTGATTTTAATCCTTGCTTTCACATCTGCTCAGTGTCTCAATCTCCTCTTCCCAAAGTCTCATCACTATTTACTGTCCTGTGAAATTTCCATCTCTTTTCCAGGCTCTTTTTCCCTATTGTTGCTTTGCTGTCTTTCCAGTTGCTTTTCTGTTTTTTGTTCTATTAGTAGGCCTTTACTCTTTTCATAGCTCTAAAGGCCTTTTCTGTGGTCCTTCTGTTTTCAGGACAGAATTTGTAGCCATGTACAGATACGAATCTGTTTAGAGGCAGTGTGCATGCTTCCTCAGGAGGCAAGCTATAAATTCTTGTAAGCTCAATTTCTTCATTACCTAGATAATATTTACCTCCTGTCATTGTCATTATCATTATGATAAAATCCAGCAACAATCTTTGTTCAGAGATGCATCTGAATCCTCTGCAGTTTTCGAGTCACATACAGAAAACAAATTTTAAATCAAATACCATGACTACTGCAGTACCCTTCAAAAGCCCTTCAAAAAAGGAGGTCACATTAAAACATATGAGCTTGAAAGTGCCAGTAATTGGTAAAATAAAATGGCATAATTATAAAAAGAAATTTTGGGTTTTGTATATATTATATTCCTCCTAACTTCTGTGTCACATTTGCTCACCTTTTTAATTTATTCCTGTCACTCAATGTATTACCATGCCATTGTTGCTGAAGAAAATCAGAGTGTCACTCTCCTGACATTTTTGCAGCTAAAAATGATGCAACAGATTTAATTAATAAAGTGTCTTTTTAAGGAAGTCAGTATCAGTTGAATAAAAAGTAAACCCACAACTAGAGTTTAGAAGAAAATTGCAGATGCTAATGCATGTACCAAGTGAGAAGTCTGTACTGCAAAACTGAGTAAATGAAACTGGGAAGGAAGTTAACACTGGAATGCTGTCTTTTAAAAAAATATCCAAAATTAATTATTCCTGGTTCTGTAAAAATGGTTCAAGCATCTAGGTATTTGTTCAATCCATTAATATAACAAATGTTCTGTAGGAGAGGAATTACTTTAATCTTGGATATATTGTTGAGCCCTAACCAACAATATAGGGCTCAACAATATATCCAAGAGTATAATGATTGTAGTTTGAAACATCCAAATATGCACTATTGCTCCTCCTGAACTTGACAAAAAATTCCTTTTATAAATTCAAGGCATGCAGGCTTTGGTGAGATAATTGTAACTAAGTAACAAAGTCTTCAGTTTCATTTACACTACATTTACTTTCTCATCTAGCCAGAATTTTTTCAGACGTTGCTGTATTTTTTTCTTCTATCACATGCAGCATTTTGTTTTCACTGTTTCCTAGGAACTCTCTTTTAAGTACTGCAAAAACTGAGTCATAGCCATCCAGGTTTATTTTAAGAAAACAACCAATAGTCAAAGTGCAAACCTGATTGGCAGGTGAGTTAAGATTAAAAATAAAGCTACAATAAATTTCCATATTGTTATTGTCCTATCAGAGTGACAGATTACATATGTCAGATAAACAAGAGATTTATCTCTTTGTGCTTTTTTAATACCAGTTCTTTGATGTTACAAAGATTGGTACTCCGAGACTTGGAGCAAGAGCATTGTTCTAGCTATCTCCAAGTCATGTGTTCACAGAATCACAGAACAGGTCAGGTTCTAAGGTACCACAGTGGGTCATCTGGTCCAACCTCCCTGCTCAAGCAGGGCCATCCTAGAGCACCTGGCACAGGATCATGTCCGAATGGTTCTTGAGTATTTCCAGTGAGGGAGACTCCACAACCTCCCTGGGCAATCTGCTCCAATGTTTGGTAACCCACACAATAAAGAAGTTCTTCTGCATGTTAACTTCCTGTGCATCGGTTTCTGCCTGTTGCCTCTTGTCCTATTGCTGGGCACCATTGAGAAGAGCCTGGCTCCATCCTCTGACACCCTTCCTTCAGATGCTTAGAGACATTGCTGAGGTCCTCTCTCAGTTGTCTCTGCTTGAAGCTGAACAGGCCCAGCTCCCTCAGCCTTTCCTTGTAAGAGAGATGGTCCAGTCTCTCACTCATCTTTGCTGCTCTCCACTGGACCTGCTTCAGGAATTCCATGTCTTTCTAAGGAGCGCAGAATTGGACATAGCACTCCAGATGTGGACTCACCAGGGCTTAGTAGAGGGGCAGGATGACCTCCCTTGACATGCTGGCAATGCTCTTCCTTATGTACCGTAGGATACCATTGGCTGTCTTGGCCACAGGAGCACTGCTGTCACTTGTTGAGGAGGCACCTGTCCCTTTGTACAAGTTAAACAATACTGGGCCCTGTGTGGAACCTTGGGAACATCGCTAGTGACAGGCCTCCAACCTGTGCTACTGACTGTGACCCTCTGGGAGCTGCTCTTCAGACAGGTCTTCATACACCTCACTGTCCGCTCATCCAGCCCAAACCTCCCAAGTTTGCCTATAGGGACATTTGGTGAGACAGTATTGAAAGCCTAGCTCAAGTCAAGGCAGACAACAACCACTGTTCTTCCCTGTCAACCCAGGTAGTTGTTTCATTTAGAAGGCAGCCAGGTTGGTGAAGCAAGATTTATTTTTGATGAGTGCATGCTGGTTGCTCCTGATCACCTTCTTGTCAACCATGTGGATATTAATGGCCTCCATCAATAGACAGAGGCACTCCATCCTTTCCAGGGATTGAGATAAGGCTGAATTGCTGGTTGTTCCCTGGGTTCTTCTTCCTGTCCTTGTTGAAGACTGGAGTGACATTTTCTTTATTCCAGTCCTCAGGAACCTCTCCGGACTGCCACGAGCTTTCAGAGATGGTTAGGAGCAATCTTGCTATGGTGTTCACCAGCTCTCTTGACACTTGGGAATGCATCTCATTAAGGTTCCTGGATTTAGGGATGTCAGGTTTGCCTAGGTGTTCCCTAATGCAATCTTCCTTGGGTCTGGGGAAAGGGAAATTTTTCCTTAATTATTATTTATTTATTATAAATAATTATTTATAATATTATATATTATGATATTTATTAATTATAATAAACTTAATTATTATTTATTAATAACAATTATTAATTATTATTTCCTTAATTAACTTGTCTCTTCTGCTAGAAATTCCTGAGGGCTAATCTTCTTCAGTGCGAAGAAGGCATTCAGTAACTCTTGCCTTCTCTGCATCCTCTGTTACCAGGGTTCCCCCTCCATTTAGTAATGCTTCTATGTTATCTTTTATTTTCCTTTTGTTATTGATGTATTTGAAGAAGCCTTTCTTGTTGTCCTTCACATCCTTGGCCAGATTTAATTCCAGATGGGCCTTTCCTTGCCTCATTTCTACCTACTCTGAAAACCTCTCTACATCCATTCCAAGTGGTCTGACCCTGCTTTCATCTCTTGTGTATCTCTGGCTTATGCTTGCATAGTGACAGGGCTTTTTATTCATCCCTGCTGATCTCTTGCTCCCTTTGCTCAATTTCTTGCTCATTGGGACGCATTGTACTTGGACCTGGTATTCTTCTCAATCTAAGGACACTGTGTCATCCAGGTTCCTACAGTGTGCAGGTAAGATTGTACTGGAATTTGACGGCCAGCAGTTGTGCCTAGTAAGACCAATTTTTAAAGGAATATTCCAGCCTCTAATTGTGTGGTGCTACAGCACTACCGTGGTATTACAGTTTTCTATAATAAATCTCCGTGTCTGTATGGGAGTTGTCAAAACTGACTAGTTTCTGCTTTTCTTTGTTAGAGAGCAGTATAATACTGTGGATGGTTGAGATTTGTGGTTCTCCCATTATCCTGACTTAGCAATATTCAGGAGAGGACAACACAAAAGAACAGAACCCACAAATTCAGAAAAAAAAAGTAGGAAGTGGCATATGGTGAATTAGGTCAAAAAAAAGGTTCACCTATTTCGTATGTATGGGTGAAGTGAATGAAATTTGTGCAGGAATGTTTGTGGTAGCTTTTCTGTTTACCTGTGTTTTTCTGAACCATACCACTAGATATGGCAGGAAGGAGCTTGAGAAAAAAGCCCATATTTTTCAGGGGGCATTCTTTTTGATTTTCATTACAATATGATCACTGAGTCCTTGGTAAAAAGATGAGAAGGTGTTTTTAGACTGTCAACAACACAGCTATTGGCCTCCTTTGTGGCTTCTTTTCTCCAGCAATTGGTTTGCCTTTATATGGACGGGCCTGTGGCAACACTTAGCCCCCAGCATACTGTGTGTGGTAGGAAGGGCAGTGCAAGGTATGTTTCCAACCTGTGCTCTCTTCCGTGTCTAGATGAAACCATTTAACTTCCCTCCCTGATATGCAATAGAGAGAAGGATCTATCCTGGGGGATGGAATGGAAGTTTTCTTTTCATAGGCAGCAATGCTGTGTGAAAAGAAAAGAATTTTCCAGCCACATCCACAAGTAAGCAGGAGGAATGTGATGTTCTGCTTTTGGCAATATTGCCACAAGTAGAGGTGATCTAGTTTCTTTAAAATTTAGGTAACAGTGCAAAAGGAAGCATCTTCCAAGAACTCATGGAAGAAAGCTAGGGTTCCACGTGCCTGGTACTGCCTCTGCATGGGCATCATCCATATACTAAGGGTAAGCTTACCAAGGGTTGGTTCAGAGCCAGCTCTGATAAGGTTTGTGGCTATGAAAATCCTTTGCCTCATAGAAATAACCAAAGAATCAGAACTACATTGAATAAGGTGTAGTGAGTCATTCATGAATGTGTTGAATTCATAAAATCTCACCTAATTAAAGCCTATCTTATCTTCTTTCATATGCCTGAAATGCTGATATTTTCTTGCTGACTACCTGCAAAACTGTACTTCAAGGACAGTGGTGGAGAAGCTAAATGTCGTGATGTGCTAAGTCATTGCTCAGAATAAAGCCCTTTCTTGCCCTGGTTTTGTATGGAGGGTAGGAAGCTGAGCTGACAGGATGAGCACTGTGGCATTAATGAACAGAGGATCAAAATTAGGTACTTACCCAAGTGACAGATAGTAAAAGGCCTGAAGCAATGCTGCATTTATCACTTCATAATGTCTCCAATTTAGAGCAGTTTTGCATTTCAATCATTTCTACATGTTAAAATTTATTTTTCAAGCTAGCAGGACTCAATACACCTTTGACATTTTACAACGAATAAACAACAAAACAGGTTGTCCCTTTGGACAACCAGATTGTCCCTGGTGATGCCAGGCCCCAAAAACTGAAGCCTATGGACCCAGGTCAAAACTCACTGATGGCCATTTTCTCACTTGACCTAAATGCAAGATTTCTTCTTGTTTCATCCTCACGAGACAACAATAATTCTATTGGCAACAAGATTTGGTCCTAATCAGCCATGAATAAAGCTTTATTTGCTGTTGTTCTGACAGAGAGCAACCTGACCTGAGCTCAGGGCTTGTTCCTTGACTTCTGAAGTGTTTCACTAGAATTTTGTCTAGATTGACCCATGTGTTTTAATGTAGAAAATAAATAGATTTAAATAAACTTGCAAGCAAAAGCGATACAGAAAACCTCTGGTGATGAATAAAGCAGGGTGGGTTTGCCTGAGCTAGGATTTTGAGGGAGCATTTCAGTGAGAGCCTGTACAGGCTTATCGCTGTCAGCACACCAAGCTCTAGAAAGAGATTTCTATCTCTGATTAGATGTATTAGGAGCCAAAACTAAACCTATAAACTTCTGCAGTAAAGCAATCTTCATCTTGTGGTTAAAGCCAAACAAGGGATCTGAAAACAAGTCGGTCTGCTGTGTCCAGGTCCCAGGTTAAGCCCTTGCAAATCCTGCAGTCCTCCAAGAAAAAAGCCTTTTTTTTTTTTCCTTCTCACTACCTCTGCTTTTGAAACTCAGAAATGCACACATTAAATAGATAAATTATCTTTTTCTCTTCAGCTGACCTGTGGCGTTCACTGTAAAGTGTCTGTTCAACACACAGGTTAAATTCATAAGCCTTGCAATTTTAAAAAAAATTTGATTTTGCAGCATGAAAGGACTAGAAAACCCCAATTTGCAAATTCAGCTTTGAAATAGAAGGACTTCTGCAGAGAGTAGCTGTTGTTTTTGACCCAGTTTCAGTTAAATTATAAGTTTTTGTGTAGACATGATCTAATTGTTGTTCTCTTGTTTTTACTCTACTTCAGAGTAACACTGCAGGCAGTCAAGAAGGAAAATCTATGCTTCACTTCTCACCCAGAGGATGAAAAAGAGGAGCTAGGAAAGTCTCATAAGAAAAAATATTGGTGCTTTGTGTAAAAGAGTAGGAGTTCCTAATTTTCTTTTTGGTTGAACACATCTGAATGACACTTTGCTAGAAAACTTGAGACCCATAAAATAATTTATTCTTTCTCTCTACACATGCTCACTGGAGTACATGCACTCACTGGAATGATCCTGAGTTAGATATTGCCAGACAATGCAGATCACTGCTGAATGCCTTTCTTTCAACGCATGTGTTTTCTCCTGAAGTAAGTCGAAGCAGACATGAATAGTAGCAACAATTGATCTGACAAGGCTATCTAAACCAGGCAGGATTTTCTTCATGCTATATTCATAACTGAGAATCTCCTAGAAGGAGCAGTTCTTTGGCAAACTGTGTGTACAATGGAAAGTACTTCTTAAAAGCAGTAAGGATATCAGCTTTTCTCTTCATTGATACATGCCGTGGGAATCTGGAAATAAAACAGGCTTTTGAGTAGCTTAGCTCCATTGCCCTTTCCCCACTTTGTAGACAGAATTCAGTCAATTTATTCTATTAAAGCAGTGGTGCAGATCTTAAATATTAATATCATACAAGAGAGACAAATTGTCCTAAGTAATCTTGTTTTCAGAATGCATTTAGTTTAATTTTTAAACCCTGGAACTGCTTTCAGGAAAATGGACGTTCTGACAAATGACCTGCAGGAAAATTCACTGATTGATGACACCCCGTACATGTTCCTGTCTTCCCAAGCCTCATGTTGAGGAGCTTTGCTTGTTTCACAAACGTACCATTTCAGACTGATTGAAGGCCAAAAGAGAGCACACGTTGTTGTGCTTTCAGGTTTGACTTTGATTGATTGAAGAAGTCAGGAAGAAACTATCAGATGCAGCAGGTATCAGCAAAGTATCCACAGCTTCCAGGAACCAAACTTTCGCTGAGAAGTCAGATGATTTGGAGGATGGGGGCAGGGAAGCAGAAAGATTCTGTAAGAACAGGGAAATTAAATAGTAGGGATTTTTAGCTGTGCTTTCCCATCTTGGAGAACCTGGTACGCCACCTTTTTCTGGATACAGGAAATAGTGTTGTATTCTTTGTTCACATAGTAGCTACTCAAAAGGCTGTTGAATAACAGTATATGAAAGCAAACAGAAATAGTTAAGCCTGTTAGCCGGGGCTAATATTTCCACAGGTGTAAAAAAAATTACCTACATTCTTCCCAGTTGTTTGCCAAAGAGCCTACATTATTGTCTTTTTCATGGATTAGAAAAATGTCTAGAGTTTTGCTGTTGTATCATTATCTCTGAAATCACTCCAAATATATACCATTTTGTAATGTGCGGCTTTGAATGCAGTTAACGTATCAAAACAAAATGTTGCTTTTTGTCCTGAATCTTAACAGCTGCTACTGAAATTTGCAGGACTCTTTGGGGCATAGTAGGGTACCTTCCTCTATGGTCTGCTCAGGTGATGTGAAAAAAGGATCGGACACTTGGGTTTATACAAAAGATCATGACATCCTGAGAAACATTTTCTTAAATGTTATTTATTATAACGTGTAGAAGGATGGTTCTCATTAACCTGGGCACTCCACTACATGGAAACATGCAAACTAATATATATAGACTAGACTAAGGATCGGTGCAGAAAAACTGGCATCTATCAGGGTGTAGGAACATCCTTCCAGTGTTCCCCTGGCTGCATCCCAGTGAAGTACAGCAACTGGTCCATGTTCACCAACTGCTGGCCAGACATTTGAGTAGATTCACTGAATGATCAGTGTCTAGAATAAGTAGGTCAGAAGAGTTGCCTAGGTGTAACTTGGACAGAATTTTTCCAGGGCACACATATAGATTTGATCTGATGTAGGGAATAATTCCTGCCTGTAGTTCATATGCCAGAGGAGTCTCCTTACTGCTGTGCCAGCAATAACACTGCTGCAATGGCTGCTGAGATACTGCAGTCTTATTTTCACCTTCTGAATTGTCTCAGAAATCCAGCAAATCCAATAAGCATGTTTTGTTGCACAAATACCCTTGTTTAAGTTTAGTCCAGGGAAATATTTCTGTAATCCTTGTACTGAGTCTAGCTTTAATTTTTTTGCATAGCCATCCTCACAGTACTGCGCTTTGCCTTGGTAGCTAGAAAGGTATTGATAATGCACTAGTGCTTTCACTACTGCTGAGCACAGCTTAAGTTTAAGCTTAAGCTTAATGTCTCTCCTACATTCCACTCTGATCAGCGGTCTGGGGTTGGGCAAGACCTTGCGAGGGGAAACAACCAGGACAGCTGATCCAAACCAACAAAGTAAAGTTTCATAGCATATAATGTTGACTTGGATATAAAGGCTAAGAAAAGAAGAAAGAAGGAGTGACATTCGTTATTTCCAACACTGGCCTTCTGGAGCAACCAGTACCCATGCTGAAGCCCCGCTTCCCTGGCAGTAGCTGGATATCGCCTGATGATGAGAAGTAGAGAATAGTTCCTTTTCCCTTTCCTTGTGCAGGTGTAATCTTTTGCTCTTGCTTTAGTAAACTGCCATATCTCAACTTAAAATTTGTTTTCCATCTTATTTTCTCTGTCGTGTCCAGCTGAGACAGGGGAGTGACAAAGTGGCTTGGTGGGCACCTGGAATCCAGCCAAGGTCAACCAACCACAGTCCTCCACAACTTTTAGGATATTTGACCATAGACTCTTACAGACTGTCAGAGACTGAAAACAGTTTATGCCTCAAACATTGATATGAAGTATTAAGGAAGCTACAACCACAGAAACTTTGTTGAAGAACTTTGGACTGGAGATCGAACTGCTGATTAGATTGGAAGAAACCCATTGTTCAATCAGCTCAGGCCGAGGGGAAGGTATGCCTCCACAATAGGGCAAAGCCTCCAGCTGCCATCCCAGCCGAATTTGGAGTAGGGGGGAGAGCACAGCTCACAGAAGCCAGGGTTACACAGACTCCCCCAACCGAGGGGGGAGGAGGAGGTTTTGGGTGTGTGGTGTAACCTCTGGTGAGAGGCAATAAACACCCATCCTCCGAATACACAAACTGGACCAGCTGTGGAACCTCCAGCCCCACAAACCACATCCACGGGACTTTCACGGGAGAGGCTTTGCCCCACAGGACTGCAAGTGATGCAACAGACCCAGAGCCTGCTGCAAGAGACTGCCCCCCTCCAGGGGGACGTGCCCGGCCATGCCTGCCCAGCCTGAGCATATAAACCCCTGAGATTCTGTGTGTCGGGGGGAACTTCACCACCAAGAAGAGCAGCTGGAGAGGATCAACTGAACATCGTTGGGATCCATGGAGTGGTGATATTTTCCTTATTCTGTCCCTGTCACTCCCCTTCTGTCCCCCCCCACCTATGCTTTACCTTTCTTTCTTTCTCTCTCTCTTATTTACCATCAAATAAAACCCTTATTATTGTCACTGGCATATGGTCTCATTTGCACCTTAATTGGGGCAGAGGAATTTCTAAAGAGCCTCAATAATAATAATTGGATCATAACACAGGCATACCAGCTGTACCAGGTGTAGTTTGTTATTATGCACAACACAGCTCATCTTTAAGTTCTTAGCACTAAGGAATTAAAATCTTACCATGCCAAAAAGTAAAAGGGTGTGACATTTAATGTGGTCATAGCCAAACCCTTATGTACAATAGATAAGCTTCTGGTACGACACACTTGGGGAAGTTGAGTCCTTAGAAGGATAGCTTACATCCCAAGGAGAGATCTACACATACGTAGTCAAAAAAAATAAACCTGTACCTGAAGTTCGCCCCCCCAGTTTTACTTAAGACCATTTCAGTTCGTGTTCCTTTCTTCTAGATGCTGCATCACCTAATTAAATTCAAATAGAAAATGGCTTCATTCCTTATCTGTTTTATACAAGAGACCCAGGTATCCTATAATAAGAGGAATTATTTTCCAGTATTTTCTCTGAAGCTTCTTTTAATTCCACAGTTCTTACAGGAAATGAGTGACATAGTTAAGAGGCTGGATCTCAGTTCATCTAAAACAGCATAGTTCTGTTGATACGAAATTTTAAAAAAGGAGGCATGGGTGTAAATGACCTGTCTATAGTCCAGTGAGGAGTCAGTGAGACAGGTTAAATCTGGCTCTAAGTTAAGCTCTAAGTAAACGCAAGCAAGCTTGTTTCTAGATTATGCTACCAAGATTATCCCCTTATTTTTATGTCTTTTATATGTAAATATCAGGCCAGCACCACACAGGTGCCTGACCTGATGCTGAAGTGATGGCTTTGGTTCAAGATCTTCTGTTAGTTACAGGACAGCCGTATTTTGAAGGAGCTGCTAGTTTAAGCAAAGCTTCAACACAAGCCCTGTAGTATATCTAAGCCATCTGTTTGCAGTTAATAGTAAAATTTATGATGGAGTTAGGGTTCAGATTAACAGAAGACACTGGCTTTGGACTAAATAGGTTGTAGAAATGCCTCTGGAAAGAAACTGTGTCCTCTGTGTGTACCTTCTATAATGGTAACGATTAAGCATCCTGTGGTAGGAGAGTAAGTCACTAAATATGAGTAAATTAATATGAGATGTGGTTTGGAAAGGACAGCAAAACTAAGCCTGAAATGTGCAAACATTATTACAGCTTTTTTTAAGTCAAAATCAGGAGGGGCCGCTGGTAAAGCCTGAGATTGTGTTTATGTTCTGCTTCATAGAGACAAATAATCTAGAATCCAGAATTTTAATTCTGCAAAGATGGGTTTGGGGATAATACTGGCTATTTAGCTGCTAGACTACCAGACATTTCTCATTTTGGAAGAACAACTGTTCTTTCAAATGTTGATCAACTGCATTGTAGGCTTGGTCCGAAAAGGTTCCCAGCGTGGGATAGAAGTCAAAGCAGCCTGCACTGCACTGCTTATGTCTGAAAGGGTAATACAGCTCACCCAAATGTTCTGGCAGAGCTGGATATCTGCAAATAGGTCTGCAGCAAGACAGTCCAAGCAAGTTCCTCATTTAGCCTTGAGATTTTATTTTCCATGTGAAAAAAACAGAAGTACTTTCTCAGAAATTTCATCTCAGAGTTTTTCTTGTGTTCTGTTTCCCTGTATTGATGCATGTCTCTCCAAGGTATCTTAAGTTGTTCTTTCAGTGTGTTTTACCAATCATACCCTAGGAATTAGGTTACTCCCTGTTAAAGAGAATTTCTTCCTCTCCACTCCAGCAGGTTACTGCTACAATATCAAGATTGTAATCTTCACTGCAAAACAAAGATCAAATAAAGCAAAGGCAGAGCTGTGTCTCACCCCTTATTCAAAGCTACCTTCGTTCAAGGTATGAAGAATGCCACCTTTGCTGTTTCCTTTCAGAAGACTTAAAAACAAATATAATTTTGTTTCAGTTTCTGGATTTTTTTTTTCTAGTTACTTAGGCCTGCCAGTCTGCTGTTTCTGTATAGTATTTCGTCTTAGAGTGAAAAGTATATCAGACTACACAATGCCTCCCAGTGGAATTTTTATGCTTCTTCAACATAATAGTGCAATGTGTTTCCTAAATTACCTTGAGGCACTTGGACTCAAAATAGTGGCATGTTTCTCTCTGCTTTCCCTAGTACATAAATTTTCATCCTGCAGTGCTGTCCTTTATGAAGTGGCTAAACAAGTGAAAATTGTTTCTAACTTATTGGTTCTTGTAGCTTGGTAGCCTAGTGTAGTAATAAATTTAGATTTTTAAGTCAGCTGGAATGTCACATCAGTTGCAGAAATATAAATTGCTCACCACACAGGTAAGTGTACCATGAATAGAAGCATAGGATCTCCTATCAGCGCAGTGGATTTTGTACATTTCTTTTCTAATATGTATTTCTTTTGTACATTTCTTTTCTTTTCTGTATGATTTCTGCAGGCTGATGGCACTAACTCTGTGAGTGTGCTCATGAGGAGACTGAGCTATGTCATTCATCCTAGTGAATATACAGACAAGCAGAGCTAACAGTGTATATACAAGAGAGCAGTGACCTGTGATATGTTTCTTGCTGGCAACTAGTAGAAATGAAAGAACTTTCTTTCCCTAGGAAAAGGAGTGTTAGAAACCTATAGTTCTGTTGCCAGGCACAAAATCAAAGTCTGCTTTACTTTCTCTGGGTTTTTTTTTTAGCAGTTAGAAAAGAAGGAGAAGATGTCTGCTTGCCTTGATCTCTTGTAAACAGTGCTAAGTTACTTAATGCACACTGCTAGATGATAAATCAGCGATCAAAGCATTCCTTTTTGTTGAATGAGTAATCTAGTCTTTTGTTTTCCAGTGTTCTTTTCTTAATCGACTTCACCCTCTGATAAAGAGGGAGCAAAACCACTAATTTATGAAATGTAATAGCAAATTTTAAAGGGAACTGTTAACATGCTTGTTGGGTGTGTTTTCCCTTAGACTCTTTCCAGGACAAAAGGAATTTTTAAACAGGTAGCAAATCTGAGGATACATGACTGGATTTTTTTTAAGCTGTGAAATTCTCAATTTGTGAGAATGGAGTGGGCTATATAAACATTCTTTTTTTGCCACTATAAAAATTTTCATCGTCTAGGGAGAAAGGCTTTCTTATTCTGTCAATTTTCCACAGAACGTAGGTAAGGTGATAAATATGACTACTGTGAACTTGTTAATTTAGAATTACTCTTGAAATTATCACCATCTTTACTGAGCTTTAAGTTTACAGAATAAATTTTGCTCATATATAACTTCAAAATAAATACACATAGTGACAATTAACTGAGTAGTGACTTCTTTGGTTGTTTTTCTCTACTTCGCTTTACCTGTGATATGTGGTTCAGATGGCTGGAAATTAATAGCTTTGGATTCACTATGGCAATGGCAATAAAGCTCTTTTCTATCTTACTGTCTTTTTACAGGGCTTGCTGCATGATGTAGTTGGATTGGAAGCTCCAGAAAGAAAACAATTTTTCCACTGTGCCAGGCTGTATGTTACTTGATAATATCTTATTGCAAAATGGAGGTTTGAGAGTTGAAATCTATTACAGGGAATTTCAGAGGCAGTATTTTTCTGTCCTGGAAACAGGGAGTAGGGAAGGAGAGCAGAAAAAGGAACATTACCTTTTGTGTTCTGAAAAGTTTTGGTGAACTGCAATTGCCTTTCTCTCACAGAAACTTGTTCCTCTTAGAGGTCTTTCTGTTCTTCCAGAGAGCAAGTACATTTGCTTAGGAAAGAATAAAAAGTTTAAATAAAGAGTAATAGGGTTTTATAGCTTATTTAGCACTTCAGAATCCAAATATTGTCTCTTCTGTTCCTGAGAATGGCTTTTATATGCAGCAGTAATTTTGCTCCAGCTACATTTTCTGGCAAGGCTGATTTGGATGATTAAAAAAGGGACATTTTACTACTATTTCTATGGTAACATTTTGCCACTTCAGTGTTTCTAAAATAGCTCACATAATTTATTTTACAGTTGAGTTAACACTGACTAGAAATCTAAAGTAATGACATCATGGCTTCCTGCCAGAAAAAAAAAAAAGAAAAAGAAAATTAGTAAAATTAAGTGCTGGCATGTAGTAAATGTAATAGGGTTGCTGTAATAAATTCAACTACAGCCTGTGGTAAGGAACAAAGGTGCAGTTGGGTTTGGTTTTTTTTGTTGTGTGCGTTTGCGTTTGCGGGGTTTTGAGGGGATCTCTTGGTTGGTTGTTTGTCTTTAAATGGATGTTGAATCTCTGACGCCTTTATAAGACCTGATAAATTTCAAGTCCATTGTTGAAAGTGACAGCACCTGAATGTCAGGGTAAAACAAGCTATTCCAGTAAGTTTGACATTATTCACCTTTAAGTCTTTAAAGCACAAAGAATGAAATATATTACCAAGGCTAGAACTCCACTTAAGGAATTACATTAAATTTGCTCTTCTTGTGTTTCAGTGGTTTAGGTATTCTTAACTCAAGAATAAAATGCCAAGATAAGCCTTCTATTGTAAAAAGGCTAAAAAAATTAAGTACACATTTGACCCCTATATGTAGCAGTGACCACTTTATTTATACAAACTTAAGCCAGATTTTATTGTATCTAGTAAACTATAAGGTTATGGACTGTCTTGGTAAGGTAAGGGAAAATGGATGTGTAAATTGCCAAATTAAATGCTCTTTCTCAAAACAGTTGAGAGATTTAGTGTGAATGCTATGTCTTTAATCACAAGAGAACCATAAAGGCTGTTGTCTCTATCAAATAGATCTGGACAGATACAAATAATAAAGCAATAGCTGAAATGTAAGCAGAACACTATGTTATACTAGTGAGTCCCTTGACCAGCACAGAAACTTTTAATGGTGAGCTGCTCTTACAAAGCCTTGTGTAGTGAATACAAATTGCCAGTTAAGGGGAAAAAAAAGAAACAAAAACAAGAAAAAAAAGCTGCAGAGCTCAGTGTTGACTTCAGACTGTATTAAGTCAGACTAAATACTGTTCAAGTTTTAAGATGTTGATATCGCTTCTTTCTTGAATATTCAGCCTTGGGTTGGAAGGGTCTTTAATGATCGCCTAGTTCCAGCCCCTCTTCATGTCAGGGACACCTCTCCCTAGATCAGGTTGCTCAGAGCCCCTGTCCAACCTGGCCTGGAACACCTCCAGAGACAGGGCATCCACAACTTTTCTGGCAACCTGTTCCAGTGCCTCATTATGCCATGAAGAAAGAATTTCTTCCTGACATCTAATCTAAATGTCTCCTCTTTTAGTTTAAAGTTGTTCCCCCCAGCTTATCACTTTCCATGAAAAAATTTGCTTTTGCTCTTTTCTGTAAGCCCCCTTTGAATACTGGAAGGCTGTGCGAAGGTCTCCCTTGAGCCTTCACTACCCCAGGCTGAACAACCCAAAATATCTCAGCTTGCCATCACAGCAGAGGAGCTCCAGCCCTCGGATAGTCTTTGTGGCCTCCTTTGGACTCAGCCTAATAGGTGCAAGCTTTTCTTGTGCCAAGGACCCCAGAGCTGGGTGGAATACTCCTGGTGGAATCCATGAGGACAGACTAGAGTAGGAGAATCACCGCCCTAGACCTACTGGGTCCACACCTTTTTAGATGCAGCCCAGGATGCAAGTTTAATGGACTACATTGTCTTTGGATTGCTTTTAACTAATTCTTCTTAGAAGAGTACTGTTTTCTTAGTAGTAGACTCTCCAGTCTTGTCTGATAATGACACTTTTTTTTTCTTGTGGTTTCAGTGATTAGTCATCTTGTCTGAAAGAATTTACTTACCTTTTTCCAGTTCTTTAAAAATTGATTGCACTTTTTTCATATCAAGAACAAAGTACAAGTGAGCCTTTCATCAGGCTGTCCAACTGTTGGAATTGAAAATATTTTCCTCATAAATTAGTATTTTACAACTTTAAAGAAAATGCTGTTTATCTTTGCAAGCTCATTCAGTCAATTGTTCACCCAGCTCACTGAAGATTTTATTTCCATCACAAAAATGTGTGTGACAAAATATCACTGCCAACATAGTACTTCAGAAGATAAGGTGATTGTCTACTTAAACTTATCCATATAAACCAGGGAATATAAAAGGAAAATCTTGTTTGTTAAAGACAGATTGTTCTAAGAGGGACTTAGAGATTATGAATTTACCTTTATGTAGTTTTGCTGTATTGGCTTTCCATTGCTGACATGCCAATTCTGTAATCAGTCATATGGATAGTATAATTTAATTAAATAAGCTTGGTGTTTCTAGAATTTAAACCACTATCTTAATAGACATAACTATTTGCAAGATCAGAGCTTAAGTATCAGCAATTACTAGATGCTGATGATAGATGGACATACTGTATCAAATTACGGAATTTTATTACAAGCTGGTACAAATGTTTATTACAGCCAAATATGCTTGGGTATGGAAAAGACTTGTAAGGGCTGTTTCTATCCTCTTTCATGTGACGACTCAAAATTCCTGAAGTTAGTCAAATTCAACAGAGAAATTAGATGAGTTTAATTAGAATATAAGATACTTAAATTGACTTGCAATTCCTTTGAATCACTCAATTTAGCATTTTAAGAGCCAGTTTACTCCATGTTCACAGAGAAATCATGGCTCCTGGGGAAATAGTGGAATTAAATAACACCTGTGATCTCTTGTGTCTTTGTGGTGAACCTGTGTATGATCCAGATCACTCTCTTTTCGGGTCATGTGTGGACCTGCAATATATTTATCAGTGTCTAAAAAGAACCAGTAATCTTGCTCCAGAACTGCAGAACCTGCATGTGTTATTCTTACTAAATTCTGATACTTAAATAAATCCTGTAGATTGCTTACTTAGGGATTTTCGTATAGCAAATTTATGCTTTATCTGCTACAGAACTAAAAGAAGACTTTGGTGACAGTGTGGGCGCCTTGCTTTTGTAACTACATGGCTGTGTGCCTTGTTTGAGTAAAGCTGGTGGATGTACTCTAGCTGTGGAATGACTTTCTTTCCATGTAGAGTGACAGAGATCTTAAGGTTTTTTGTTGCCTGTACAGTTGTGAGTGAAGCTTAGCTACTGGTTGTTATGATCCAATTATTATTATTATTAATATTAAGGTTCGAAAGAAAGAAAGAAAGAAAGAAAGAAAGAAAGAAAGAAAAAGAAAGAAAGAAAGAAGGCCCCCCGAAAAGCATAGAATCTCATGGGTTTATATACCCTTTAGCCAGGTGGCAATGTCCGGGCATGTCCCCCTGGAGGGGGGCAGTCTCTTACAGCAGACTCTGGATCTGTTGCATCACTTGCAGTCCTGTNCAGGGAAGAACCTTAGCATGGCTGCTGGGTTTGGCTCACGTTCTCTTCTTTGTTTACTTGTTTGTTTCTCCCCAGGCCTGAGGCTGATGAAAGAATGAGTTTTCCCTTTATCTGATATCAGTAGTTTGACTTACAGTTCAAAGTTCTTCAAGGAGGTTTCTGTGGTTGTAGCTTCTTCAAAACTTTGTATCAACATTTGAGGCATGAACTGTTTTCAGTCTCTGACACTGGTCTTGTGGGGACAGACATTGCCAATAGGTTTCTTCACAGCTGTGTATTGGTGACACTTGATATCTCCTGCTATTTCCTTCCAATTTGCATTTTGAAGTCACCAGGTCACTTGAGATATATACATACATTCTAGGTATATATCACTTGCTGTGCTACAGTATTACTGAAGTACTCTGTCAGGGTAGATTTATTGGCCTGACATATCCAGGAGCCCAAGCCTGGTGGTCTCATCAGAGTTTTTGTCTGTATGCTTTATGGCCATAGTTGTATCCACTTTTCACGTGATACTTCTAAAGGAGGGAAGAGATTGTAGGTTTTATACATTTCCAAAGTTAAAATTTAATCAATTTCATGTATTTCTTTCTGTACTGTAGCAAGAAGAATAAGAGTGGAAGCAAGGTCTCCAGATGCATTAAATAATTTTGTCCAAGGGATTTTTTTTAACGCCAGCATTCTTAATTTTTGCAAGGTCAACATGTGAATTATGGGTAGAAAACTTAAATGGCTGGTTGCTGTTGTACAGGCATCTCACTGAATATTCTATTCTCTAGCCACAGAAAGGACTATAGAGGTAACACGCTCAGCCTGTTATACATATAACTGTATTGCATTAAAAGACACCTCTTCAGGAGCTCAGTGATTTTGTCCTGCGTTTAACCCTTGTCCTATAAGCTTACTAACTTTTTTGTATGTCAGGGCCTTGTAAAGACATAAAGAGCACAGTATTGCTTGTCTCAAACCCTGTAAAGGCCACAGCAGGACTTTGCCATGAGTTAAGCACAGAAGGGAGTGACAGGATGGTGCTATCTCCAGGCCTGGTGGAGGCAAGATATGGTTAGCACCTCCTGGGTAATTAATCCAGACAAAAAATTTCCACTTCGGCAAACTGTGTAAAGAAGCAGCTGCTCACACAGACATACCACTGGTCAAAGATCACCCCATCTTAGGGGACAGATGCCCTCTGTGGCCACCAATGACCACCAAAGCCTCCATCTCCCTCCCCCCTCCCCCAAATATGCTTCCATGGATACCTGGAACTTGGACTGCAGGATAAGCCTCCGCACCTGTAACTTGGGATAAGATAAAGGTGGTACCGTTGTCCAGGTGTTATCCCAGACTTAGGGGGAGATTAACAAAGCTTGAGGAGAAGAATGGGTCACTGATTATAGGCACAAAAGAATGCAGAATTTACACACCACAAGGAAAGCCAACTCAGCAACTCTGCTGAAATCAGCTCCAACAGGGTAAAAGGTAATTCTGTCAAAGGGAGATCATGACCACCGACCCTCAACCCACTCTGTCAAGAAACCACTGACTGAAAAGAGAAAGACTGAGCCTGTGTGCTATTAACCATAAGAAGGCAAGGAATCATTTCACCATGAGAATAAGAGAACTGTGGAGACAATGAGCATTAATTCCTTTGTTTGCTAAGATGTATAAATAGTTTTGAAATACACAGTACTGGCATCTTTGGCACAGGAGGGCTGGACACCAGTTAATTTTTAATTATATGACTTGTAAAAAACACCACATGCCTTGAAAAGGGATGTAAAAGCCTTGTTAGATTATATTGTAGCTTTGATTTTGGTCAGAAAAGTTTTCCTTCTGAATTTGCATATATAGGAGAAAATGTATCCATAATATACCAAACACTCTCAGCTTGTATAGCAGATTTGGAGCCAGGGGATGCTGCAGAGATCACTGGCTGTGCAGGTAACACCTGCAGATTTCTCCTAACCTAACCAACCTAACTACTTTGGTTCAATGCTGCACAGAGCTGAGTTATTTGATAATAACAACTTAACATGCTTCTTTAGTGATTTATTTTACCATAATTCTTCCAAAGTCCAAACTGATAGAATAGACTAGGGGAAATAAATAGAGAGTCACAAATAAAAGTATGAAAAATACTTTCATATACAAAGTAGCATTAGTGAAAGAGAATTGGGAGTTCCTTTCAAACTGGGAAACATAAAAAAGACTAAAACAAAGATGGACAATATAGGAGTTAGGCAGGAGAAGACAAGAAAAACAAAAAAAACCCCTTAAAACTTATCTTAGGAGTAATTTTGCTCTGAACTGAATTTCTTTCTTTGCAGTTCAAACAGACGCAATTTCTCTTTCTGAAACTTCCCCCTCATCCCTCTCCCTTCTCCCCCCCTCCCCTCCCATTTTGCCCTGCTAAATTCTGCTGTTTTGTTGCAATTCATATGTCTGTGTGTAACTTGATGGGACAGTTGGCTGAACACATCTGGAGCCAACAGGTCACCCTGTGTCTCATGCAGCAGATTTTCACATACCAACCTGGTACAGCCGTGTTGACAGAGTTTCAGAGTTTGTCACAGAGGAGGATGGCTTTTAAACCGTGGCTTTCTAGAGGCCTCTGGGTTGTACAAATTTACTGGGCTGGCCCTGTCTGAAAGCCAGGTGACCACCGAAGCTGCTCCTCTCTTTGACTGGACAGGGGAAAGAAAATAGGCTCAAGGGTTGAGATAAGGACAGGATAGGGAATGGGGACTGCTGTCAATCTATCACACTTTGTCTCTACTGCTCCTTCCTCCTCAGTGGCAGGATTCCTCAACCCTCTCCTGTTCCAGCATGGGGTCCCTCCCAAGGAGTGCAGGCCTACATGAACTTCTCCCAAATGTGTCCTTCCCATGGATTGCAGTGCTTCATGAACTGCTCCAGTGTGGATCTCTTCCTTGGGATGCTGTCCTTCAGGAACAGATTGTTCCAGCATGCGTCTCCTGTGAGGTCACAAGTCCTTAAACCTGCCCCAGTGCAAGTTCCTCTCCACAGTTTCACAGATCCTGACAGAAGCCTGCTTCACCATGACCTGCCTGCAGGTTCAAAACCTCCTTCAGATATCCACCTTCCTCAGCGTGGGGTCCTCTCTGGGCTGCACATGGATCTCTGCTCCACTATGCACCACCACAGCTGCCTAGCCATGGTCTTCAACACAGTCAACAGTGGACCCTTTGGTCCTGGAGCACCTGGAGCACCTCCTGCCCCTTCTTTACTGCCCTTGTTGTTGGCAGGGCTCTTGCTCTCACATGGTCTCACTCTGTTCCCTGGCTGCAAATACTCCTGTGCAATAACAATTTTCCTTCTTGAATGTGTTATTCCAGAGATGCTACCACTGTAGCCCTTGGTTTCAGCCTTGGCTGGTGTTGGGTCTGTCTTGGAGCCGACAAGGATTGGCCGTGTTGGACATGGGGGAAGTTTCTAGAAGCTTCTCACAGAAGCCACCACTGTAGCCCTCCTGCTACCAAAACCTTGCCATGCAAACCCAATACAGTAAGGTTCTGTTATGCAGTGGGTTTTTGAAGGCGATGCCCTTTGGGGAGTTCATGGTTGGCTACAATTTCTACATCTGTATGGCTGGTGTGACAGCCTCCCCTCTCATGGTGCGCTAGCAGCAGCACAGGGTTGAGCAGAAGTGTCTGAGTTACTTGGGCAGAGCCCTGGCAGAGCAGCTGGACAGTGCATGACTGCACGTGAGGGTCACACCACAGAACAGAGCTGTGTGACATCAGCTCTCAGCCAGGTGAGTTCATATTGCAATGAAGTGGGCACTCTGGTTCAGGCAGATTGGTTATTTGGAAACGCAATGGCATCAACATTCAGTACTAGCTCTTGACAACTGTAGCTGGCAACTGAGTTTTCTTCTCGTGTCGCAGGACAGAATGAGGCACTATCAGAGCTTTTAGAAACATTGATTAATATCTGTGATATCTTGAAAGAGAAGATAGAAAACTCTGATTGTCTTACTAACTATGAACACCTTGCAATCTTTTTGGGGGGTTTGTTTGGTTGGTTTGGTGGTTTTTTGGTTTGGTTTGTTGTTGTTTTTTTGGTTTGGTTTTTTTTTTTTTGGTGAAAGCAAGTAAAGATTTGAGGGCAGAACACCAGTGTTTCAAAACTACAAAAATGTAGGTTTTAGGCTATATATACATGTAAGAAATTAGTACAGGGATTGCCCAACTCTTTAAAAGTCTTTTGTTTCAAGACCAAATGGAGATGGCTCATAATTAATCCTTTTGAAGGCATTTCACATTTGCAGTGGGTAGGGAACGGGGAAAAACATTGTGTCATAGTTTTGTAGAGACACCTTCAGATTAATAGTGTCTAACACATTATGATTGAGATTATATGAAGGCACATTTTTAGTATTTTATACATCCTGATGATAAGATCAATTACTATCATTAGCTGCAACACTATATGACCCAGTTCTGCATCTATTTTTTCAGTACCTTGGGAGTTTAGCCTGTATTAACATATGAAAAAGTACATTCTTATTGTGTTGTTGTGCTACATTAATATAAAGTTATTTTCACTTTTGCAAGACTTTCACGATTCTTATTTCTAGTGGTTTTTAATTATTTGTACCATGACAATGACTCTTCTTGCCTCTCAGATTTTCACTTCTAAGGATTAGATCTCACAAATGTTCCTTGTATATGAGTTCTCAAGTAGACACTGCACTGCACTGCAATTGGACTATTCCTGGGAGTACCCAGGAATAGTCTAATTAAGACAAAATGCACCTTGGATCAAACCCAAGACCCATTAAATCAGTTGAAGTGTTTCCATTTGCTTCAAAGGATGCTGGATCCAAGCCATCACATCTGCAGCTCTCCAAAAGTATCATAGCTTATCTCAAATACACCTACTTAAATTCAATTAAGAGTACAATAAAATCTCCCAAAGAAAATGTCATGGCACTCTGTGCCACAGAATATACTTAAATGCTATATTATAAAGCATAATAAAAAAAATCCAAATAACCAAATACTGTAACAAACATGATGACAGAGGCAGAGAGATTTCTTGATTTCAATCATTTCTTGACTGAAATCAAGAACTGACTGAAATTTGCCAGAATTGCTGTCACTCACATCTTACTTATTTGATTTGTCGAATCATACAACTTTCATTTACATATATACTGAAATGTGGATGAATTATTTTTAAAGTTTCAAAAGAATTCACCCAAATTGATGATAAGAAAAGCTAATTACCTCTACAGTCTTGAATTCAACATAATAGGTATGACCCAAGTTGAAGGATTCATAAGTTCTTGTAGTTGTAAATGTCCAGGAAATAATTTCATAAATTTCCCTGAGATTTTTTTAGTACTGAGTCATCCCATGTGAATGGAAAAGAAATGTGGATGAAAGACTCTTCTGTAGGCGGATAGTTCTTCAGAGCTTTCACAGTAAGATTGGTATCAATATCTATAAGCTTCATTCTTAGTAATCTGTGACCTGCTAAAGGAGATTTCTGTCTGTTATCAAGAAGATTAGTTTAAAAATTAATTGACCATTGTAGATTGCTAGATTACTTGCTGGCCAGTGTGTCAGTTAGACAGAAATATAGAATGTTTTTTAAAAATTATTTCTCTGAAAAAAGCAAGCAAACAGCTATTAAATCTACCCCTACATAATTTAGGCTTCAGCCTGCACCATATGACTCCTTTACTCCCATTACAGCCAGAGAGGACTGTTTTTCTGGACCAGTTTACTTCTGGAAATTAACTCTCAGGGAAGAGTTAGTCCATAGTGGTTATAACCAGATATCTGGAGGAACCACCTCCGAGAGGTTACAATATATAATTGACTGCAATAAAATTAATGAGACCATGGAAATAAATTAAGAGAACCTATAGCATTTCAGGACAGATGAATAACTTCTCTGACATACACTTGAATCTAAGAACTTTATCTAATCTATTTACTTCAGAGATTAGTGGGATCTGTTTGACAGAGAACAGATATGATGCTGTCAGCAGTGATCACAAAATCATTTTAATTATAAGGACTCACATTGTAAGCTCCATAAATTGTCCACCCAAACATTTACCAGTGAAGTCCTATAGTTCAAAAGGAATGGAAGAAAAGAGCCTTTGCCAGTTGTTTCCAAACTAGCATCTCGGTTCTTGATTAGGAGAACATGTCTGCACATGAAGTATCAATGAGGGCTGATGAACATGTATTTGATTTTAATACTATTCCTGCAGATGCACTGCACTTACTGAGTATCACATATTTCCAGTAAATAACTTAGACTTTGATGTTCAGCCTCTATTTCTGTTTTCCCAGGGATTGTTTATAACTTTTATAATATATATCATTATTAGAACTATTTTCTGAAAAAAAATTCTATAGATGGATCTTCATTTGTAAACTTCTCCATAAAGTTTCTTCTTGGTATTTATAATTCCAAATTCAAGTCACTGGTTCAGCTGGGCTGGATGTGTAGCTTACAAAGAGATAGTCAAGTCATTATTAAAACCAGGTCATTTTAAAGTAAGATCTCGATGTCTTGGGTAGCCCAGCATAATTTGAACAGCATATCCTATGACATAATTGAGGATGCACACCCAAAAAACTGAAATGCAAGTCACTTTTCCAGGCAGACTATTTTACAAAAAAAAAAAAAAAATTAATGGCATGCAGCATGACTTAATTTCAAAAGTTATAGCTATTGACCAGATTTCTTGGGCTTCTATTCCCTCCAGGGTGTCACACTGTTGCACTCTTCCAAGGACACTTTTGAAGAGGTCAAATTCTGCTCTGCTGCAGTTCAGGATTCGGATCTTACTTTTTCTACTGTTCCTTCTCCTGTTCTGAACTCCATCATGTCTGGTCCCTGAAGCCAAGGCTGCCTTCAGCTTTTACATTCCCAAAGAGGCCCTCCCTGATTTCGGATATAAGATCCAGCACTGCACCTGTCATGTTTGGATGAGTCAGGAATTTGACAGTGATGTCCTTCATGAACCACCTGGATTGTTTATGTACTGCTTGTGTTCTCTTTCTAGTACACATTAGGATAGTTGAAGTCCCTCAGGGCCTGTGGACCTACATTCTTATGAGGCCTCACGCACTCATTCTTCCCACTCATTTTGTTCAGCCTAACAGTGCAAATGAAAGAGGATTCAAAGCCAAAAAGATATTGTAAGATGTCTTGCCAGATCAGATTGCTTGAAATTTATCGGACTTACTCTGTGGGATGTCCAGTAGGGTCTGTTTTTCATTCTTGTCTAGTGAACTAATGAGATTTAGTGCAGTGATTGTTCATTTAGATATCTTTGTATTCAGAGATTGATAGCATTGCGTATCAAAAATAATCTTCCAAGAGCCATATCACCTCAGTGGTGATGTTTGTCTCTGGATGCTGATAGAGTATTTGCTTGTAAGAAAGAATTAGATGTAAATATAACTCTCTTTGTAAAGAAGGAGGAGTGATGCATTTGCTGGTGCTGCATGGCTGCAGGTCCATTGTAGCTTCTGAATTTGTCCATCATTCAACTTCTGATTGACTTACTTTGGTGGTGAAAAGTCTGAATGGGCTTGTTCTGCTCTTCTATCACAGGAATTTTTTTGCTGTTGTCATGTCAGAGTCAATACAGTATGACTCAGAACTCATTGTTCAGATGATCAGTCTGACTTAAAGAGTAAACAGTGGGTAACCAATTCCATTCTCACCTTTCTATTGCCGTAGCCCCAATAGTGGGCTTTATTTCACAACATAGAAAGTTTTGTGACCAAGTGTTTTCTGGATCCTGAAAAGCTATTCAGATGACGTAGAAATGACCCAAAGAAGGTAACTTAAAGACCAGTTCCACTTAGATATGCCTCATTTGGTAATTTACTACAAATCCCAACAACAAAACTTGGACAAAAGTTTTTTGGGGTTTTTTGTATTGCTACATCTAAAGCTTCCTATTCAGTGAGGTATTGGAAGCAAAATATACTAGGAAAAAGAGTCTATTCAATAATAAAAAATCACCATACCTAGGAATCTTTGTTTGGACCAAGTCCTGTGGTGCTAGGTAGTGCAGCAAATTGCAAATAGAAAGAGACGAACCCAAAGAGCTTAAGACTAAATGTAAATTATCAATAACTGTGTTCTCTCCTTGTTCTCTCTTGTCTGTTCAGGTAGAGAATCATGTAATGGATCAATTTCATTCATGTTGGAACAACTGAGGTCTTTAGTTGCATTTGCATTTAATACTTACAGGGACAAAACTGCTGTTTAGTGAGGAAAAGAACAGCTCCATCAAGGAATGCAGTAGTCGTGAAAAACATTGATAGTTCACAACAATGTCTTATGAAATTATATTCAAGATTAACATGTCTGTAGCCAGAGACTGAAGTACTGATGAGTGTTTTCTTGTTAATAACTTTGTAACTAAGGAGTGAGCTGGTACTGCATCTGTTGTCCCTGCTTCATAATATCTAAAAATAACTCAGCCAAACTCTAGGGCGCAGCATGGAAGCCAGGAGACAGGTCACCTTTCACAGAGGAATTACGTGGTGTTTAGTCCATTGCAATGTGGAGGGAAACAGCCCAGCAGCCCTGCTATATATTAAAGTTACAGTTGTAGCCTACAGGGAATGATTTACTGAGAGATACTGAAGAGCTTTTATCTTTTATAACAGACTCTTTAAGACAATATTTCCTGCCTAACCTTATGTGTAACACAGTTATTGATATGGGCAATTGCATTGCAACTATCTTGACATTTCTCCAATAGCCAGGTCACCTTAGTTGCTGAAAGTTTCAGTGGCCCCTCAGGGCCCATTTTATTAGTTATGAGACATTAATCACAGAAATGCATAGGCAGCAACTGACTCCCAGCACTGAATTTTGTGGGAAATACTACCACAGTCCTTAAATGTTGAGAATAATTTCAAAGTGAACCTTAAAGTTGGTAGTTTCCTTAAAAATCACTGCTCGTCTTTTTTTCACCCCTTATGAAAATTAACCCCCAACATTTCAAAGGGATGTTTGACCGTTCTCCACACTTTCTTACTTCAAAAGAAATGTCTGGCAGCATGAAGTCAGTACTCCTGACTCAGTCAGTCAGCCAGGCAGGCATTAATGAGGACTTGTGAAGAAGGCAAAGATGGTGATCTTTCAGCCTTTCTTTGCAAAATTGGAATTTACAGTAGACTTGGAGAAATCCCTATGTTCTCCCCTACCTCTGCACTTTTTATGGTGAGAAAGATGCACCAAAAATATGATGTTAGTGGAAGAAGAACTTTACAGGGAAAAAAAATGATCTTTCTTTCAGAAGAAATTACTGCAAGAGCAGTATTTCTGGCTTATGTTTATTTCATTGCATGATAGAGCATATTTAGGTATAGCCAAAGGTGTATCTCCACATCTTTATTGGAGTGTTCCAAGAGATGTTTCAGAAGGAAACTGATTCTTTAAATTTTTTTTAGGATGAAGAATTATCTCTGATGATGGCTGCCTGTTTTGGAATTATAGCCCTACTTGTAATTAAGTCCTTTTTCTTCCATGGTGCCCTGATGATGTTGACTGCCAGTCAGCATCATTGTGGTTAGGAAAAGAAAGTTCTGAATCGAAGGAACTACTCAAATGGCAATGCTCTATCTCCTAAGTACTTAAAAGATTAGACTGGAAGTTTTAATATCAAACTGTGTATTTGTCTCGGTTATTTATTTTATTTTTGGGAAAGACTGCTTCAAAATAGCAGCTTCCTTAAGTTTTCTTAAGGACCGTGAGCTGAATGATGTGACTGTAGCAGTAAAGATACATGAAATTCAGTGAAACTTAGTGGGAGCATTGATTCTCTTTTCTTAACCTCTCTTTCTCTCTTTAGGAACTTGAACTACAATAGGGCTTTAGTTCAGCTCTGATACTAAAGCTCTATCTGGGACCTTGAATAGGAGTTAAGAGGAAAATATATGTAAATGTCGGAATTTTTTCTGCAGAGTTGTGTCATACATCATATTTCAAGACTACACTTTTAGCTTTTTGTTATTTAAGACGGTATTGGTGTGCAACATGTGCAGTGGAAACAATCCTAAATATCGCTTGTAACAACAATAGGTGGTTTGTTTCTTAATAAACAGATTAAAATGTTGAAACCTTATGACTGTTCGTGACTGCTGAGCATGTTAATAATGCACACAGGACATAATAATATATATACTGTACATCAATGAGTCTTTCAGCAGGTGCAGACCAAAGGAAGAGCAGACCAAAGCCAGACTAGAAGTATTTACTTTACTTTGCTGACTATTTGGACTGGATTTCAGCCACCAAACCGTACGTCATCACCTTCTCCTTCTTACTGACCTCATTGTTAAAATTAGTCTTTTTAGCTGCTGGACCTAAACTCATTATTACATAATTTTAGCCAAGACTTACAAAGGGACTTTTTGAAAGTGGTGTTTGCTAGACTGAAATAAGGTTTCCAAAACTAGGTGAATTCATCCAGAAAGATTTTTGAATATGGACTCTATTCGTGGAAAAAATAACATTTGTCCTGGTTGGCTTGGATGAATTGTACAGTTTGTCTGTGTAGTGTGGAGGAGGGATTCTGCAGTATGCGCTGTTTACAAAAAGCTCTGTGTGCTGTCAGGGAGTGGAGGCACACTCTGAAGAATTGCTCTGCCATGGGTGTTCATCTCCAAGCTGACTCCCTCCTCTTTTTACCCTTGATTCACCACCTCCATGATCACCCCTCTGAGGAGCTTGAAAAGCCCCAGCGCACTGCTTTTCCATGTTTTATGACAGCTTCTTCTCTCTTCTGTGTCCCAGTCAACAATGAAGCAATTGAAAACATTGTCTTCAATAAATGTAGCACATATTTTTGGTCAGAAGATTTAATGAAAAAATCCAAATGGTTTCATTTTCTCCTGAGAATTTTTCAGTTATAGTTGCAGGACTGATTGTATTTCAGCCCTTAGGTTTTGCAAACAAAATGTGTGGCTGTTGTTGGACCACTCAAAGGAAGGTAAATATGATCAACATGAAGTGTTCGTATGTGGTGAAAAGTTAAGCATGGAAACAAAGCATACAAGTACCAAAACTATGGAAAAGGTTAACATCAGTCCAAAATGGGATAAGCACTATTTCAAAACAGAGGAAAAGACAAAGGTAATTTAGGCTGGGAAACAATGTTGCAATTATGTAAGATCAAGATCGTTCATAAAAATAGTTGATTACATTATTCTAGAACTGGCTAAATCTTTTTGAGGACTGCATTGTGTCTAAGCTGTGTGGTATAAGAAATATGTTTTCAAATGTCTGTCTGCCTCTTGTGCCTCGGACTCTGTGGTCATATCTTCCCCACAACAGGAACAAAATCAAATATAATGGAAGGCTCATCCATTAAATTTACAGGAAGATTTTGGATTCAGATGCATTACTAATACAATTAATCAAATTCTAAAAACAAATAAATATTAATCTTTCTTGAGACAGCCCTCTATATTTAAGCACGGAATAAGTAGCAATTAAACAAACAAATGAAATAAACGATATTTACTTGGTTTTCTGTTTTCTGTGCCTTTAGGTTTCTCCATTCGTGTTTTTATGATTCAATTTAAAACCAGCAGTTTAATAGATACTCTATGTAAGTGTTAGAAAATTCAAGATCTTGTAACTTTGTGGTTCTTTCAAGAGTCTTCAAATCTTATTCTTCTCTCCCTTCCATACATAAATATGCATACATCCTTGTGTAAAGAGTTTTTTTGAGATCACAATCTCTGACACTTGTGAGATTCTTTACAAGGGCTGTAACAAAGTGCAGAACTGAAGGCAGTGGAAATGTGTAGAGTACGTGGCGTAAGGCTTCAAGGCTCTTCTTAGTGAAAAACAATCTAAATTTCAGAATTCAAAGTGAGCTTTAATTTAGATAATACTGTGGTCAGAAAGGACCAAGCTTGTAACAATGACAAGTTCATATAAAATTGTGAAATCTTAAAAGCATGAATGTAAACTTTTCACAAATAGTCAATTGCAATATTTCATTTCCATAGTCAAATCTTTTTTGTGTCTGGTGTTTCTGGCCACTTTTTAGCTATTATGGTAGCTAATGGATAACTTTAAAGGTCTCAAGCTCTTTCTGAAAGGAAAGTAGAGCAGAACAAGCTCTACTTGTAAGAGACTGCAGATCATGCCAACCTCCTCCATCCAGATTTTCCCTTTCCTTAACTGATCTACACCATGTTGCCTGTAGCTCACTTTGAAACTTCTCAGTGCCCTGTACTACCCTTGAAACAGCTCAGTTTTCCACAGAACCAAACTCAGCTGTTTTCTATGTGTCCCATTGTGCCCAGAGAGATGATTAATGCACATAAAAATAAAGGTGTGAAACAGCAAAGCCATCTGGGTATTTGTCCATGGAATGGGTATAGCAAGTGTGCAGTAGTAAGTGTTATCCCACTGAAATAAAAATCCACTCAGGAAGCCCTTGAAAATCCAATTCACATTGCACACCCAGTGTCAGACCTTAGAGGTGCTGATCAGCCGCACTTTGGGGCATCAACCCCACCCCAGGGCATGACCATTATAAGCTCAAACTTGTTTTCTTTGCGGGGATGTTTAATCTATGCCATGGGGTGCTAATCTTCAGACCCATCTCTTGGTGGACCCATCAGACCCTCATTTCAGGTCCAATTCCTTCTTCCCCATCACCTTACAATGCAGACCCCAGCTCTGACCCCTGCTAAGATCCATAAGGGTGGACATGATCTGTGTGGGGCAGCCTATGTCTCATCCCTTTATTTGGGGTCTCAATGCTCCCTAATGCTTAGTTTCCATGTCAGGATTGCTGGCATTAAAACCAGGGAGTAAATTCTAATGGTGGCTTGGGATTTACAGAAGCATTTTAAATTTTTAGCCAGTATTGCAGACTTGAAATTATTGTATGTCCAGCAGCAATGATTAAACTACCTTTTAATAAATGGGTAACTAAAGGTGAGCCCCTAGGTGGTTCTTCATTGCCTCGAGCCTTTTTTACCTTCCCTAACACCATAGTAGTTCCTAGAATCTTTCCTAGTTGACAACAATGTGATTATTATTACCATTATAATACTTCTTTAAAATATCTTTTTAATTAAAAAATATCTTAACACTGATAAGGTATTTCTGATTTCTTTTTCACTGATTTCTTTACATCCACATAGACATTAAGGGTTCCCTTTAATAATTTCGCTTACTTCTCTCAAAAACTGAGAAAATCTTTAGTAATTATCTTTAGTACTTCGATTGCTCAGCAAAAGATATATTTAGATCTAGTGAGCACTGTACATAGCCAGCCCAGTTAGAAAAAAAAATGTTGGCAATATGAAGTGGTTATTTGCTCCCTGTGGGTGCATAAGTAATAAACATACACTTGTAGTCAATGACAACACTGAGACTTCACTGGCAGGAACACAAACACAGGAAAAGAAAGGGCAAGGAGCCAATACATTTATATTGAAAACTGTGATATCCCAATCCTGGTTTCAGGAAATCAATCACGAAATCATTAAATTCAAATAAAGGTATTTACAGCAAAGAAGTTTACTAACAAATGCTTGCATGACTTTTCAGTCTGATCTAGGATTCCTAGTGACATGCATGAAAGCCATTTCATGTTAAGCCCTCCTTCATACAATCACTAGATTATGCTCCTTGAGTTAAAATTTAGTCGACCCATCAATAGACAAAGAAAGCCTACATAGAACACGTGAGATCCCAACTGTAGTTTGCCTTAAGGTGACCTGCTCTGGCACACGTGATCTAAATGTCACATCAGAGGCCAACAAGATGCCTTAGGAATCATTGGGCTATCTTTTGATAGGGAGACAGCTTTCGTTATGCCAGTAGAGAGAAGTGTCTGAGGAGGACACTATAAACAGTTGATTTGAATTTACTGGCTTCATAGACTCATTCCTTTTAAATTTCTGCTAGAAATTTTTAAACAGTTTACACTTCTGCTTTCTTCATGTGGTTATACTTTCTTTTACACCATTTACAAGTATTTCTGTTCCATAAATCTCTGTGTCTGCATAGGTGCTGACTCACTAACGACAGTTCACCTACCTGAGATATGGACATGTATAAATATTTTGGTTTTCCCCACAATTTAATTGTTTAGATTATATATTCTGATACATAGTAATTTTATGCAACAAGGCCCCAAAGAAAATACGATTAGAATATTAAAATAATGTATTTTCCACAAAACATTCTCATTTGACTTTACAATGCACATCTAACACTTCTTTCTAGGAAGGAAAAAATGTTTCCTTATGAACTATGCAAATCTTAGTCTGCCTTTCTTTCAAGAAGAAGAGTACAGCCTTCTATTTCTATGACTAAATAATCTTTTCCTGTTTTATGATTAAGTTCATTGCTCATATGAATGGCTCTGATAGAATAGCATCACTACAGTGCAATTTTCTGAAGAGGTACAGAATAAGTGTTTGTTATTGTATTTTTGTACCCATCTTTGCCAAAGAGTGATATTGCCTACAATATCTAGTCCTTATGAGATAGTAAATAAACAGTAGCAATAGAAAATAGCTATTAGCTAAGTTATTTTCTAAAAAAAATCTGTAGTTAAGTCAGAGTTCTACTTGCTGGCAACTGCCCAATACCACCTTAATCCTCTCTGCTCCACTGCAGGGTGACAGTGAAAGGACTCTTGTCAGCGAAGATAATCATGCTGAGTTCTTCTGGCAAATTGGCCTGACCAGCTGGAGAAAAGGCTGTGACAGAGCCAAACTGCCTGGAGTCTCCACCTCCCCTCAGTACTTCTACAACTGGATCCTTAGGCCCAGCACCAGCACCTCCTACAACACCAACGCCAGCCTACACCTCAAGCCTTGTGCAAATGCCATGATCAAGACCAACCCAACCCTGTCCTTTTCCAGGTGAGAAGTTGCTGCAATACTTTAATCTGCTGCAGGAGCTCTTGCAGTTCCTAAGGGGAAAAAAGTCTTGAGCAGCAGGATGGCTCAGCCCCAGTGCAGCCTGTAGTGGACAACAACCATTTCCTTCTGGGGCAATGCCTGCTGATCCAAAGGCAGCCTCAGTGGCAAAACCTGCTCTGTTCTGCCCATATCCCTCTCTGCATGCACATAAATGCTGATACTGACTTAGTTGCCTGTTTTCACAGCTAGCAATGTTTGCAGTCCTACTCGCTCTCCTGACAGTTTTTAAGTGTCATTTTGTATGATAAATCTGCATGTAACCATGCACTACATATTTTAGCAAATAATTCCTTTGAAAAGATTTGAGTTTTCTTGTTTCACGTGAAACAGATCATGAATGGATGGGAGAAAAAACTTTAGCTTTACAGTTACAGCATACCTGTATGTGAATTATTCAACATGCTTTTAAGAAAATAACACTCTTCTTTTTCAGAAAGAATATGTTCCTTATGCCAACCCTCACAATACAGGAAGCCCATTACATAGTACTGGGTGGAGTTTGCTCTGAAGAAAGAAAGAAAAACCTTCAGCAGCCTATACAGCTAAAACGCATTCTCTAACAAATGTGGAGTGAGAGTTTTCTCTTTTCCTCCCCAATTATGCACTTGAGACAGTAAGCCTAAAAGCAAAGCAAGGAGACAGCATCAGATTTAGTCCTTGAAGTACTAAAAGAAATGATGTAAGAGTATGAGGGGTTTTTTGACAATATGATACTTCAAATTACTATTCTACAATAGAATTTTTTCTTCCTTGCCAAATCTCACAATTAATTTACAGTTCTAAATACAAAATGCATGATCCTGTACCAGATTATTCTGTGAGAATGATTTGAAAGGAAGTTTGTCCAGGAAAAATAGGTCAGTAGACGATTAAATCGATGTGGTTGTTTTCTGAAAGGTCAAGGGCTTACCAACATGGACTAAGGCACCCAGTAGTTCCAAGTCCATCACTAAACCATGTCCTTAACTGCTGTATTTACAGGTCTTTTAAACACCTGCAGGGATGGTGACTCATCTACATCCCTTGTCAGCCTGGCTGTTCTGGTGTTTAGTAATTCTGTTGAAGAAATTTTTCCTGATATCCAATCTAATATCAATTAGCTTAAATCAATCCCCTTTGCCCTTATCATATCTTTGTACAACAGTGTTTCAAACAAGACGTGGAACCAGAATACTGTGTACAAGAAAAGACAGAAAGGTAGGACAGTAAATGTGCATTGCAACAACTTTCATGAGAGCCCTTCAGACTCCAAATGGCTTTATTAATCTTCTAGTAATGAAAGCAGAAATACACCATATCATGGTGGATGAAATGCTACTGAAGAGGCATGGAAAGCTCATAGGTCACAATCTTGGGTTTTGGGGGGGGTTTTTTTGGTTTCGTTTTTTTTTTTAATGGCAACAAGAAATGTATTAATGATTAGGTTCATCCAGAGAAAACCCTGAATACTGTGGTATCCTAGGTCCTGCCCTTATTGCCCTTGTTCCTTTGTCCATAGTGGAGCTTGTGAAGTACAGCAGAAAATAGCATTGAGTGAAATCTGCTATGACGATTAAGTTTGGTTGCAGTTGTCTCCACTTATTCTGGTGCAGGCAAGTTTCTGTCAGAGTAATGAAGGGCTCTGACAGGGAAACATACAAAAGCAGAGAATAATCTTACTCCAAGATGATGAAGATAGAGCAGAGCTGTGAGAACAATTGGTCAGATGCTTCACCAAATCTGACAAGTCTTGTGTTACTGTGTTAAAGAAAAGCCCGGAAACTCACCATTATGTTGTGGGCTGAAAATAAACAATTCCTGTTCTCAGAGTCCTCTGTCTGAAGCCCAGTGTCAAAATATAAATAAGGCATATATGGCACGAGACCTGTATCTATTTTGTACAGTATGTTCTGGCTTCGACCAAGAAATCTTTCAGCATGTGTCTTTTGCAGTGCATGCAAAACGTGCCCTGGCATTGCACTCATTACAGTGAGGTACATGTTCCTCCACTTCCTTGTCTTCTTCTCCCCCATCCCTTCAACTGTGTATTAAACTTCGAAAGCAGTGAAGTTGAGAAGAGGGAGACCTTCTGATTTCCCTGTAGTGGTACCAAACCCACTGATACTTGTGCACTTTTCTGGAAGAAAAGAGAAAGCTTGGGAAAGTCATGACTTCGCAGTGTAGAGGTTGTCTCAGCGTGAAAAGCCACTCTAAACCTGGGAATTCAAAACCCACTTGGATCATTAGCTGTCTTGCTGATCAAGTGTTTTTGTTAGTCAATATGGCTTAGGCTGTATGCTCTTAAAAATTACCATTCTTTGTCTCCTTCCTCCCAGCCAAATGTAACAAACAGCTAATAAACATCAACACTGTATAATAAATTTGATAAATAGCCAGTGAGCAAGCCTGAAGTGCTTTTATATTAAGTGCTCTGTGGATCTCAGCACATCGTTTAGCTTTGTTTAATCTATTGCTCTTAGCTGTGCCATGTTCTGATACTTCTTTATTACAGCCTACTGTAGTAATTGTCTCTATGAGGATTTCTTGAACAAACATCTCGTCAGCTAAATTCTCTGCCTGCTGGGACCTGCAGACATCACTTAGGTGCTTTAGGTGCCCATTTATGTCTGACTACTGCCTGCCTCTAGTGTTTCCCACCAGAGATGAATACAATCTGCTTTTCAAAAAATATTGTTATTTCCTGGAACTTCATATTTTGAGTATATTTGTCAATACACACCAGCAGATCAGTAGATATCCTGATGTTAATTTCTAATGCAGGTCTTAAAAAGTCACTGGTGATAAGCTATATTTCACCAGTGCTATTCTGCTTTTTAACATAACTGTATAAGCAGCAAAGCCTGTCTGCATCATTTTGGTAGGACATATTTTACTATTTTCCTGCTATTTTCCACTAAGGCATTTTACATGGGTATAATGGGAAGCAGGATTTCACATTTTTTTTGTGAAATGTGTCTCCGAGGTAATTTCATAACAGATACTTCATCTAAAAATGAAACACTTGATAAGCATAATCTCCTATTTACTTGTGTTTGGTAAGACTGTCCCAGGGAAGCTAATAGATTTTTTTTTCTGGCAGCAATAAACCTCTTCCTCTTCCAAAAGCTATTTTTGACAGTGTTGGGAATATCATCTCTTTTACTTGCCCGGGCTTATTTTTGGCTGTATGCATTTTTCAGTGCCTCTATTCATTTGAACCTCAGAAAAAAATTATTTATTTATCAACTTTTTTGGATCGCAGATGATTTTCCTGTGCATTAGAAAGTATTTCTTTCATGTCAAGCTGAGGAATTTCCACACTGATATCTTTCAAGAAGATCTCCTCTTGGCTGAGAGCACCCACTCTTGACTGGTTGCACAGTGTGGGCATATGCTGTTTGCCTCATACTGAGTTCCAGTGACTTTTAATATGGCTCATCCTTAGCAGTGTCTCTGATATCCCTTGATGAATCACAGGCTTTTTGCTTATGTATTTGTCTGCTCGTTTTTGTGAAAATTCAGGAACTTTCTCCTCTTTCCTTATGTGTTTATCAAATACTATAAAAATTTGTTTGAACTCAAGTGTTAACTGAACTTGTAATTCTGATGCTTTTACCCACCTTATTTTTGGATATGGGAACCTTATTTCGGTGTTGCTTAGCAGTGAAGATAAATGTTCATTCTGCCTAATCTTGTTTTCTTGTGTGCAAAAGTGAGCAAAACTCTTCACCTCTGTAGCTACAGACCACCTCCCTCCATTTTCTGCTATTTAAGAGTACAGATGCCAGGCTTTCACTTGTACTGTAACATAGAAAAGTACAATTTGGACCATTTTTTGAGGACAACAACACCAATAACTTTCTTGCATGCATCATACATGTGTCATACTTCCAAGTCTAAACTCCTTGGAGGCCTTTCTTACTGAAATCTTCAACTTCATTTAACTTGTTTTTAGAAGATAATCTCATGTCTATTTGTTACCCCTTCCTGGTAGTCTTCCTGTGTTGGTGTACGCAGTCAAAATGGCAGCATGTTCTTTGCAAAGCTGAAATCCTGTCTGTTGCCTGCTGTCCTCCTGGCCTCTGCAGAGGATGCTGGCTCTGGGGGGCCCCGGAGCCAAAAGGGTGAGGCTCGGGCATTGCGTGGGTGGCTCACGCTCGAGGCGAGGCAGCTCCCAGCAAGAACACAGATGAGGTGTGATGGTGCGGCAACAGAAAAGAGCAAAGGGAGGTGAGAGGGGGTCTTCTCCAAGTCTCTGTTTATTAACAGGGGTAGCGAGGATCTGGATCGGAGAGGGGTGGAGGAAGAACTCTGGGGAGAATGCGGTGTGCACGGGGTTTTAAGGGACACAGAACTTGGGCGGGGAAAAGGAATACAACCAGTGGGGCGTGCATGAGGGGAGGGTCTGGGGATCCAGAGTCCAATCAAAAACACTGAGGGGAGGGTACAGCAATACAGACAACTTAAATAACCAACGGGGCGTTGAGGAACATAGAACACTCTGGAAGGTGGGGAGGGCCTTAGACTTCAGTCCCACCCATGGACTCCTCCTCGAAGGAGGAGCTCCAGTCACCGGGGGCAGGGTCCCCATGATTGACTGCAGGGAACACCGCAGTTTGAACTCCCATACCTTTCTGTATCTTACTTCCTCAACTACGGCTGCGGTCATGCATTTTGAACCTTGAGGTGCTCTTAATGTATCTTGTTGCCTTTATTTTTGCTTTTGAGCTCCCAGTCTAGAGCCTGGTATCTTTGGCTCTTTTAATATTCTAGTGGAGCACTGTATCTGATTAATTTAGTCCAAACATCAAATCACCAATGCACAGTGATTTTTGTTGACTGCATATCTGCTCTGCTGTGATCTGCTTTGATAATTGTCCTTACTAATAATCAGCAGAACATCTAGCAAGGTATCAGACATTCCTCACAAAATTTCTGCCTAATAAAATACAAATTTCTGCACAAAATACATCTTCTTTTTCTTATATTATTTCATTATGGGATTTCACACTTAAGAAACCACTTTGGCATTTTCAAAAGGTTTATTGTCTTTCAGACTAACTTGCATTCAGGCAAAATATTCTGCACTGCAATATTTTTTAAAAATACATAGCATTTGAAAGAATTATTTTGGAAAAACTTTACTGAGAGACAGTGTTACATGTTTTACAATTACGCACTTGGAACTAAGATCTCCTGAGAAACCAACCTCAACCTGTTTCCTGCTTTCCCTTGTTTATGTATTTTCATGACAAAAATTACATTTCAGTTATCTGAAAATTTACAAACATATTTTTAGGCCAGATTCTTGTAGATTACAAAAGGAATGGTGAGTGTTTCGGCTTCTAAGGAGTCTGGTAATCTCTTTGTCTTTATCAGAACTCACATTTAAAGATTTACAGGAGATTTTAAAAGCGATTAGACCTGTTCAGACTGCACTTCTTTAATCAGTTGAGCTGATTGAAATCATGTGAGTCAAATGCCAAGTCTATGCTCTTTTGATAATCCCATGGTGAAGTGAAGAGAATGAGATTTTATAGAAATGTGAGGCAGGATTGGAATTATTACATAGGCAATTAGAATAGATAGGTAAGAACATGCCTGACTAGCAACTACAGAAATAGTCAAAGGAATTAAATCCTGGCAATATCAGGAAACCTTTCCAGATACCTTACATTAACTTGGGGATCTCTGTAACTACAATCTACTTCCTTATTTCAACCAGCAGCCTTAATCAGTATTGACAAAATTCCAAACCCAGAAACCATGAGCATTTAAGCCTGTGGTACAACAACATATGATCAATATGATCATCTAGTACTTTATTTTTGTATAAGTTGTTTTCAGATATATAATTTTTAGGATAAAAAATGACTGGGATATCTAATACTCTAAAAAAAAGTTAAATAATTGCAAAAACTCTGAAGTGCCACAAAGAGAAAAGAAAAAAGAAAAAGAAAAAAGGAAGGAAAAAACACAGTAAAATAAATCAAAATGATAATATCAAATTAAGCAGTATGGTTAAGGTAAAAAAACTAAGCTGATCTGTACTAGTTATAGTCTGCAAACTACTTTTCACTATGGGTTTTAGTCATAGCAGGAAAGTAGTACCTACAAATACTGTTATAAGACAAAAGAGGGGGGTATTTGTTTCGCCAACTGCAGCAGTAAAACAAAGTAGTTAATATTTGACCAATTGCTTTGAAGTCTCTATTTTATAGTTACTTACCTATCTGCCTATTTATATATGCCACTGACTTTTTAGAAGCTTCCTCAGCTGTGTGTGTTCAAATGATAGAGGATTGTTTGGTCAAGGGTGGAAAGTTTTAGGGAGGGTGTCCAGGAAAGATTATGGGGGAGATCAGCCCCAAGTATATGCATTCTTGGGTACTTGACTTCCTTTATGCACAGTAGCAAAAGCAGAGGCTTATGGACTGTAGCACTGACAGCAGAGTTCTATACCACACTGTAGGCATTACTTCATTCACTTTAAATTCTTGAATGCACTTTGCACAGTTCTGCTTACTGGACTTTTATTCCAGGAGACTTGACAAGGAAGAGGTTTGGGTTAGGATTGCAAGGGTGATCAAATTTGTATTTGGAGAATAACAAAAACTTAGGTTTAACCAGAGGTTTCCTCATGGGGAGAAGGAGATAGTATTGACATTCTCTCAATCATGTGTTAGGTTGTACTTTTAACAAATAAATGAGCAATGTTTTTCTAACCACCACTTTCTTCTGAAGTCATACTCATTATGACCTATTGTTACTGCCAATGGAACATGAAAAGTAACAATAAATGGAAAATTTATGTAACTTTTGATCTAAGAGATAAGTAATAACCACATTTTTGGGGCTTCCTGTACTTGTCTATTTACTAAGTTCTTGCCATAGTGCTGTATTCGATATTAAAATGTCCATTTTTAAATTTGCTCAGCTGCTGGAACATTTTTAAGTTGCTTTCAGATAAGCATGCTCTTACAACGAGCTTTTAAGCATATAATTCCACTGACAATGTTGCTGGGATCAGAAAGGCATCAGTTTCTAGTCAGGGGCACAATTTGGTGCATGTGTTTTAAATTATTTGGTTTCTAAGGAAGATTCTCTCTTCTAATTGCATCACCTAATTTAGGAAGAAGGAAACCCTTTGAAACAGTGAAAACCTTCAGCAAAGACTTTTCCAGCTGCAGCATGCAATCCTCATAAAAGCAGCTTAAATAAATAGACAGATCCCCGAGTTTGACTGGAGAGGGAATGGCCTCACGTAAAAAATGACTCCTCGAATTGATGTAAGGTTATAACATCCAGTTCATGCTCTGTGCCAGCTAAGAACTTTTTGTGGCAAGATGTAACATTTCAGTGTTGCATGCAGAGCCATGCAGTCATCACATCTTGTCTGGAAGACTCCACAGAAGAGCAGTCTTTTTGTAGGCAGGTAAGTACTGTAATTCAGTTTTACAGCTGAGGAAACATGCTTTGGAAATCTAAGATCCCTGCAGTTCAGTGCCTCTTAATTTATCCTGGATGCATAAAGAGGAGAGAGTGGCTCACACCTAACTACACACAATAGTAGAAGGAAATTCGCATTGAAGGTGACAATAGACATTTTCAGCTGTAAGCATGATGTAACCTTTCGAAGACCTTTTGCTATTCTAGATTATTTAAAAGGCACTTAAAATCCATTATTTAAATAGTTTAGTGGCAGATGTGCATTTCATTCTTAAAAACTTGCCCTTTTAGCTCCAATCCACATAGCTTGATCTCTTCTCCTCCCTGCTCTCCCCTCCTAAAAGTGAACTTGGAAGTGTTCTGATCCTGTCAGTTTAGTCTGCTACTATGAGCTGAAAATCAAAGCTTGTATAGTCAAAGCTTTGGCAGCTTCAATGACTTTGCCTATTCAGAATGTACTTAATTCCCCTTTTCATGCATTGGCTCACACATGCCTCTCAGATGCTCTTCAACTACAGCTGTGTGCACTTGTATTGATGAACTTATCAAATAAACTCAAAGGGAAGGAGATAAGTAGAAAGACATTTTCCTATGGAAAACAGAAAAGGAAGAAAAAGAAGGAAAAATCTATTTTCTTTTTAAATGGGCCAAATCAATTTGCAAATATTTCCTCAAGCAGGCAGTCACAGTCTGCAGGGAAGGTAATTGTGGTAATTACTTGCAATTATTGAGTAGCTTTCATCTATCATATATTTATGTTGTATGCAGGTTATGTGGGAACAAAGTTTATTTGAATACCCTTCTATTAATATATAATATCTTACAATCTGCCTGTCTCATAGAGTATTTACATTCTGTCATTCTGCAAATGGGTCACCCCAAATGCCTGCGAATACTTGATTATGTTTGGTATTTTTCATGTGCTTAGTTTCTGTACCTTAGTTTATGCAAACTCACTGCAGTTAACACCTATGGAAGGATGCTGCTGTACAACACACCTGATTCTGAGGACTGTCACTGGGAACATTTTTTATGTCTTTAAAATGTGAATTCTTTCTTTTTGCTGTGTGCCTCACACAGTTTGTACACTGCAGTCATCTCTGGCCATGTGGCCAGGGCACTTGGAAAAAAAACAGTTGCAAGAAACAGAGAAGTCTCTGTAGATATAGAGGGAGCCGAACAAAGACAACCTCTTTCTAAATACTTGTCAAAGCTTTCTGCCTGCAGTGTGTTTTCCAGACCAAACTAGAACAACAATAGACTGTGGAGAGCAACAACAAGAGGTGGTGGAAATTGGCATCTTAATTCACCTGAATGTGTTGGTAGTTAAACTAGTTGAATGTCTCTCAACACCTTGTCAGATAATTCGAACATACGTGGGTGTCTGGAAGAAGGAGATATTGCAGCAGCTCCTGCAATGTGTTAAAATAGGAATCTTCCATGATAACTTTTAAGAGCCAGAATCCTGAGAGGCTGTACAAATCACTTCACTGCTGTTGTTTAAACTGTAGCTACTTGAAGCTTGCTAGTTAAAAAAGGTCTTAGGGTAGATTAAGCTAGGAGGCAAAGTACAGATTGTAAATTAACAATACACCAGCTGCTCCGATTGCTCTTAGTTATCATTACACCACAGTAGCATTCACAAAAGTCAGAGGAAACTCAGCTTCAGACAGGAAGCTGAAGGACAAGCATGTCCTTTGGATAAGAAGAGAAACAGAACTCCTAGAAGCAAAAACGAAGATCTTCAACAAATAAAACAAAATCAAATGCTAACTGTATGTTTGAGTAAAGGTTTGAGCTTTCCAGTGACTTTAATGATGTATGGTTGTGTCTGTATTTATTTCTTATCAATGAAGGAAGAAGTTCAAAGAATGATAGAATCATAGAATGGTCTGGACCCTAAAGATCATCTCATCACAGCTCCCCTGCCTTGATAGGCAGGGACACATTCCGCTAGACCAGACTCCATGCCACCTAGCCTTGAATACTTACTAAAACTTCAATCCTGTCACTAGAATTTACAGTAGATGTCTTATTACTTCAGCTTATTGCAGAATTCTGAGCCTTGATCATCTGCCGTCACTTATGAGGCTGCTGCTTATTAAAAAGCAAGTGTTGAATGTCAAATACATTAAAATAAATCGTTCAGCATTGGCAGTGACATGCCTCAGCCCTGAACCTAGAGGTAGGTTTTCAGGCAAACTCACATCTATGTTTGTTGCCAGGGAGACCGCCATTTTCATGTTTCTGTTGTTCAGTTGGATAGCTAAGCACCAGATCTCCAGGGATGTGTCATCCAGGCTGCTGGCTAATTTCCTCTTGTTACACTCAGCAAAATCTATTAAGCCACTTGCTTCTAAGCATGCCACATACTGTACTGTGGTATTCTTGTCGCAGGAGTATCTGCAGCCTTGGTACCTCAGGCACTGAATGTCCCCCAACACAGTCCTTTTCTTGGCCCTGGTAAACACTATTCCTAACTCGTGTTTGAACACCTGGAGACAATTTCTTGGTTACTCTCATCTTTGCAGCTCTCTAATCCATGGCAAAAAAGTAATAATATAATGTCTGAAAATACCTATCCAGCACCTAAACACCTAATACTCTTGCAGAAAACAGAATTTATCTTGCACATATGAGGCATGTTTCACATTTGTGGGACTGCAGGTAAGGGCTGTGCACCATAGCTCTTCAACTCTGGCTAGCTCCATGACAACAAACCAGAAACCACTCTAATCTGCTCTGATGATCAGGAAATGTCAGCTGTGTCCTGAAAGAAATGAGCTTTAATTTTTTTAATGGACTTTTCTGTTATGCCCATTCTCTGCTACTTTGAACTGCATCTCAATCCACCAAAGCATCTTAGCTACAGTTAGAAAGTACAAAATGTTCCTGTTTGCCACTGCCATTTTTCAAATGCCATTGGCATCCTTAAAGCCCTCATCAAGGTGTTGGTAAACTGTTAAATTCTATTTCGTGCCAGCGGTCCCCCACCTAATTGCTAATGCCATCCCACAGCTAATGAGCTGCTAAGAGCTGTATCTGACATTTGAAATCCCAGTGTTAGTGCATCCCAGAGTTTAGTGCATGAACTCCATGCAGTCCAAACAAAAATGATGTATTTCCAAAAGAATGGTAAGTGCCTCCGTTCCCATGGTGTTCACTTGATCAAAATCTTAATTCTTCAAGTGTATTCAAAGAATCATGTATTCTATGGACTTTGTACATATTCAAAAGATGTAAAAATATTACAAATGTAAAATTTATTTTGTAATGATCATTAGCTAAAGTTACATGCCAGTAAGGTCAGAGAGATGTCTGATAAATGGAATATATGCCCTGAGTTAGGCCACTTTCATAAAATCCTGTGATTTAAAGATGGCTGCTACCAAGATCATCCTTCTTGCCTTTGTTGAAAAATTATCCAAACATTTGCCAACTTCCAGTTGACTGGGACCTCTCTAGATTCCCCAAAACTTTGAAAATTCACTGGGAGAGCTCTCATGGTGACATCAGCCAGCTCTTTACCCTTGGATTAATATCATCAGGCCTCACAAATTATAAAGATCTAACTGAAGCAGTAAATCATGCACAGGTTTGGGGGAAGACCAAAGCAGGATGTTTAAACTCTACAGCTGACTCCTGCCTCTGCTTGGTGCCTTGTTCAGCTAGGGGATAGGGTTGGATTATGAGGTGTGTGCATAGAAGGGGATAAGTTTTGGCAGGGTTTCTTTATCTCAAGATTAATCTAAAAAAATGATAAAGCATATTACCCCCCCAATCCCTTTAAAATGATCCCCTGTGAGAGATGGATGTTGCCAAATTGTCCAACTGATTCCAATCTTCAGGTCTTTGGACTGTCCCAAGTATGTGCTGCAGCTGGTGGAAGCAATCACTACTGGAAAGTGGCTGTAGGCTGGCTGGTAAGTAGAGATTTCAGAAATGTTGCTTGCCAGTCTGATTATTTAAAAACTGGTTAGGGATGCCTGCCCAGGGTCAGCGCACTGGTACTAAGATGAATTCAGCGTCTCAGCCATGGGTATAGCAGAGCTGGCACAAAGGGCCTGGAGCTGCTCAGGGTGAACTGCATACAGCATGCAGCTGTTGCAGTTATTAACTAGGAAATTCTGGGGCTGAAATCCCACTCCTCTCAAATCTGAATGCATTAGATCAGCATAGGTAATACATGTGACATTCACAGTCTTTCTTTAAGACAGGTGGATAGAGTACCTAAGTCAGCGTAATACCTTTTCATTTCTTAGTTCAAGAGGACATTTCAAAGAACTCTGTGAAAGACTGCCTGTCCTTGTGAGCGTTTTAAAGTAAATTAGTAGGTCAGTTTTGGAGAGTAAATTTCTGTGGCAGATCAGCATGTGGTCTGTGCAACTTGTTTTGCTCTGACCAGGGTGGTGCCTGAGATTTGTTTTCGTGTGAAGGGCGGCTTGAGCTCCTCAGACCCTCAGGCAGCTCAAGTCTTATATAACATATGTGCTGAATTCAGCTCCAAGCAGAGCCAGTGACTTGCCCTGACTACCTTAATCTTTACAGTACAAAAGTGATGACAGCGTGAAATACTCTAGTGTTTTCCACCTGTCCTTGCCCTCTTCCTTAGGCACCTCCCTGAAAAACAAATACAAGGTAGATGGATACGGATGTATCTGACCCGGTCAAACTATCTTATCAAGATTACAGAGACCCTTGCCAGCCTTTGAGTACTTGAACAGACAGCTCTTATTTTCTAGCAATACGTCTTAATCCTCCAGGACCATCGGGAAATACAAAAGCAGAAATTGTAATTGGGGTGGGGCAGCAAGCAAGCAAGATATAATACGGTTCTGCTCTCAGTGACCTTCCTTAGGGAGAAAGGGGGGTCAGGAGTCACAAATTATCTTTGTTTCAGAAATATGTTGAATGTTTTTCCTGAGCAGGATCAGGACTTGGTACAGCTTTTCTTCACAGTGTTTGTCAGTTGCCATTATTTCTCTTCAAAATCAAAATAAAAGTCATTAGTCAGTTAATAGAATTTCTAATGTCTTCTTTTCTCTCTGGGTGCCTGAATTAATATCCCACATCCTCAAAACCTCCACTGCATAATGACACTTCACATGCACAGGGGCAAAACCATTCAGCATACAAACATTCTGATGATGAGTGCTCCAGCTGTAACACATCTCTCTACAGATACAAGAGTGCATTTGCTTGCTTGTTTACCTTTTGTAGCAGCACATGAAAACTGAAGTATTTCATGCCCTGTCTCCCTCCCTTCCTCCCACTCATAATTTTCCTGTACATGTTTGATCTTCCTGTATTTTTTGGCTGCCATACATGAAATCTATGTTAACTCTGATTTCCTTCCTTAGGTTATTTCTGTATGCATGTTTTTTAGCAAGTGAAAAGTGCCCCAGTGTTTTCAAAGACAGCTGGAACTGAGGAAACCACAAAGTATTACCGACGTAGGCCCCTTTATTCAGCAGGAATATTGATGTATAGATACAGCAAAGAAAAACATGGGTTAAAACCAATGAAACTATTTCAAAAAGGAAGCTATTGTTTTTATCAAATCTGCATTTTCACAGTCCATTACTCTCTCATGTCTCAAAAAGAATATCCTTTAACTCCATGGCTACATGTAACAAAATAAATTTGAAATTTTATATGTATCATATTGTAAATTTATCAAGAACTTAAGTCAACTTACAAACCCCATCAGAAAAATCTCTCTAAACCTATGGTTGCTTTTTACCTTTTCCTCACATGCTTCTTAACATTGATTTACAAACAGCAAGTCAGATGTCAAAAAAAACCCCTTTCATAGATTTTACTAGTATTAGATTCACTTCTTCTCTTCTCTGGCAGTACATACACATATTCATATGATACTGGCTATGTAAATAAGAGTCCTTCACAAGGATTCTAGGTAAAAAGGATATTTCAGACGCATCTAGACACTGCAACTCACTTTAAATTCAAAATTAATCCTATGTCTCTCAAGTTAAAGTACGCTAAAATGTCCATAACATGTTCAGAAAACAAAGTAGTGTGCGCCTGTAAATAGTCTAACACATGGTTTATTTGGTTTTTTCAAGCGTAATGATAGTATTCTTTTAGGGAATGTATCTTAAAAATTTCATCCTGTTTTATAAACACAGCATTGATATTCCTCCTGTACTCTCTCATACAATGTTGAAATAAAACAGAATTAGGTAATTCAAGAAATTACTGGAAAATATTTTTCCATGTACACTAAGTCAACAAAGATTGCTTAGCAGTTAAAATTTTTTTTAAAAGCAACAAAACATACAATAAAGTCCTTTGATCTACCATATGTGTAGAGAAAGCATAAACTGATTTGGTGCAGTTACTACTCTTGTTTAATGAGTACTGATTCTGTGCTTCACACTATTGAATAAGTGGAATACATGGACTGTGGCTCAAAGTTCTTGTACTTTTCCAAATCGATTAGACTTCCAAATGGCAGACTTTTATAAGAAGCAATAAGGTATTCAGGACATTCTACCTAAGAATTTTCTTGTGCAAGCCAAGGGTTGGTCTTTGTCCCTTGCAAAATGGGCACAAATCTCCATTGCTCTGACCTTTGATATTCTGTGGGGTTGGGGAAGATTTGGGATTAATCAGCAAAGAAATGTCACAGGAGTCTTGGATCCCTTATGTGTTAATTTTCTTGAGTTATTAAAACAGCAACTGCTTTTCTTGGTCTCCTCACTAGCATCTGATCTGAAAACTTCTTTGAGAGAACTTCACAGGAAGCTCTTTGCCCAGTGCAGGTGATGTAGTAGGTGACCCACAATTTTATGCAATACATACACACTCTGAGGAACAGAATATAATGTTGGCTGCAGAGATTAGGAGAGAAAAGAATCCATTATTTCACTTGCATCCCAATTAAGATGCATTTGAAGCCTTTGAGCTTCGATCAAATTATAAAAAAAATCACTTTACAGATTTGCTTGGAAATGTGTTTCACAGCCAAGCAGTACAACATAGAAAACATTGCCTGATATTCCCCTAAAGCATTCTCTTCCTTTAAGATTTTTTCTGTTTCCTGTTAATGATGGGAAATAGGAAGCACAAATCATAGTAATCTGACAGTTAACTTCTTTCAGAAATCTGGGACCTGGAATGGTTTATTGCACTTAGAAAGGTTTTACAAGTAAGTACTCCTTGGAATCACAGATTTTTTTAAAATATAGTAATGACAATTACAGCTTCTAATATTTACTTCTCTTCTACGCAATTAAATCATATTAGGAAGCTTTGTGATGTGTTTATCTAAGTCGTATCTAAAACACCTCATCCAATTGAGTTAAAACTACCACAATGGGAACACCGGTGTCCCCTTTGCAGAAAAAGACTCGACTTTCGTTGATACAATTTGAGATTAAAATTACTTCTGAGAGAGAGAGAGATCAGAGAGGGCATGATAGATGTTAAATGGCTTTGTTATTTACTTTGTAACTTACTGTGATCAAGTGAGAGTTATCAATATACTACCATGCAGATAAAAATTTTCTCATATAGAAGCCATTTAGGGAAGGACAGGAACAAACACCAGTGTGTTGGCTATGACTGTAGCACACCTGCTCTGTAGCTGAGGCCCTGTACTGTATCTCCTCAGCTGCAAAGGTATAACGCTGGATGGTTATTAGTATAAATCCTATAATCCTAGAATGGGCTGGGCTGGAAGGAATCTTAAAGAGCACTGCATCCCAACTTCCCAGACATGGGCAGCGACACCTTACACTAGACCAGGTTGCTCAAAACCCAGTCTAGCCTGTCCTTGAACACTTCCAGGAATGGAGCATCCACAACATCTCCAGACAACCTGTTCTATTGCCTCAGCGCCCTCACAGTAATGAATGTCATCCTAATATATGAGTAAATCTACCCTTTTCCACTTCAAAGCCTATCCCTCTTGTCCTGTCACTACACACCTTCAAAAGCTGCAGAGAAATCCTGCTCTGTTGCTTACAAGGGGTAGACAGAGAAGGACGAGTTTTGCTCAGGATTTCTTAGCCCTGTAACATTTCTGTGTGATATTGAGCCTGTGCTAGTCTTCCAAAGGAACTACGATTTTCTGTACTCACCCTGTGAATGTCTAGGCCAAATGAACATCAGTACCAGCTGCCATAATACAATTTGCAAACATCTCTAAACCCAGTGAAGGTGTCTTTCTGTAACAGAATTACAAGCCAAATTTGTACCTATTATTGCAAAGAGTTATAAATTTAAGAGTTTGACATGGGATTTTGTGAAGTGTCATTTCAAATAATTTCATCTGTTCCAGAACAAAAGTTGTTAAATTCAGTCGAAATTAAACTCTGAGTATGACTTTGCTTCACTTTATTTTTAACTCATGCAAGGAGGCATTTAAAATAAAAATATTACATCATCTAGGAAAGGGAGCATTAGTTAGAATGGTATTTATCACTTATTAAAGTATTTATCATTGCAAGGTCAAGATAGCTCTTGAGGTTTCCATCAGTGCCTGTCATTTAGATCATTAGCTGCTTCCAGGCCTGGAACCATTAGAGATGATCAAGAAATTTCAAGAAATGTTCAGCAAAACTGCAGGATGATGTTTTGCCATAGTCTGGAAGTCATACAAACACAGACAAGCTTGTGAAATTGATTCACTGCAAAATGAAGTGATCACCAAAAATATCTCACAGGTTGACCAAGAAATACTTGCTGTCTTTCCTGTTTTCATTCACAGTGAAGTAATTGAAATTCTGATAGATTCCTGCATGTAAATAATCATGGCACCGATGTACAATTCTCAAGAAGTATTCAATGTGTGTATCAGTATCTCCAACTCTGTTAATCTGCAGAAAGAAAATTTTAAAATAAAATCCCTTCAGGGATTTGTTTCTTTATTTGTGGCTGTCACTGTCTTTTGCAGCACTCACATGATCCAGTGAAACTTGCCAAAGGTCATCCAGAAGAGCATATCTTACAAGGGAAGTGGGTGTCTCTTTATGCCACTGCCAATAGAGAAAAATACTGTTTGAGCTGAGCTACGAATTCAGTTCCCTGAAGTAATTTAGCATATATTTCTTTTGAAATCCTAATATATCCTGCTAGGACAATTTGGTTTTCAGCACCAATTGAAGTTAAATGTGGAGGCTAACACCTGGGTATATTTAAGAACGCAATGCACTCACTTATCTTTTTAGACGTTATGTTATATTGTTATTTTAGAATAGACAAAAGTAAATGAAAATATTCCAAAACAAAGTGTAGAAATTAATAATTTACTCACTGAGGACTGAAAACTACAAATTTAGTGGTCACTTACAATAAACTGGTCCTTGACTACTGAGGTAATGGCATTACTTACTGAGGTAATGGCAACCAATATTTCTAAAGCTTGAATTCTGGGTATCAGAGCTCACAGACTCCCCTTAGACCTCCCAGGTGGATTTCACTTCCAAATGCTAAAAGTAATCCAATGCTTTTGGGAATGCTACCAGCTGTATGTTTGTAATTGAAACCACATTGGTCAGGAAGGGTTTTAAAATGAAAAAAGAATGTGTTTTCTGTGTGGATCGATGAAGCTATGCTTTTTAACTTTGTCTGGCAAGAAAAGTATGCATGAACAAATTTTCTGAAAGGTGATTTCAAGGGGAAGAGATGAGGTGGGACCTCAGTGAGCTCAGTGGCAGGGCTGAAACTTGAAAGGACAAAAGAGCACTGGCTCCTGCCTGCCTTTGACTCACCATCCTGAACTCCTGCTGGGAGGGCAGAAGCTGATTATTTCAGGCCCTGGCTTCCAGTTCAGTAACTTTCAGTAACTTCAGGTTATGGAACAGAGGTGTAACTGCATGTTTAGAAATTAACAAAACCATCTCTCTCTCTCTCACACAAATTAACTGTTCTTTGCATGCCCTGTAATTACTCCCCTTACAGGTTGCCAGCCAGCACCTAAAGATATTTTCTTTCAAAGCTTGTGTCATGTCTTTTTGCGCTTTCATTTGAGGCAAAGAAAGCGTTAATCAATGACCAGACAACTTTCAGAGGGAATGCTATTCATTCTGAAACAACAGCTCTGTAAAAGAGAACCCATGAAACAGTGGGAAGTTTAACTGGCTGCTGATCTTGTTTTAGGAGGCAGACGACCAGTTTTGGCATGGTCCTTGCGTAAGCCCAAGAAGCGGTGCTTTCACTCAGGAGTGATGTCTGTTCTCAGACTGAGTTTTAGTGTTCCCTTTCTCCTTCCGTCTGGCTGTTCTTACCAACCCAGCTAGATGGTTTCAGTGCTTACTCTCAGGTACAAGTTAAATATGACTGGTGAGAAGAAGTTTCAAAAGAGTGGATATTATTATATTTTTCAAAATAAAAATTGTTACTGAAGATGTCCTAGGGATCTAATACCTGAAGGCATAATTTTTACATGTCTCTCTCCCAAAACCCATATGGAGAAACCTTAAGGTAATAGTCCTTGAATGTGCCAGTGCTTTTCAGTAGTCCTGTGGGCTTCTCCCAGCATTTTGGTCAAATCAGTTGCTTGGTGTTTGTCTCTTTTCTTGGATTTGTGAAATGGAAATAACTTCACTAACTTTAAAGAAAAATTTGAACACTGTTTTTGTGAACCGAATTCAGTGTCAAGCATTACTTTTCTTTGTTAATATTAATGTCTGATACCAGTAGGTCATTTTCATAAAACAAACCACTCAAAGACTTCTACTGCCCTTCCCTTCCCTGCACAAGCATGAGTGCCCTGGTCATTACTGTAATCACATTGGAAAAAACTAAAATTTTTGTGAAAAGTCTCTGCAAATTCAAATTCAAATAGTTTGTACAAAAGTTATATGACCTGTTACTCCATTGTCACTATTAAATACCATTAGTGTCAGTGCTATTCGTTGAGGCAAGATGCAATCTGAAAAAACACTTTTATCCATGTTCCAAGCTAATCCTGTAATAGATATGTTTCTGCAGTCTTTTTGTCTCTATGAGATCAGACTTTCACTGTCCCCACCCTCCCCCCTGCCCCCCAAGAAATTGGAAGGATTTTCTTCTTGTGCAGCAATGCAAATTGTACTTATTTTTCTCCTGATTAAAAATATTATTTGATTTTCTGAGATGTTACATTATCAATGATGATGAAGACATGACAAAAAGAATGAAAATACAGTCTATTATCAAAAAGATGTTGATATTGGAACAGAAACAGAACAAGACATTGTTATTTCTTTACTTCAAGGGGGTGTTCAACAATATTACCATTATAAAGACTTAAAAGAAAGCTTACAGGCTTCAGCTACACCCTGGTGCACAACAGAAGAAGCTGTCATTGCTCAGCTATTTTGCCTTTCAAATATTGTCCTAGTGAAATATGCTAGATACTTTATATAACAAAGGAATGATGGGTAGAGAAAATCCCACCACAACAACTCTCTAACAAAAGATAAGCAAAGCACACCAATCAAGTTAAGAGCATGAGGGGAAAAAAAGGAGCAGAAATAAAGTCCTTCAGACTGATGCTTTCATTTAACATATTCCTGCATACTCTGTGACCTAGCTTTATGCAGATTTAGTAAATAACCCAGGTATTCTTGATTTCTTTCAACTTTTTTTTAATCTCTTTAAAAATGCTGACTTTGTCAGTATGCTGAAAATAGTACTTGATCTAACTGACCGTGAGATTAATTTTTCATTAGAAGATGCGTATTTAGTATTTTCTTTTTAATAACTTGATAAATTGCTCTGCATTCTGTGCCTTTTGTCAGAATTTATTTTTTTCTATGGATTACCTAACTGTTATGTGAAAATGATAATAAGATTTTTTGCTACCTCCTCTTTGTGTTCTTCAAGTTGTTAATCAGTTGTCAAAATGGTTCTAATCAGGAAGTTTGATAGTAAGGAGAGGGTATAAAATAAGCAGACAGACATTTATTTTTGCTACATTCAAATCCAAAGATTGTTGTTTCATCATGTAAATACGTACTTTTCTTAGGAATGTATGTGTGTGCATGGAGAGCTTATATGGAGTTCATCTGGAATCTGAAAACTCTGAGCACTATCATGGATTATTTTAATCAAAAAATATTATAAATTTAACTGGTTTGTTTTGGGCTTCCCCCCCCCCCCCA
>VZRR01001809.1:414540-470953 GCA_013398015.1 Oreocharis arfaki
GGATAATGAATCAGCAAGTAAACATATAATTATGTATTTGTATGTTAATGCCCCATTGATTCTCCCATCTATCATGCTTTTCATAGATGCTCCTTCCTTCAAAACTGCATCACTTCTTTTGATTTTATTAGTGCAGCAAAAAATCTCTCAATGTGATAAAAAAGTCGTTCTGCATATTGGAAGGTACAGCAAGATTTTAAGAGTTCTGGGATAGATTCTCAGCCGGCAAAAGCTGAGTTTACACTAGTCAAGCTGATTCCTCCCTGCTTTCATGCGCAGCTGGAATTGTGTTGGCAGGCCACACAAGCATGATTGTTTGAACTGCCTTATCTAAAAAGCTGCCTGAGAGTGTTTCAGAGGGAGTACAGCAGTGGTGGTTCACATTGCATAGGAAATGTCAGCCAAGAAATAATGACTGGAGATTAGGACCATCTTCCAAATTATAACATTTGGGTTGCACAGCTTTCACTGGGAAAAGCATCACTCTCTCATTAAACAAAGAAAGGTGCACAGAGGATATGTTTGTAGAGAGTTAGTCAACTAGTGTGACAAGCTTGTGCTACAGGATGCAGTGGCTGTGATAAGTATTCCTGGTCTATCTTTTTCAGTGTGACCTTTGATGGGAAGTACAGAAACTTGAACTGTGCTAGGACTGTTCCAACAGCATTGAAAAGATCCCTTCACTATTCAGCACTACACAAGGCACAGACTCCTCCTGTGGCTTCACCTGAGTTTGTGGTAAATAATAAGTACTGATTTGATCTAATATATGTATTAGATAACAGTAGATAAAAACAGAGACTATGTTGGCATGTGATTCGTTTGGTATCAAATGCATGTGCATTTTTAATTCATCTTCCCCTTATAAATGAATAAATGTGATTTTCTACCCTGGAAGTACTAAATTACACAAACCTTAAGAAAGAGGAAAACTGTTACATCATAGTTCAATTGGTGTCTCTGTTCTCTGAGCTTCCACCTACTCGAAATTCTGGAAATAGGGGTTGTTGTTTGGTGGGGATTTATTGTCTTCTTTCATTCCCTTGAACTCAGAGCATTATGAAGAGCCTACAGCACAGTCTTTTAAGTCCATGACTGAGTTGAAAAGGCACAATGTCACTTCACAAGGAACAGAAAGTCCATTGTGCCAAAGGAAATCGCTAGGGTTTTTTTCACAGAAAAAAACCAGAAAAGCAGAAGGAGATTATCTGATCAGCCCAAGAAGAACTACAGAGCCTTCATGAAGAGAAGATAATAGACTTAACTCCAAGCTTGGGAATACTTAGTTAATATGTAGCTACTCATATATAAAGAAGTATTCATAAACCTAAAAGAAACATGAAAGCTTAATTATACCGTGGCTATAAGTAAAAGGAGTGAGAGCCTACTTCTTGAGGAACATTACAAGGCAAATTCCAGTAGCAAAGAAGTGCAGGTTAGGGCAGATTTAGATAAAATACTTAGATAAACTATTTTGTCAAAGATAACCCTTGAAAAAATTTGTTCACCATCCACATTTATCTGTTCAAAAACCTATCCTTGGTCAGCTGTGCTCCAGGTAGCAAAGTTTTGGCTTATTCAGATGACTGTTCATAAATCATTCAAGGGGAGATCAGGAGATAGGGTCTTATTGAACTTTTCCACAACATTCTGAATCTCTTCAATGTGTTGACCTCAAACCAAGCATCCATTGTGACACTGAGATGTTTTTCAATTAAGTCCATACGTAGCTGGTTATTGGGCACCCAACATAGTACTGATACTACTGCGGCAATACCTTTATTTACAGACTCCTGAAGTAGATCAATAGTCCTGTGGAATATTTAGCTGAGAATATTGTGTCTTCAGCTTCCTTTACCCCCCTGCCCCTCCATACTTTGGTGGAGACTTTTGCTTTGATCTGGAAGAACGTCAAAACAAACTTGTTAGTAACTTTAACAAATGTGCCTTTTGGCCAAGTAGTTTTCTATTTATTTAAAACCATTGACTTGTTCTTAGTGTGGTAGTGTCACAGAAAACCATAAAATAAATCTAGTTTAACATTATTAACTAAGGCCTCGAAATACCAAAAGACACAATGAAAAATTAATAACTGACCACAATTTACCACAGTCTCCTAAAATGAAGCATTTAAACTTTTTCAGCACAAAGCTGTTGGAGATGTCTAAACCAGATATACACAAATTGCCTTCAGATAATCTGTAAAAGACATATGATTTGATTAACAAAAAATATCATTAAGAATTATTTATGTTACCCCTTCGAAGGAGAATGAGACTACTCTAGGAAATTGGCATTTTTACACAATGTTTCATCGCTTACATATAATGCTTTTCTAGAGGAGGATAACAGTGCTGTGTCCATATAATAAATTCCACAGTAGAGTGAGCTTCCACAGTCAAGGAAAGCTGTATGCTAACCCATCCCCTTCCTCTCTACCCTCCTATACACAAGCAAGGCCAGTGAACTTGACAGTAGTTGTCAGTGAAACAATCAATCAAAACCGAAAAAGAACTAGAACCAAGGAAAATCAACTCATTTAAATGAGAAAAATCACTCATTATACAACTAACATAATAATTTAATGGAAACAGAACATAAGAAATATGTCCAGGAGAATAAGAATTTGGAATGTGTCCATAAGGAGCAGTATTCTTCACAGATGAAACGCATAGTGAGAGAAGGAAAAGCTCAGATAGCAATGTATTCAAGTGTTACTGGCTTTTGAAGCTGGAATAACATAAGCATTCGAAAGCGGCATAGAGAGCTTGCACTATATGGAATACATTTGCTGCTACCTTCTGTAGCACATCAGACTCAGTGAAAAAAATCATATTCTAGATTGTTCATTAAGTGTAATATCGCATTTAAATCTGCAAGTCTTTTAAATCCCTCTAAAGCTTCCAGCTAGTAACTGTGTTTCCTATTATGTTCTGGGTAGTCTCAGCTTCCAACAAAAAGTTTAAAAGTCTCTCCACTCAGAAAAGGGGTATTGGATATGACTTGCTGCCCAATGAAGGTAGAGAGAACTAAAAATGCTGAGAAGCATTCAGGTTTTTGCAATGTTTATTTCTGTCAACACGCAAGTGGAAAAAAGTGCATCTTTGCAACTTTCATCTAAAATATTCTGATCAATAGGACCATTGAAAATAATACCTCTAGTACCAGAAGAGTAATCGGGGCAAGCCAGTAATTAGGATGTAAGAAAGGGCACAGCGGATGTTTTGCAGTCTTCTATGCATGGCTGTGTGGACATGAAGACAGAGCAACATGATTTCTTTTTTCAAGGTAGCCTATTTGAAATTAAAAGTTTTTTGGTATGACTAAGTGTAAGGCTAAAAGTATAATAAAAAGAATTCAGAATAGGGTGGGGAAGCTCACAAAATAAAAGATTCCTTTGGGATGTTTTGACTAAAAAAGCCAGTGTAGTCTTTTGCTGTATTAATGGGTACAGGAAACGGAAGTAGCAGAAAGGTTTTCACTTCTTATATGGCATTAAGATAGACTTGGAGTCCTGTAGGGATTTTTGATGTTCTTGTTTTTAAAAAAGATATACTGAAAAACTGGAGAAAAATCAGAGGGGTCGTTAAAAATGAGTCAAAGAATGAAGAGAAAGTCTTACACAGATTTAAAGACCTTAAAGTGAATGGCTTGCAGGAGAGAAAAAAAGTGTTGTGGGGTAGAGAAATCCAGCCACCATTGTTTTTCATTGTCCCAGGCTTGGTGAGCAGTTTGCATGTAAACCACCCTGTCTTTGTACAATTTTTTGTGAATATTGTTGCTGTTATTGTTTGTTTACTTATCTCGTTGCTGTTTCCAGTATACTGTTCTGCATGATCTTTGGCTTTAGAACTTCCTACTACGGAGAGTGGAAGCAAGTACTATATTGGGACTTACCATTCTCAAACCACAGTCTTACATTTCGGTCATGATGTCAAACACGAATTATCAGGTTACATCTAGACAAAGTGGTTTGTTTTGTATTTGTCCAAGCCCATGTGCCATGTAGAAACAGCTGCATGAAAATCAGTCTAGGGTTGGCTAATGCCATATGTACACCATACATATTTGGTTGACTACCCATATAGAGCTTGAAAAGGGAGTAACAGAAAAAATATAACCTCTATCAAGTAAGTGTAGGTAAATAACCTAATTATTAGTAGAAATATTCAGCATTAGAAGGAGTGCACATTTTAATGAATCAGAACAGAAGAGAGAGTGAATGGGAACCAGGGATATAACAAAGCATTTGGTGTGGTCTGGTGTTTCCGCCTTCAAAATAAGCTCTGGAAGTTGCCACAAATAGAACCACAGAATCATAGAATACCTCAAATTGGAAGGAACTGGTGAGTATCATCAAGCCTGACACCCTGCTACTTGTAGAACTACGTCAAACTAAATCATGTGACTAAGAATGTCATCCAGATGATCCTTGAAGACATTTTTGCAAGCTTGGTGCCATGACCACTTCCCTGGGAAACTTGTTCCATGGGCCAACATCCCTCTCAGTGAGCCTTTTCCTAAAATTAATTTTTAACTTCCCCTGCTGCATTTTTTTCCCATTTCCTCGTGTTCTATCTTTGGTTACCGCAGAGAGAAGATAAGTATCTCCCCCTGCTCCTCCCCTCCTCTCCCGTGGAAGCTGTAAACTGCCAGGGGGTCATCTCAGTTTTCTCTATCAAGCCAAACAAACCAAATGGCCTCAGCCACTCCTCACAAGTCTTGCCCTTGAGACTTCTCACCATCCTGGCTGTCCACCTCTGGAAATGTTTCAACAATTTGACTGTTTTGAATTGCTTTAATTCAAAACTGCTTTTTTATCTTATAGCAGTTTTTTTAGTCCCAAGGACAGTGCAGAATCTATGCATGGCTTTAACTAGTAGAAGTAGAGCTATTTTGAATATGAAGTGGAACAGAATTATTTCTGTTGCTCAGGAGTATCTTGGTAATAGCAAAAATGCATTCTTGAGACAGCGCTCTGGGTCTGATCTGAAGAGTCTTGTGACTAACCGAAAGAATACCAAACAAAAAACAGCAGTGATAATCCAGGAAAGTGCTACAGACATCTGAATTTTTTATAGCACATGTGAGATAAAGATAGAGATAGATACAGGTATTATTTTCCTATGCAGCTCTGCTAGCACATGGAAAATGAACCTTACAGTTCCTGTGCACATATGATTTTCTCTTTAAATTGTTTCAAATTAATTTGTCCATGTTTCCCCTTACTAGGTCTGTGAACCACAGTGCCACAAATTCAAAAGACTGAGTATTGCAGAGAAGTTGATGCGTGTCTTCTCTTGCTGCTGTCTGTCCACTGCAGCACAAATATGTATCGTGTGGAAAAAGAAAACCACTCATCTCGAAAACTTTGTAGCTTAAGCACAGAGATTTGGAAAGAAATACTAGTTTCAACACACTTGCGCCCCCATCTGGTTAGACACAAACTGCTGAACTTGTGAAGCCTTGCCATCACTGGTTTGCAGTTTGACTACACATTGTGGGTGGAGTACTAGGTCACAATGGTTTATTTTATGCTTATTTCTCATTTGCCTGTTTTTACTGTTCAAACAGACAGAAGGCAGAGCATTGCAATTTTTCTGTCTGATGCACCAGTGTATGACCACAGGCACATCTTCTACCAGACAATTGGAAAATCTATTACTCCTTGCTCTTCCTTTCTTCCCAGAAAATGTTGTTTCTCTAGACTTAGAAACCATTTGAAAGAAGAGAGAAATGCACTCAAGGAGCAGTGTCAGCCCCTAGCAGTGGGGTCCTGGCACAGGAGCAGCCAAAGCAATCTCCATGTCAGGTGAAACCACCCCATCTCAGAGCTGAACCAAGTGACCAGTGGCTGCTTATTCAGAAGCAGTTGTCAATTTACTTCATAGCTATTACAGGAGAGCAGCCTGTGTCATTTAACCTTTCTTGCCTCCTGCCAAGTCTGAGAGCTCTGCATTTTCTTGTGTTTCCTGCCATCTTTGACCTATAAACTGCTGTTTTCATAACTTCATAAAAACTACAGAAAGTAGCATCCAGTATCAGGCTCCAGCTGTGAAGGCATATTTGCTTTGATGAGACTAGTGTAAAGCAATAGTGTATTGCACAAATTGGCATGAAAAGGGCTTTTTCAAAAAAGTTGCATATTGAACAGAATTAGGCAAATAATTTCCAACTCCTGTCTCAAACACACATTGCTGTTCATTCCTGCCAACTATACAGAAATATAGCATGAGATCCAACTGGGATAATGTTATCTGCAGAGATGGCTGGATACTTGAGAAATATTACCCCTTCTGCAGTTGTTAGGCACCTCTCCAAATCCCCACAGGTTCCAAATGCCAAAAGGCCTGCACAGGAGCAAACTCTCCAACAAACAATACTCAAAAAGTCAACCACATCAAAGCATGAGTCAAAAATCAGTGTGCCTTTCAGACCTAGTTCTCCGAAGTGGTTCTCAGCAACTGGATAAAATCATATGCCGCTGAGAGAAGAAAGAACAGTGCCTCTCTTCAGAGGAGAAAAAAAGTAAACGCTTCCAATAATGCTCAATATGTTCACACTGCGCAGCTTGCTAGGGCCATCCTCAGATCTGGACCTTCTTTGGGGTAATACTTTACTAGAGGTAATTTGCCCAATCTACTATGGGAGGCTTTTTTTCACTATTTTACTTTTTTCCCTGTCCCTTTCTTTGCGTTTGGCTTTTTCTTGTTTTTATTTTTGCAAACAATTCTGCAAAAGAGAGATAAAGAATCTAATGGCATGTGAGCAAGTATATTTTCTGACTTACTGAGTCATCTTCCTCTTACTGCTTTCATTTCATTAGCACTAAATGTTTTCTCCTGCCCCTCTTTTGGCGGGTCTCACTACGCCATGGCAAAGCAAATTCAGTTCAAGATTCCTGCTCCAGAGATCATCTTCTTCTGGGCACAAGCAACTATCTTGAAATAAGAAATTCAGAAGGAGAGAAATTTAAGCACTGTCAGCAGAGATCAGAAATGACACTGCCAAAATCCATGTATTGGATGACAGTTGAGCAAAGAACTACATAATCAGATAAGTGAAAAGAAAGAAAGAAATGAGGAAGATGAAAAAGTTATTTTAGTGTTATATTTAGGATGTGCCAGAACAGGAAACCTGTCTTAATATAAAATATTTTTTCTGTAAATGATTTACACATGAAAAAAACCCCAACACCAACAGAGACTTCAAAAAGCTAAATGACAGTAGAAATTTAGGACAGTGGAATCATTTGGCTAGAATTACAGTTGGTGCATTTTTCTTTCATTTATACCATTAACAATTTAAAAGGAAGACTCATACATCTAGGGGGAAAAAAGGGACTGCATAACAGCTTTAAAAGTCTGCTGTATTTGTGCCCGACCTCCCTTTTCTACTATAAGAAATGGCACACTGCAAAAACCTGCTCTCAGTATATTTAAATTTCTCCAATGCAATTAAAATCCATTTTAAACATATTTGCAGATGTAGAATCTTCATCTGTACTTGATACACACATTTGTCTCTCCTCAGGATTCAATATAGTGTAGATCCCCCTGAAAAACCAACACGTTTATAGCTCCCAATCATATTCGAAAGATAATTGCAGATTCCAATAATTTGATCTAGTTCAGAATTTCCTGGAAATAAAGAAGCATTCCATAAACAACTCACGAAAATTTGGGTCAATTGCTGTATTATCTTTTGCCTATTAAAAAATCATATGAAATAGTGATTTGTAACATAATAAATATACTACTCTATTAAAATTACTGTTCTAGTTCTTTACTTAAACATTTTGAATATGGCTGAAATACTTCAGATAAAAAAAACCTGAACAAACAAACAAGCAAAAAGCCCCAAACACAAACCCCAAACCAAACAACAACAACAACAACCTGAACGTGATTAATTTTCTATGCACAGCTTGTTTAATTCAAAAGTTGTTCAAGAACCACTGGAAGTATTAGCTGTTATCTGTCTTCATCTGACAGAAATTCATTTCTTCTGGTAACTAAAATGGATAAAGGATATCAGCTCTAATGGAAAACCTCTCTTTTCTGACACTGTCTTGTGCATCTTTTCTTTGTATAAATATTAAGTTTATTGCCCCTGTTCAAACCAGATTACAATTTAAATTGTGTGATAACCAAGATCATATCAAGAAGAATTCTTGCAGCATCAGCTATTCCCTGCAACTCTTCTGACCAACCAGCATAATTCCTGTTAGTAATGGGTTTACATAACTGCTAAAACTAGAGCACGACAGATAAACATACAGGAGGTACGGACTCTAACGTGCCATTCACACCTGGGAAAGAAGGTGACAAAAAATATTTATTTCAGATATGATGCTATTTTCAGACAGACTTTATTGCTGGTTTTTATTTAAACAACCATTCACTATTGTTCACCTGAATAGAAGTATCACTCCTCTGGGTTTTTTCTCATAATCTTCATGTTGTTGTAATGTCATTTCCCATTTGGTATCTTAGCAGAGTTTCAAATTCTTTGAACCTTCAGTTGCATGGAACAAAAAGAATTAAGCTGTATTGCCTTAAACTTCAAATGCCACACTTTATGCCTAAAGTGTATTCATTTTTTATACCTTATAGCCTTGTTCATTCATGCAAATAAGATTTGATCAGGAGGTTATGTACAAGCAATCAAAAACAACCTGTCAGAACATTTGTGTCAACTGACCTGACCAGCAGAAGGAGAAGGTTCCTGACAGTTTCAAGACAGAAAATAAATTTATTTATTCTTTTACACTGGTACTTTCTCCAGCTAGAGGAATTTGTTTTGACAACCTCCACATTTCAGGGTGTATCACAATAGCATCAGTGTTACAGGTTTTTGTGAAGCATTTAGCACCAGACAAAGAACTTCATGATCTGGCAAAATTAATAAAATAGCTGCATCTGCTGTGCTTTTTTTGTGCTGGATTTGTATCAAATCTTTCACCTAGAATTATAATCAAATGCTTGTGGTATTTATTCATTGTCTTGAATAAATTCATTATGAACTTCTAGCAATAAACGCTTTAACTTACTACTTCTATTCTGGTTCTGTTTCTTTTTGTTTGGAAACTTCTAAGATATCTGTCACCTCTGATTTTCTTGATTTCCATGATTTCAAATCCATAGGTATTGAACAGACATGATTATATAGTCACCAAAGCTAAGGATGAGGGAAGGATAAATTTACTCAGAAAGTTCTCAAAGGGTGATACCAATGATTATTTATCCCATCATAAACTGTTTGGGTTTTAAATTGGTGTGGAGTAAACAGCTCCAAGCAGTCTCTCAGTTAAACAGAGTGATCTGAAGACCTATGGCACAGCTCTTTCCATTCTGTCTTTCACTCAACACATCCCTGTAACATGCTAAGGGGTGCTGAAGACAGCCTTACCATAGCTATTTTTTAATTCAGTCCTAAGGCTTGCATTCAGAGCCCAAAAAAAATCTTTGTGACCAGTGTAAACACTTACTTGGTACATACGTTCACCAGCTTGGCTGCTGGTGTACCAGAAGTATTTGAGAGACCAGATGTCATGAAACAACAGGGGCAATTTTGTTGTCTTAATATTTCATGTGTCAAAAGAGGATCAGAATAAGCTAACCTGGTGAATATCTCTGCACTCAAAGGTAATTGTGTAAGTTGAGCAGCTCCAAAAAGAGAATTTTCCTGCTGATTCGTTAACTGTAAAATGAACTCAAAGACTCACAAAATGATTGAGGCTGAAAGAGGCCTCTGGAGAACCGACTCCTGCTAAAGCAGGAACATCTAGAGCAGGCTACCTAGGACTGCGTCCAGGCAGCTTCTGGGTGCCTTCAAGGATGCAGATTTCATTACCTCTCTGGCTAACTGTGCTAGTGCTTAGTAAACCTGACAGTAAACCAGTGCTCATACAGAACCTCCTGTCTATCAGTTTGTGCCCACTTGTGATCTTGTCACTGGGCACCACTGCAAAGTGTGTCGCTGCATCTTCTTCTCACCCTCCCTTCAGGGATTTATATACACTCTAAACCCCTGCCACAGACTTTCTCTTCTCCAGGCTAAACAGTCACAGCTTTACGGAATAGTCTTAGAAATTCTTGTCCTCTGCATTTAGAGGAAGAAATTGTGTTGACATTTGTCTGCAGCCAAGTCAAGAATATCTGGCCTCCAGCCTACAATCTACACCCATAACAATCAACACAGCCTGTGGTTTACTCATGTGTCACCTCGTCCCACAGGCCTTTTTGAACGTATTTTGTGTCTAAGTGATGCAACAAGGGCTTACATTACGTACTTGCCTTTATGACTTCGAAGTCTTTATGACTTTCAGAGACACAGAATGGGCAAGGCGTCCGCATAGGCAAGGTGGTTATGGACGAACACTAGTCCAGAGTTATGTATGAACAGCAACCAAATTACTGTTACATGGCAAGAAGGAACTACAGCTCTTAGGTACCATATTGCAGCCATATCATTATAAAACCTGATTCCTGTTGGATTATTTGATTAATCTCTATCATGGTAAATAACCAGCAAGGTATTGACCAGCAGTCCTTTTAGCGATACGTCCTCAGGAAAAGCGCCTGTTAAGAGAAGGGTAGGAGTAACATACCTCAACGCGGGCAGGTAGACTGAGAAAAGAGAAAAGAACAAGTATACCTTCTTAGGAAGCTTCTGGAGTACTAGGAAATTGATTCTTAGACCCCAAGGCTAGAAATACCAATATGGATTCACAGTGATGAACAATGCAAAATACTGAAATAAAACTTCATGGATTCATAGCTGCTGCCAGTGCACAGCCTCAAAGCACTGAAACTGAAATGGGAAAAAAATATCTCACTTATTAAATAGCTTTTGATTTGGGGAAGAGTGGAAGAGAGAAAAAAACCCCACAACTGATCAGAGATTTGAAATGAGCCTTTTTTAAAGGCAATCAGCCAAACTGGGCTCTTTTTTCTGCACCTGAAGACTAAATACCTATTACTAAAAAGCTGTTTCAGCACTGTTAACTTTATCAGAATCCTGGAAGCAGAAAAAATAAAGCGACAGGTTCTAACATGAATAAAACTGAGGGAGTCATTTCATTAAAGGAGTGTTTATAAGTAAAAATAGAGAAAAGAAATACAATTTGAGTACCAGAAAGAACCTAATCAATGACCGCTAGACAAATTACTTTCTGTGCAGAAAAAAACCCAGGTGGATGAATGTACAATTATGTCCATCCATGTCACATTATTAGAAAGCAGAGAGAAATGGCAAATTGGCCAAATAGCATTACTCAAGGCCAGCAATTTTTTCAGAGGGATATTCTTCCAATGGGTTCATGTGGGCAGTTTGAGTCTTGTTAACTAATGTAATTTCATATCAGTTGTTGTAGTAACTTTTTTATTAACTGCATTTCCCATTGCAAGCATTACTTTCAATAAAATAGAGTAACTTTTTTTCTGGTAAGAGTGAATTGTAATGAAGAATAACTTGGCCAATAATAAAATAACCTTACCACCAGTCACAGAAAATTTCAAACGCCTTCATCTATACTCTGATAATATTTAAGATCCTCTTCTAGTGGATACTTTTGGCTTTATTAAGAATACAGCTTTCAAAGGTTTAACATTCATTTCCCTAGTGATAATCTGTATTTTTTTTTACACATGTATTCACATGTGTTATACAGCTTAGAGGAGGAAAAAGTAAAAAAAGGAAAATGACCCTCAGTTATCAATAATCTGTATTCACATCCTTGCAATCCTTATTGAAATATGTTGTTACATCTTTTGATATAACTCCCTGCAAAAAGTACAAGCATCTGCTTTTTCACAGAATTGGCAATGGGTTACTTATCAATAGAGCCAGCCTTCCCCTGTTGCAGTTGCTGCTGCTAGCCATCAAAGCTGTCCATCAGCTTCTGGATTACGTTATTCTCAGTTTTCTTCACAAAAATAAACTACTGCTGTAATAACATGACATGAAATGATGGTGTGAACTTGCATATAAGCTCCTTAGTGACCTTAATTAATTGGTCTTCAATTTGGGATAGGAAAAGATATAGCATAAAACCAGGTGTAAAACAGTGAAGACAATAGCCTGTCTTTCTTAGGAAAAAGGCAGCACATAGAAATATTCCTCATGGAAGTGGGTTTTATGAAGTTTAATGAAGTGGAAACTAGTAAATTATTCTCTTATTCACACATTTAAATCCCTGATTTTCATATTTCTCCTTTCCTTATAAAGTTGACTGGCTGAAGGGCATGAGCAGGGAAGTATAGCCTGTCTTATCAGTGAGGCTGTAGAGAGCAAGCATATTACACTACTCATTGATTAAACAAACGAATTACAGATTTTGAAAATATCAGGAATATATTTTGCCCTTTTTTTGAAGCTTAATAAAAACAGGGCAGTCAGTGCAGAACAAAATTTGATGTTACAGAAGCAATAGAGTCTCCTTGGTGGAGTCTGAAGTCCATTCTTGTCCCATCAGATTAAGTTAAAAGGAGCAGGAACAGTAGGTACTGCAGCTACAGGAGAATTAGCAACTTGCAGAACAAGAGAGAATGTAAGGCCAGGAAGTGGGTTTAAAACAGCAGCAACCTGGCCTAGGTCTCCTTCACTAATAGCGTCTACACATCAGAAGAAATCACTGTAAATCTTCCTCATGAAAAGGAATCTAAGGAAGGAGAAGTGGGACAGCTGCCTGCTGTGTCAATAATGGATTTGATCACATGGAACTCTTTGAACATAAGGGTTGAGAGCTCTTGGGTGAAAATCAGAGAACAAGTCAACAAAGGAAATTTTGTTGGTGGTGTCTACTACAGGCGACCTGACCAAGAAAAGGAGGTAGATGAGGAGTCCCTTTGTTAGCTTCAGTAATCTTCCTGCTTTCTGGAGCTGAGCCTGGTAGGGGACGTAAACCAACTGTAACACCTGGAAAAGTGGCCCAAAACACTGCAAGTAGCCCAGGAAACAGGTCCATTAAGGATAGTTTTCTAGAATGGGTGATGGAGACTCCAACCAAAGAAGATGCATTGCTGGATCTGTCACTCACTAATGCAGAAAAACTTACGTGAAAGGTCGAGACTGTAGGTAGTCTGGGCTGCAGTGGTCATGCCCTGGTGACAGCCAGCGCAGCTTCACCAAGGGCGAAATGTGCCTGATAAATGTGGTGGCCTTCTAGGGTGGGGTTAGAGCATTTGTGGATGAGGGAAGCGTGGCTGATGTCATCAGCCTTGAACTGTGCAAAGCATTTCTCTCTGTCCTTCACAACATCCTTAACATGACTTTGACAGGTAGAGCACTCAGTGGATAAGGAATTGGCTGGTTGATCTGACTCACAGAGGTGTGGTTAATAGCTCTGTGTCCAGGTGGAGACAAATGATAAGTGGTGTCCCTCAGAGGCCTGCATTGGCACCAGTATTATTTAATATCATCCTCATTGACATGGTCAGGAGGATCGAGTGCACCCCCAGCAGGTTTGCTGATGACACCAAGCTACGTGGTGCAATTGACACACTGGAGAGAAGGGATGCCATCCAGGGGCACCTGGACAGACTTGAGAGGTGAGCCTGTGTGAAACTAATGAAGTTAAACCAGGTCAACTGCAAGGTCCTGCACCTGGGTCAGGGCAACCCCAACCACAAACACAGGCTGGGCAGAGAATGAATAGAGAGCAGCCCTGAGGAGAAGGATTTGGGATAGCTGGTGGATGTGAAAATGAACATGAGCTGGTAATGCGCACTCGCAGCTCAGAAGGCAAACCATGTCCTGGATGCATCCAAAGCAGCGTGGCCAGCAGGGCTCTGGTGAGAACCCACCTGGAATAACGTGTTCAGCTCTGGGGTCTACAGCATAAAAAATATATACCCACCTGCTCAAGTGTGTTCAGAGCTGGGCCAAGATGATGATCAGAACACTTGAGAACAGGCTGGGAAAGTTGGGATTGTTCATCCTGAAGGAGGGAAATCTCCAGGGAGACCTTAGAGCAGCTTTTCAGCACTCATAGGGGCACTACAGGAAAGATAAGGAGGGGCTTTCTGTCAGGGCATGAAGTGACAGGGCAAGGTGTAATATATTTAAATGGACAAAGAGTAGGTTTAGATTAGCTATTAGGAAGAAATTTTTTACTGTGAGGGTAGTGAGGCACTAGAACACTGCCCAAAGAAGCTGTGGATGCCCCAGCCCTAAGAGTGTCCAAGGCCAGGCTGGATGTGGCTCTGAGCAGCCTGGTCTAGTGGAAAGTGTCCCTGACCATGACAGGTAGGGTGAAACTACATTGCTCTTAAGGTCCCTTCCTACCCAATGATTCTAGGATTCTAGGATTCTGACTCCCTGCCAAAGTCAGAAGCAGACACAAGGCTCAGGCTCTACTTCCAAATCCAAGGCAGCCCTCTAGATAAACATGACAAGGCTGCATTCAAGTTCTTCATGTTTCTCAGAAAAGAGAAAACTCTTGTGCTTAAGCCACAATAAAAAGCAAGAAGACCAAACAGGAATGGATTTTGGAGAAAAATTGCAAGTAGCCTGACGTCCATACTGTGTGCTAGAGAAGTAATTTCTAGACAGTAGCTATAGTTTTGCTCCATGTATTACAGATTCAACTCTTGTGAACCTGCTGAAGTCAAGTCACACATATGCAGAGTAATTACTTTGACATTGCTTTTTACCTGACATACTTCTGCACAGGCAGACCTTGAGAATGAAGAAGGAGTTCCCACAGAGGTCCCACTACCCAATCTTTGACACATGTCAATAATATTCAACAACATGACAATAAGATTAAGTCCAGGAAAAAGAAGGAGAAATTTTACACAGCTCAATTGCTGTACAATGTTTATGTTTCATTTTAGTGGATTAAGTGGCAAAAATCACACATTTTTGAATAATCATGTAGGCATGCTAATACCCAAGACAAAAAGGACACATGATGAAGAGATGTTTGCATCCAAAACAAAGCTAGCCTTTGACAGTGGGCTTTTATATACAATGCAGTGGTAATACAAATAATGCAGTGGAATTAATTATAACTCAGCACTGCTGCAGATTTAGAGACCTACTCCTAATAGACTCCAGTTCTTACATATTTTACAATCTTCCAGGTTTTCAAAGATATGTCTGATTAGGAGATGAGATCACAAGTTTAGCAGACTATTTAAAGAGCATAAACCAATGTCAATTTTTTTTAATGAGATCTTTTCCTTATTGTTTAAGCATATGTCTTACAATCATGAGAGAAGGATGGTAGAAAGAATTCTAGTTTTTCAAAGTTCAAACTTCTTTTAATGTTACTGTAATGATTCCTTTCCCTAGAGATTTTCACACCACTTGACATGCTTACATAATCCTTCTAGGTCAAATTCAGGTTTCATTTAGCTGCAGTAAAGTCTTAGAGTTAGTCCTCGTCCCATTAAAAATCAATAGTAAAACTTTACTGATCTGGGCTTAGATTTTCAACTGGGTTTCTTTTACTTACCATTGGGCGCACATCAGATTTAAATTTAGGTCCCCAGAAGCAACTTAGCAGTTGTAGAAATGAACAGGTATGTGTGGTCATATGCAATGTGTACATTCAAGTGTACATACTGTAATAGCGCTTTACTATTTATTTGAATGTCATTAAATGTTGCTTTTTATGAGCCAAATTGAACAATACAGACAATAATTCTGTTAAAATTTGAAAGAGCCATTTACACAATTAACAATTAACATGCAACAATCTGTATATTTCTTACATGGCAGACATGATTATAATTTTCACTATTTAAACAAATTATCTGTTAAATCAGTTCTCTTGGGGAAAAAACAATCACTGAAGTAAAATATACAACAGCTACATCTAAAATACATTTGTAAAAATTCAAGAACTGCTTCTGTTTCAAACAAATCAAGTTCCACAAGAAGAGACTGAAATTATACAAGGTCGTCTACTGATTGCTGCTAGGCCATCTACTGATTGCAATACTTGTACTACCTTCAAGCTAGATTAAAGTAAACCAAATAAAATTACCTGTAAATGTAGTAACTTGATATTCTGTTTTGATTGTCTTTGCAAGTTTCAGTTTATATTTTTTAAGCTTGTAAAAATAATTAGACAGAGACAGAGACACACGTTGAAAACAAGAGACAATAAATCGGCCCTCTGGGGGCACGGGAAAAAAAAACTGCCTAAAAACCTGTTCTACTGAGCTCTGTTTGGTATACTCATCAACAACATCAAGCAGAAAGTGCCTTCTATTGCCTGGTTACTCACATACTGTTAGTGTGGTTACTTCTGTATGAAAATGGTTGCGGAGTGTTTGCTACTTGCTAATAGTGATCCTATGACACAAACAAGCCACAAACTGCCAACCTTTTCTTTCAGTTTTAATTCTGTTTGTACGTATTCCACATCTTCCACACCATACTAATCTTATAGTGTGCAAGATCAAGCTACTTCAGCTCAGTAGCAGTGGGGTTGTTGAAAAAAAATCAGAAACATCTAAAACATAGAAATAGTTTTGGGCTTCACTGAAGGTAAGAGTCAAGTTGCTAAGTATCTTGGTGAAAAATTTTCTAACAGAATAGAGAATTGGCAAAGAAATCCCACTGCAAAGCAGGGAAACACAGAAGGAAAATTCTAAATTCCACTCAAGCTCCAGTAAGAACAAAGAAGTAAGAACAAACATTTTTTAATGCCCCTTTGGTTTGGTGTGAAGTTCTACCAGCACACAGACGAGAAGGTTATTTCTCTGCACAGTCCTGAATCTACCCCTTAAACTTTTTTCCTATCAAAAACAGCAGGGTTTTTTCTGTTCTTTGTTTATCCTCTCAGCCTTTTTTTTTTACCCCAGTCAATAGATAGAGTAATTTCAATGAGAGTAGAAGGCATTTTTGATTTTTTTTCTAATTACCAAATATTGGAGTCCTTATCTAAAAGCTTCTGAAATAGTTTTACATATTGTTAAAGTGATATTTCTCACCTGTCCACTGTCCTTTTTGTTGCAATACTGGTCAAAGGGAAATATCCTTTCCTGATGCAAAAACACCTGGAAATACCTAAAGCACCTGGTCTCATACAAGATTTATGATAACTCAGAACATAAAGGAGACACAGCATGCATTTCCCAGGTAGCCACATCCAAGACAGCTCCTAATTACTGCCAGAACTTTGCATTTTTTTCTTAAACATATCACACCCAGCCCCCAAAACATTCAGGAAAGGATCAGAAGCAACGAAGTGATACCTGCAGGAGTATGTCAATGCCAGTAAAGGAATTCAGTGATAACCATGTTCAGAAAGAAAAAGGTAGGGGAAATCTGTGGGGCAATATTCCTATTTCATTAATGTACTCTCAGTGTCAGCTTCCCTAGTCATAGGGAAGAAAATTGGTAATGCATCTCTTCCTGCTGCCATTAAAGCCATTAAAGCCGAGGATTCGGAAAAGATCTGGCAGCAGAGGGAATTAAAAAGGTACATTACTTGGAGTTTAAAAATGTCCTTCAAATGTGAAGTAAAATAAGATACTTAGGAAAAGGTACATATATCAAAAAGAAAAAAAAAATCTACACAGAAAAACAAAATACCTCTCTGACATTTATCGAGTACTGCTTCCAAAATTATCCACCACTTTTGAAATCATGTTCAAGTACCAACAAATGCTGAGTACCAAAATCAATGATCCACGAGGGCATGCTCTTACTAGTATTAAATGCACATCTGAAAAAATTAAAAAGACAAAAAGTTATAGAGCATAATCTTTCACTACATCACGCACATAAACTTGCCACAAACCTCTCCTTATTTCTCCACAAAAATGAGTAGTTTTTCCTTGGCAAAATAGCAATGTTCCATCTACATAATATGCATATTTAAGAATATGCAGTGGTCTCTCATCACTATCAGAAAATTTCTATGTATTATGTTTTCTGAAAGTTTTACTTCACTAAAATAAACTGTCCTTTACTATGGCTGATCCACAAAGCAACTGAAAACCAATCTCATTTTCATATTTCCTGCAAGTCCTAAATGGGCTAGCATTCACAATCAGAGGAGGAGCTCAGTGTTAACAGCTTCTCTTAATGTAAATCTGCAGCATTATTTGTGACATAGCACTGCCCTGAAGAGAGGAGAAAAAACCCCCAAAACCAAAACACTAATAATCTGCCTCCAGCATTTGGAAGAAGAAAGGGAATTTTGCTGTAATCAATATTCTTATCAGTTGCTATAGTAATGCCTGGCAAAAACACTGCATGAGAAATCTCCTGAGAGTTTGGGAGCTGGTCTCTATGCCTTGGCTTAATTGCTTCTTTGGTGATGCTTCTTGCCTCTTAGTTTGACTTGGTGTCGGATTTACGGCAAGACAGCGGTAACAACTGAGTGGAATTACAAACCCTGAAATTGTCCTGTACAGCAGCCCAGGGTATCCAATCAGCAAAAGTGAGAAGAGTGCATTTCAGAGCATCATTTTCCATTAGCTTCTTCGGATTACTGTTTTTTACCTTGCTCACTGTTTTGGCCCACATATCCTTGTCTTCTCTCTAATACCAGCTCCAGGATTCATTAGGCTCAGTGTCAAGGCAGATCAACTATTTTGTCTTGCCTCCTTTCTAAAGAGATGGTTTCTGCCAGTTCAGGTCACTGATCTGTCTGGTCACACAATGTTAGCCATGGCACACGGCAAAAAGTTTGATCCTGCAGAAGGAGTAGGAAATGGAGAGAGGAAGAATACCCCATCTTGGCAACACATACCGAGGTCTTCTTAAGTCACATAGCAGCAGCTTTTGGGTGCCTCTCTGGATCCCAGAACATGAAATTTTATTCCATATGTGCACAATGCCTTTAATATTTCAGGATCCTGTAATGAAAACAGGCCTCAATAATGCTGTGTGCACACATAGAGCTCAAAAGATATTGTCTTAGAGTTCTAAAGAGCTTACGGGTTGAAACTAAAAATATCATTACAGCGCAGTCACTGCCAGCGTACTCTAAGCATTAAACATGAGACTGAGGAAAGTAGGGAATAGGTGTAATATTAGAACAGGTCTGAGACATTAGCTTCTGCTGTCTGCCTTCTTGCATTACGTAGTATTGCCTATGCTACATGGGGGTTTTGTTGTTTCCCTTGCAGATATTTGCATCCCGAGGACACTTGTGTGATGAACTGGACAAAAGAGCATGTCACCATGACTATTTCTGTATCAAAAGGGTCTGGTTTAGAAAAGAGATTTTACTTGAACATTGATGGAGAAGAATGCTTTTTAAAAATTGTGTAAATCATTAGAATGCCATGAAACAAATTAAATTAAACAAATTAAATATAATGATGTGTAAACCAACTCTTTATATGTTGAATATGAGCACTAGAACGGGATCCTAAAAATAAAATTCCACTAATTGGAAACAGTCTTACAATCTTTGGTCCTCTGCATAAAGGAAGAAAAGTATCTAGCAAACTCAATATGAATGTTTGTAAAGAGACTTGCAAGTCCCCCAGATTATGAATTTGGAATTCGGCTACAGCATCACCATACTGACTGAAAAGAGTTTAAAAGGCTTTCAGCCATGCCACCAGCACAGTAGGATGGCCAGCCTCACAGCCACTATGCTCTATCTAAGCCACTAGAACAGAAGAGATGGAGGTAAAAGGGGAATTATACTCATTTTTTAGACATTTTTCTATTTTAATAAGATACAGCTTAGAGTACCTTATTTGCTGTGATTTGTTTGTCTGTATCAATACAGAATATATTCTCATCTTTTACATAGTTCAGGGTATTTTTCATTTACCTGACAACGGTTTGAAAGCAAAAATCTCTGGTAACACTTTCAGGGTTTTGACTGCTTGAATAGTTATTTGACAGCTTCAGAAGTGGGAGCTGAGTACTGGCATGGTTGAAAAATCCTATTGTCCAAGGTTAAATTTGAGTGGCAGCAGAAGAGTCAGAAAAGCTCAAAAATATTACCTAGGAATGCAGTTAAAAATAGACTGCTTTAAATAGACTAGTCAGATTTTAAGCCATTCTATTGACATCACATATATATGCAGGGTAGCTCTAGAGAAATTATCTGGATGGGGCAGGAGGTGCCAAGGCCAGGTTTAAGAAAGAATTTAGACAGAAGAGGAGCTCTGATGTGAACAGAGTCTTCTGACTTGAATTTAACATGTTATATGAGTAAATTCTCAATAACATAACTCTTCATCCAAATAAAGACAGGAAAACTTTTGATGTTTCTCTCTCACACACACACATGAACAAACCAAAACAATTCTGAAGACTTTAATTTTGAAAAACTAAATACAGTATTTAAGAATTCACACAAAATAACTTGCTATGCAATGCCTAGGGAAGTGTGCATGACAAATTTTGAGAAAAAAGTGCTGACGTTTGTCATGAGTCAAATTGCCTAGACACATCTGTTTGAGAGATACGCTGGGGCGAGAAGCTCTCAGAGCTCCCCTGCAAATAAATACAAATGCAAAGCATTCGTCTACCAGCTTTTCCAGCACACCACTTTTGGTCTCTTCTGCTGCACCCCTGATATGGCTCAGTCCTTCACTTTGTACCACTTTCATGTAAGTCCCATCTATTGCAGTCTCCAGTAAACTTGTAACCTGAACTTATATATGTATATATTCATCCATATATATATTCATTCATATATATATTCATTTATATGTCCTAGGTAATCTGTGAGAAAAATAAGTAAAGTGCATCTAAAAATGCATGTACGTGAAGACAGTGGATTTGATCTCTTCTACTTAAGCACTGAAGGGAAAAATAAAAAACCAAACAAACACAAAAATCCCAAAAACTGACCAACCAAACCAAAAAACCAGCCATCCAACCAACCAACCAACCAAAAACTCCTAAAGACTTCTTCATTTTAAGAGTATCTTTTTGTCTCTTCCATTAGAATTTGATAATGCAATTGTTTTCACTTTCAGAAGTACTCTGACAAAATGATAAACGCTTATAGAAAATGAGTACTCATTCATTAACATTTGCACTAAAAATCTGACCTACAGTGTTACTGTCCTGCGCAAACAATAGCACGAATCTTGAAGTGTTTTCTGAACTTCGGAAGTGAATTTTTTTAACCACTACTACTAGTGAGAAAGCTTGGTTTTTTGCCATTCATGTCAAAATGAGAGAGTAATTTTCCCACTTAGATTATTCTTGATAGCGCCTCATATTTTTCTTTCCTCAACAAAAGTTATGTTCTTTGAAACCGTGCTAGGTACAGCAGTGAAATTTACTATTTACTTCTTCTCTTGAAGTAAAACAGAGAGGAAAATAATTTTCTGAATGTATTATACACTAGTTAAAAACTCTGTGCCATCACAACATTTTTAGAGAGAAATTGCCTCCCTGACAATTTCAACTACCTGCCTTTCACTGGAACCTACATCTGTCCTATACAATTACTTCCATGGGAAAACAATATCAAGAAAGTACCCTTTCTGTGTTTGACATCTTCAGATGAGCTGGAAATTCAGAAACATGATAGCGTTACTCCATCAGACAAATTTTCATAGATATCAAACTCATGCTCTGAATCACTAGCAGTCCACTAAGCACTCCTCCCATAATAATTTTCTGTAGCACTGTATTTCTGCAGCACAGCTGGAATGCAGCTCTCTGACAGGACAAGGAAACATTTCACTGCACTATGTGTGATGTTCTGAACTTTACTTCTTCAATATTTTAAGTTTTGTCTCCAGCTACTTTCTTTTCTTTCCAAACTCTGTAGCCCGCCCCCAGAATTCTACTGGTGACTACCCTGAAGAAAGTGGCCACTTTTGCCTGATGTGCAATTTGCAGTTTCCACTGGAATCTCCACTAGGTGCCCGGCAAACCAGTTACACAACAATTTGTTTTCCATCCCTACCAGGCGGGATATCCTACACATTCAGAACAACCTGGACATGATGGACAAGCTGCTAAAATTCCATGGTAGTCTCATGTGTTTAAAAAGACCAAGTTCAGGGTGCTACACCTGGGTGAGAGCAACCTCCAGTAACAGCACAGGCTGGGGATGAACAGATGGGAGAGCAGCCCTGTGAGAAGGCCTTGGGGGTGCTGCGGGACGAGAGGCTGGACATGACCCAGCCATGTGCACTCCCAGCCCAGAGAGCCAAACGTGTCCTGGGCTGCATCCAAAGCAGCGTGGGCAGCAGGGGAGGGAGGGGATTCTGCCCCTCTGCTCTGCTCTGGTGAGACCCCACCTGGAACTCTGCATCCAGCTGTGGGGCCCCAGCATGGGCAGGACATGGACCTGTTGGAGTGAGCCCAGAGGAGGCAACAAAGATGGTTAGAGGGACGGGACGCTTCTCCTGTGAGGAAAGCAGAATTAGGGTTGTTCAGCCAGAAAAAGAGAAGTACTTGAAGTAAAAGAAATGGAGAGACACTATTTACAAGATCATGTAGTGATAGGAAAAGGGGTAATGACTTTAAACCAACAGTCAGTTTAGAGTAAATATTAGGAAGAAAATCTTTACTGTGAAAGTAGAGAGACACTGGGAAAGGTTCTCCAGAGAAATTGCGGGTACCCTTTTCCTCAAAGTGTTCAGGGCCAGATTCGACGGGGCTCTGATCAACCCGGTCTAGTGAAAAGTATCCCTGCCCATAGAAGTGGGATTGGAACTAGATGACCTTTAAGGTCCCTTCCAGCTGTACTAGTTGGAAAGTAAACCAGTGAGACATTCCAAGTCAGAACTACAATTTAATAGGAAAATTTTAATAAATGCAATAGTACAGAAACACTGACAGAGTCAGGATACAACCTGACACCCTGCTGGGCAGGGTGGTGGTAGCAGTCCGATTAAATGGTGGCTGCAGTCCTCCTNGGGCAGGGTGGAGGTAGCAGTCCCATTAAAGGGTGGCTGCAGTCCTCTTGAGGTGATAGATGTGGTTCTGTTGAAGCAGTGATGCTGTAGATGGGTCTGGTCTTCCTCTGAAGGTCCAGTGGTGATTATGTAGCTCTTGTCCTCTGGGAATCCAGTAGGTGAGGGCTGACAGACGTAACAAACCTCAGATTATATCCCGGTGGGAACGCTTTGTTCCTCCCCCTGGGCGGAGCACCTCACAATGGGATGATGTAATTTTATGAGTGATGCAGTGAGGCTAGATGGGCCATTAACAGAAGATACCCCTTGAAGGGAGTTAGCAGGGCTGTCTCATGGAAGAGATAAAGAACATTGCCCCACCTGGTTTTAACAGATGCTGATAGAATACATTCTTTTTGTTACGTCTTGCGTTGTAACCTAAGACACCAGCCCAGGACATTTCTCCATGATTTTGTGATTTGCAGGGTTGATTCAGGCACAAAAAAATGAATGTATATCGCCTCCTGAGAGGGCATTGCCATCCACAGATGCCTTTCTCTGCTCAGAAGCTTACCAGTTATAGAGCATTTATTAATATGTTCTTTTATAATTTATTACCTACCCAAAAGCTTCCCAAGATCTGCTCTGTTTACACATAACAAGATTTATAACATATGTCCATATTTTTTTAACATTGGACATAACTATGGCTCTCCTGATGAAAGTGCAACTTTAAAATGGCAGGGAAATTTAAAATTAATGCAAAGACTCCCAGTGCAGTTATTGAAGTGCAGATGTGCCATGGTTTAACCCCAGGCAGCAACCAAGCCCCATGCAGCCAGTCGCTCACTTCCAGACCAGCGGGATCAGGAACAGAATCAGAAGGATAAAAGGCAGAAAACTTTTGGGTTGAGATGAAGGCAGTTCAATAGGTATAGGAAAAGCCATGTATGCATGCAAATCAAAATAAGGAACTAATTTACTCCTTCCCATGGGCAGGCAGGAGTTCAGCCATCTTGATGAGAGCAGGGCTCCATCACATGCAACAGTGACTTGGGAAGACAAATAATATCACCACAAATGTCCTCCCCTTTCCTTCCTCCACTTTATATACCAGGCATGATGCCATGCAGCCCGGAATATCCCTTTGGTCAGTTGGCTTCACCTGTCCTGGCTGTGTCTCTTCCCAGCCTCCTGTGCATCCCCCAAGTTCCTCCCCATCGTGGCAGTGCAAAGAGCAGAAAAGGCCCTGGCTCTGTGTAAGCCCTGCTCAGCAATAACAAAAAACATCTCTGTATTACCAGCCCTGTGCTCAGCACTCATACCAGCCACTGTGAAGAAAGTTAACCCTACCGCAGCTGAAACCAGCACAGGATGAATCAATCAAGTAAGTTCTGTCTTGTACATGAGGGTTAAAACTTAAAAAGGATGTGTTTTCCCTCTTGTCATCCTGAATGACAACAAAGCCCATTCAAATTTTTCCCTTTGCTTCTGAAAAATTAATTTGTCTATACCATATTGACCAATTTGTGTCATTTAGAAACAGACAGAAAATGTTAGTATTTTATGTTTACTTCCTTTATTGGGTTGTTTTTCAAAACATGGGGTTGAAATTGTATACTCAAAGTTGTACGTGAACTTGCACACCCAACAGAACCTTTTAGGGTGAAAAGGAAATGCAAGCCAGTTAAGAGGGTGTGCAGAAAAACCCAGTTATCAATCCAATCTGCAACCTTATCTGCAGTTGTCTGCACTTTTGTGGCTATTATCACTCATTAATTTTTTGTGTGAAAAGAACCTCAGCCAGAATACTGCTGTGCCAACCACTGTATATGCACAGGAACACATAGATGTGCAATAGGCATGCACAAAAACATGCAGGGCTCTTATGTCTCTAGAGAGTCTTCAGTCTAGGTGACTGCATGAGTAGTCATTCAGCTATTCTCTTTATCCAATTCACTAGCCACATTCATTTTTAAAAGAGAAAGGCAAAATCTGAGGTCTTAATCAGAAAAACTGTTCATTTTCAGGGAATCAATCTGGACATAACAACCTGAACCTTCAATTCTGGAACAGGCATGTAGCTATCCACATGGAAAATACAGGAGCAGCCAAGAATAGTCATCTATATTAATAGATGAACTCTTTCTGACTTTAAGGGTCACTGAATATCAACGCACTAATTAAACAGTTCACCAGATTGACCCAATTGCACCCCTCACTCCTCCCATCATCTGCCCAGAAACCATTTAACAGCAGCGATATCCTCATCTAACCACACAGCCAGCAGTAATCATTGCTTGGTTTTCCAGACAGAAGACTACTAATTTTGAGGGCACTGTGTTGTGGAAAGCAGAAATTCACTGCAACTGCTCAGTGGAAAAGTCTGAACCTTTTGGCGCTGTGACTAATTTTCCCAGCCTGAAGGAATTCAGCCCATTATTGGCTTCTCCCCCTTCTGATTCAGTTTCCACAGAAGCCTCTCATCCTCTTCTGCATCGACACCAGAAGCTGGTTTCAGGAGTGTGAAAAGAGCAATCATCAGTAACTGTCAGTCCTGTGGGATTATCTTTGCCTCTGAGTCACCCTCCCTGCCCACAGACTGTTGTCATGGAAATCACTCTTCTGTTGTGCTGTAGGAATTGTCTCACTGCTGACCTATCATTCGGTTCTGCAACTTTCCCACCCCTGGGGAATGCTGTTCACTCACACCTCCATGTCCTGGGCATTCATGACCCTGTAGTCATTCCTGCTTTTTACTTTTTTATTCTGTCATACCAACGAGGGGTTTCCAAAGAAGAACAGATAACATTTGAAACAGGCAGGGAACAGAAATTCTGTGACAACTGACTGAAATTATGAGGCACCAGGCATACTGATAATGAGCAAGAAATACATACATATTATTAAAAGGAAAGCCCAATGGGCTTTATCATGCTGTTGGAAATAGCAAACCTCATCTTTATTCATTTTTACTCCTAAGTTGCCTAATAGAGGCATAGTAAATCTACTAGACAGCTACATTAAGAAAATACTAAAATTAGATATTCAAGTTATACGAGAAATAATTCTTGTGAATCTGTTCTAAAGCAGCTGTTACTGTCAAATAACAAAACAGTACAAGAATTAGTCCTCACATCCCACAGTCTTCTAAACTTCTGATCCAAGCAATGATAATCCTGCCAAGTCCTAAGCAGTCCTTGAAAAGTCTCACGTGAAAATAAAAGCAGTATCTGCTGAAGTGTAAGAGGAATGTTGATTTCTGTAAACAGTTTACAAACAGGAAAATTACAGCCCTCTGTCCTGACCCCACAACATCTCAGCCTGCAGCAGAAGGTACCAGATGAGTGGCATTGCTTGACCTGGCTTGGGCACACAGACTGTTCAGAGGGCCCCAAAACCCCCAGAACCCACTGTCCTTTATTTTCTCTGTCTTGCTCCCCTAGAGTCTGTAACATAATTACATCATCTGCTCTTCCTTAAACCTAGGCTGGAATTTGTTAACTTGCCGGTAGCAATTTTCACATCTTAGGAATTTCCACTTCCATGGTATTAAGGGGAATAATTTGCACCCTACAGAGCTTCAGCTTTTTTTTCAGACTGTTTAGACTACAGTTATGCTTGCAATCCAAGCCAGATAACCACTGAGTTTCAGGTGTGGAGTTAATGACGTTAAAATACAGCTGAATATTTTGGTAACAAATTCGAAAAGAGGATTCAGAACATTTCAAGAGATCAGGAAATATCAAAATACTCCTATGCTAGATTGGTTTTATGAGATTAGAAAGCAACAGCTCCTATTATTCATACTAGCATCAGAAAGGGGGGGGGGGGGGGGAATGTATGACCAAAATTTTTAAATAATGCAAAAAATCATAGCTACATATGCAATGACCCCATCAAAATCCAAAGGCCATTGTCAAGAAAGCTATAATTTGTTTCACATACACGACTTGTCTCTTTACCCTTTTTAGCTGAAATATTTGTTAAAATGCTCACTATTCTTTAAATTAAGCCATTTAATTCTCAGTTCTTCCAATGGTTAACATAACTTAATAAAGATTAGCCACTTCTCTCAAAGCCCAGTAAAAGTACTGACAGCTTAGCCTTGGTGTTTCCATTATTTAGGTAAAAAACACAGTGAAAAAAGTCTTAAAAAGAGAGTCATAACTGCACCAGTTAGAATAAAGGATTTTACTTTAGCACTGGCAAGTGATAATTATTTATCTTTTTAAACTTCCTATTTAGAAAACAAGAAAAAAAGCTTAAAATTTAAGTAATTTCTGCTACAGAAGGGAGCCCTTATAACACTTTCTAGTACCAGAAAGGAGTATACAAGATCTGGAGAGGGGGTTTTCACAAAGGCATGGAGTGAAAGAAGTGGGAAGGGCCTTAAACTGAGGGAGGATAGATTTAGATTAGATACTGGGAAGAACTTCTTCTCTGTGAGGGCAGTGAGGCACCGGCACATGTTTCCAGAGAAGCTGTGGAAGCCCCATCTCTGGAAGTGTTTAAGGCCAAGTTTGATGGGGCTCTGAGAAACCTGGTCTAGGTTGCCCTGGTCTAGGGCACTTGAAAGGTGCCCCTGCTTCCTGGCAGGGAAGTGAAACTACATGGTTGTTAAGGTCCCTTCCAACCTAAAACATTTTGTGATTCTATGATTAAAAAACAAACAAGTAAACAAAAACCTAAAGTACACAAACAAAACAAAGAAACAAAAAAAAAATCACACACAAAAAAACCCCCAAAACAAACCAAAAAACCCCCCAAAAATAACTAAAACTCAGCAATTATATGTCATCCAAAAGGATTTTTAATTTTTTTTTCCCCAATAATAAGGAGCAGGAGTTACTAAGAGCCTCAAAACTCACCATTTGATTTTACAGTGAGGTACCACACAGATAAAGCTTGTCAGCTCTGACTTCTTTGTTCATTTGCAGTGGGGATCCACTTCTCACACATTGGAAACTTTTATATGCAACTTTTGGCCCACTTACGAATTAATTGAAAAAAACTCCAGCAACTAATTTCTGTCTGAGACTCCCATCACTTCTCATTTGACAAATACTGCCATTCTAATTAATAGCTTTATCTGCTAAATGTACATAAGCTGTCAAACAAGTTCTGGATGTAGCCTCTGGCTTATTTTTGTGTTGAGCAATTTTTATGTCAAAGTTTTTGAGTGGTTCCTCTGCTGAGGAAGAGAGATAGTGTTTATATATTGATAAGAAAAAGAGGGTAAAATCAAAAATTGGAAATGACACATTTGGGATTACCATTTCTCAGGAGAAGACTAGAAATGAGACTTTAAAAGGGCTTCCATCTATATGGATCAAATGTAACCTTTCTGAAAAGGTTGCTGAAATACTGAGATGTTTAATTCATATCCTTGGATGCTGCTTTACATCAGTTTATTTTTATGCTCAGCTCTAAAGGACTGAAGATGTCAAGTTTCCTGAAAAATAATAGTTGGACTCATTGAGTAGGGCTAGCATTGCTTTGGAAAGTTTTAAGCAGCTGAACAATTATAAGGACAGCTTTCGATTAATGAATTCTATCATCATTGCTTTGAAGGACAGAGTTTTCTGTGAGTCACCACCTGTTTTTAAAACGTTTATAAGTGAATTATTATGTAGTGTAAACCATCAGTGCCACATTACTTCAGAGGTATACTGGATGAGTTAGAGTCCTTTTCATTTTGTTTAGACCACATCCTGAAAATACCCTTCACATCTTCCTGCACTTAAAACTATTACATTTGGCTAAAAGAACCTCTCGTTATATACTGAAAGTATTCCTTGTGGACAATAACAAACATAACAATTTGCTAGACTATTTTTAAATAACGTAAACATCAGTGAAGAAAATATTCAAAAATCAAAGTTTAAAACACATTGTTCATTTCCCATAAAACCAGCACTTAATAAAGATAATGGTTTGCATTTTATTTAAGTTACTTTTTAAAGTGTACTTAAATAGAATTGTTTCTGTAATAGTAGTTGTTACAGTGGTTAAAAAAAAAAACAACTTACATTGCAAATGTAACAGATATTTGGTTTATGAGAAGTCATTATCCTGAGAAAGGAGTCTGGGGAGGAGGGAGTGGAGAGAGGGAGAGAAGGAGGTGGGAAGCAGAAGTGAGGTATAGTTAGAGGCAGAGTAATAAAACTTTCCTAAACATCTTATGAGTTACAAATTATGGGTAATTTTTTCTTAATTAACCATAATGCAGGCAACGTCTATATATAACCCAAGATAAACAATGGAATTAAGCAGTTTTCCAGATGAAAGATTGCTCTGCTACTTGCAAAGCAGTACATTTTAGAGTATGTAGCAGCTGAAACTCTGGAGCAGCTGATGAAGTCCCAGGGGATGATCTTAGAAAAGGAAGAGAAAGAACTGAGAGGTCTGAAGAGTATCAATGGAGGTGGACAAAGCAAGGAAAAACTTTTCTGTCAATTCTGTTGGTGGAATTAGCAGGGTAACACCTCTGGAAGTAAAAAGTGAAGGACACCTTATGAGAAGTAAAAAAGAAAATGGATATCTGAAGGGAAGAATGCAGAAAGCAGGACCTTATTCTGGCAAGAAGGTCTCATTAGTGACCTTGATGACAACTGCTGTAGCTGAAAGCAAAAAGAGGAAATCTGGCTAAAATGGTTCAGCTGAAAGTTCAGACAAGAGCCTTTTGAAATTACTTTTTTACATTTAAATTTACATTTACATTTTTCACACTTAAGTTAATATTTTATTCAGATAGTTGTAGATTAACCATGAAGACTCAGTGAGTAGGGACTGGAGAGTGCAGATCCACTTGACAAAACACAAGTTAGTCTTCTGCATCTTACCTGTGAAATTTCATTTGCAGATGGAGTTTTTTATCACTTCCTTTGAAATATTTCTCTCAGGATTTTGCTGCTCAGATTTTTTTTTTCCTTAGTTACATGCTTTAGTTTTACCTTCCTGTTCTTGTTATTTTTGCAAATACTGGTAGATTTGCTTTCTGTCTGTCTTGCTTCTTTTCTCAATTATATCCAAAATTTATCTTTTATCCCAAACCAGACTATTATGTGGTATTTTATATTTATTTGTAGGGGTGGGAATAGGCAAAGAAGAACAAGAAATGGTCAGAGAAGATTATTTGATCTATTTTTATTTTCTTTTAACTCTTTGCTTCTTTGTTCCTCAGAAATGAACACGGTATGTGAAGAGAAACCTGGTTTTCTGAGCATCTAGATGGCTGCATTAAAGGAATGGAAAACAGCATATCAGAAAGTTACCACATATCCAAGTAGATGTGCACTGAGTTTAGAGCCCTCTTTGCTCACTTTTGCCTTCAGTTGCAGCAAGTATTTTGTGTAGCATTATAAATAGAACCACCATAATTTTATGTACATTGACATGCCATGGGATTTTCTCTATCAGTGTAAAATATGGGTCTTCTTTGTACTTGGCTGAGTTGTACAGTGACTGCTTTTGGAGACACCACATTCAGCTTTGGAACTGCAGTTTGATCAGCAGTAAGATGGTGGTAACAGAACGCACATCTCTTCCAGAATTATCACATTTGGGAGATGTAAACAGGAATCTTCCTGTCTCTTTGTTGATGGGATGGGTAATCCAACTTATTTTAAGGATTTATTTCTTTTCACGGATGGGTTTGATCTTGAGGTCTTGATCAAGTATCAAGATGTCAAATTATTTTGTAAAACACTACTTTCGTTTCTGAGCCAGAAAAACAAAAACTGGATATAAATCTGGTGCAAGACATCTGGCCCTCATATATGGATTCGAAAAATGAAGAAGTGCTTAAAATCATGGTATCGTATAAGCAAAGTCTTCTTCACAGCTGAAAGACCACACAGACTAATGGGGTTTCTGTTTCCCTCTTTAAATAGAACAAAACCACAACCCAGGTAATAATTAATGGATGTTGGAAAGCATGGGCTGTCAGTGAAGGCAATCTGCTGGGATGGCTATATTCTACCGCCTACAGCAGATTAAAGACACAACTATGGCTATGACAGCCTGTTGGTCTGAGTATCAGAATGATCACTTAAGTAGGAGGGCTGTGAGTGGTTCAGAAATAGAATTATCCCGAGACACATGTTACCTGGGACAGTGTTCAGCATTGCTATTGAGAGAACACCTCAGGCATTTGCAAAGGGTAAGATTCCTGCATAGCAAGTGAAAACAGTCCAGATCAGCCCTTCACTGTTACTTCTGTGATCTGCTGCATTTCCTGTGCTCCTGTTTCTAGCACTGAGCACATATCCTGCATATTTTCCCTTCACATATCACTTTTAGAGTATTCCTGGTGACAGTCACAGAACTGACATGGTGCACTCGGAACTTTCTCAGTCTTAAGCCAAAATGAAGATATGCAGGATATGTTGCTGGGGAGATCCAGGATATGCTAGTTCTGATAGCTGCTGTAAGTAAAATGAAAATTTGTTTGAGATAATTTAAATTCGTTTTCTTTCCGCACATGGGCTTCTGCCAGAGCAGCATATTCCTGTGTCTCTAGTAATACAAAAATGTTTCAAGGAAGGATTAGAGAAAGTTGTTAAATGTAGAGGAATAACAAAGGAGGAAAATTATATTTTTTTTCTCTTTTCTTTCTATTCTATTGACTTCCCTTTCTTGCATATATTAATTTCAGCCAAAAGCTTTAATACATTGTCAAACCAGATGTCACATGGAGCATTCAGTGCCCAAACTGGTGTCTTCACTCCTCCTGTTTTCTCCACATGCAAGATTTTGTTGTGAGGTAGGAATACTTCATTCATCCACTCCATTGGGCTCTCTAAAACTAGGCAGATGCAACGCTCTAAGATAAAAATTGTGCTTTAGGAATGATGTAAGGAAGGCTCCAAGTTCTTTTCTGTGTACCAAAGGCAGTTTATAAAGGTAAAGATTTGTTCATCACACACCACTAGAATAAAAAATAAAGATCACACACAATTTAAAAAGCCATCTGCAAGCCTAAGTTTTTCTTTTAATGTCTTATGCTAAACCAAGATATATTCAAATTCAGCAACTTCCTGCCATTTGGTTTCGAACTGGGCACAAACTAATTACATTCGTTAATAGTACTGAAATCTTAAGATACGGCATAAATCTTTTCTTTGAAAAAAGTTCCTTGCATCTCTCCAGCCTCTCTGCTCCAGAATATTTTTGTGCCCAGTACTTCACAGACACTTTAAGAAAGAAAGTTATGCCTTTGAAAGCTACGTTTCTTCATCCTCGGTGTGAGTACAACACCACATAAAATTAGTCCATTTATTTAGCCAGAAGAGAATGGTTACTGTAACTTTTATGTAAGTTCTTGGAATTATTTACTTAGTTTATATATATATATGACTTAATATAGCAGTAGGAAAAATACAGATAAAATTTGTGTTAAAGCAAAACATGTTTCATAGGTGATGGCCCTATGCTTAAGTTATTTCAGACTCGGTTTGAAAAGTAGACAGAATTTATGATAAAGTGAGAAGTCTATGTGATTACCATGTAATTTTGCTTGGTCTCACAGATTTAAAAGGTTGTCATCAGCTTGATTCTCTCAAAGTAAAGTGAATTATTCTCTGTGGTGTAGACAATTTCCCTCTGAGTGACAAAAGAACTGCTTTTTTTGTGAAGAACGACAGGAACAGCAAAAAATGTCAAGAGGAAACCTAGCTTTTTGGTTACCTTTTTTAAAAGGTAAGAGAGGCAAACTGCCAGTAAATAAACCTTTGCATCTCTGCTTCATGGGCCCTGCCCCAAACTGTGACAGAGTCAAAATTACCTATTTTGAAACCACAATTTCCTTCAAACAGCAGATCAGAACCCTTACTGAAACAGCTGCATTATCTTTGAAGCAATTTTGTATCTCTCTGTTTCATGGTTTATTTCATGATGATAACTCTCTCTCAACAGGTTTCTCTCTACCGATTGAAAGAAACACATCTTCAACACCCTTGCTATATACAATTTGTTCTGACCTGAAGAGTTTAGCTCTTGAAGGATTTGCAAAATGAGGGTTTTTTATTTGCAGATTAAATCCTTCCAACCGTATCAAATTGAATTTGCTACTCATTGATTTATAAAAATGTAATCTTAAACGTGTCTGATGTATGCAAATCAACTAAGCATTTGAGATCTGTTGAGTCTAAGGTTCTTCTTCAAATGTTTTCTTGCACAATGACTTTCTGTGCCAGACTTCCTGGCTTCTCCTATCCTTGATGCTGTAGCCTTCAGTTTCCTACCAAGATGATTTGTTACTGTACTTTTACATATCAGGACATCATCCTTTGAAAATGAGGTGAAATATTTCTGAACAAAATCTCTGTAGATAACTCACAAAATTTGTGGTCAATTAAGTTTTTGATGGTATGGATTATTTGAAACTATTCAAAACTAAAGTAAATTGAAATGCCTTGGGTTTTAGGCGGGGGTGGGATTAAGTGTTTTGAGGCAGGGGGGAATGGTTTTGGTTTTGGCAAGACTGGTTTATTTTTTCAGCAAGTAGTATCAGATTTATCACTGTAATTTCTGCAGCAAAACAAAAAAAATTAAGAGGCTCCTTTTATTGTTTATTTCAACAGAGACTTGAGCTGTAAATAACTACTCTGTATACTGGATACAAAATGAGCCTATTGGAAAAAAATTTAAAACCATATTCACTGCTAGGACTTCTTCCTGGGCCAGCCCCCATACTACATGATCACGGAGTCACAGAATGTGTAAGGTTGGAAGGGACCACACTGGGTCATCTGGGCCAACCTCCCTGCTCAAACAGGGTCATCCCAGAGCACATGGCACAAGACTTTGTCCAGATGTTTCTTGAATATCTCCAGTGAGGGATACTCCACTACATCTCTGGGCAGCCTGTTCCAGGGCTCAGTCATTCATACAGTAAAGTTCTTCCTCATGTTCTGGTGAAACTTCCTATGCAACACCTTCTTGTCCTGTTGCTTGGGACCACTGAGCAAACCCTGGTTCCATCCTCTTTACACACTCCCTTTAGATGTCCATTGTACACATTGATGAGATCCCCTCTCACTTTTCTCAAGCCTTTCCGCATAAGAGAGACGCTCCAGTTCCCTGATCATCTTTGTCATCCACTGGACCTGCTCCAGGAGCTCCCTGTCTCTCTTGTCTTCAGAAGCCCAGACCTGGACACAGCACTCCATATGTGCCCCTCCAGGGCTGAGTAGAAGGTCAGGATCACCTCCCTCAACCTGCTGGCAATACTCTCCCTAATGCACTCCAGGATCCCATTGGTCTTCTTGACCACAGGGACACACTGCTGGCTCATGGACAGCTTGTTGTCCACCAGGACTCCAGGTCCTTCTCCACAGAGCTGCATTCCAGCAGGTCACCCCCAGCCTGTACTGGGGCCTGGGGTTGTTCCTCCCCAGGTGCAGGACCATGCACTTGCCTCTGTTGAATTTCTTTTTTTTTTCTCTGCCCATCCCTCCCGCCTGTCGAGGTCTACCTGAAGGGCTGCACAGCCCTCTGGGGTATCAGCCACTCCTCTGAACTTTGTGTCATCAGGGAACTTGCTGAGGAGGCATCTGCCCCTTCATCTAAGTCACTGATGAATACATTAAACAACATTGGGCCCAGTATGGAACCCTGGTGGACACCACAGGCCTCCAACTAGACCCTCTGCCACTTATTATGACCCCCTGGGACCTGCTGTTCAGCCAGTTCTTACTACACATCACTGTCTACTCACCCAATTCAAACCTCCCAAGTTTGCCTAAGAGGATGTTTGGTGAGACAGTGTCAAAAACCTCGCTGAAGTTAAGGCAGACAGTATCCACTGTTCTCCCCTTGTCCATCCAGGTAGCTGTTTCATTGTAGAAGGCAATCAGATCAAGAATTATTTATTTTGGTGAACCCATGCTGACTGCTTCTGATAATCTTCTTGTCATCCATCTGGATATTGATGGCCTCCAAGGCAAAGCACTCCTTTACTTTTCCAGGAATTTAGGTGAGGCTGACTAGCTGATAGTCCTCTGGGTCCTTCTTGTCCTTGTTGAAGATTGGAGTGACATTTGCTTAATTTCAGTCCTCACGCACCCCTCTGGATCACCACAACCTTCCAAATAGGATCACAGGCAGCATCTCAGCACTCCTGGATGCATTCATCAGGGCCCACAGATTTTCAGGTGTTTGCCTAGATGTTCTCTCCATGTGAACTCAACTCCCTCTGACAAAAGGAAAGTGTCCCTTCCAACATTCCTTTACCCTGCTCTTCTGAGTCAAAGATTCCTGAGGGCTGATCCTGTCAGTGAAGACCAATCCAAAGAAGGTGTTCAGTAACTCTCCCTTCTCTGTTTCCCACTAACAGGGTCCCCTCTGAATTTAGTAGCAGGCCCACATCAATACTATCATACCACTATAAAAATACAAAAACTTACATAATGAAAACTGACCTGCTTATGATGATTTGTCCAGATTAAAGCTAAGTAAGTGATAGGATTTGTCTGTTGAAGCCATATGAGCCACTGCAGACACACAAGCTCTTACTGCCCCTAGAAGTGAAGGCTACTATTGGCTGCACACTGTGAATTTACTCCATAAACATTCCTGTATCTTGACTGTGGTTTTGTATCAGTCTTCCCAGATAGAGTAGTAATGCTAGTCATTTTATGTTTTCCCAGAGGAGGGATTCTCTGGCCTCATCATCATTCCCGCTTCTTGTAGACATACACTAGCATGCTCTGCAGGCCAAGGATGAAATGGAGAGGCCTCTCCACAGCTCCTTACCTCATAGATGAGTGCTAAATCACAAATGTAACTACGGTTTTCCACTGAAGAATTAGCAAGGCAGTATACATTTAATGCATATAACTGCAAATCTAAACACAGATGTGAGAGGGGACTTTCTCACAAACTATCAGAAGATGGTTTAAATAATTCAATGTCCTGTAGTCACTTGAGCAGTGGATCTGTTTTCCTTAAAATACGATGGGTTTAGATGAACACTACTTTGATTCATTTCCATCACAAGAACTTGCACAAGCTAAAAGCAAAAGCAACTCCCCACCTGCACTTCTTCATTATGATTTTTATCATTTGAGATGCTAGTTCATTTTCTCACAAAAATCTATTTTAAATTACTTTGGACAGACTCATGAGCCCAGGAGAATTGTTGTCATATACCATTTTCAATTAATTATTATATCTACTGCTCCTCAGCAGGCTTTGCCAGGAGAGTGTGGAGATTAGTCTTTGACTGTCAGACAGGCAACACACACAACACAAACACAAACTGCTTTCCAAAGATCTGGATGCTATTTGTGCAGTAGAAAGGTTGCAGTCATAGATAGGTAAACATGAAACAAGAAAACAGATAACAGGTCAAGCCAACCCTCCACAGTCCCTGGATTTCACAGAGACTCACTCGCAGTGTTTACTATTCCTTCCAGTCTGCTGCAGTGCTGCTACATGAAAACTTAACCTTTGCAACAGGAACAGTAATTTCCAGTCTTTCTAAAAGGCATCCATCCCTTTTCAGGTCTGCAACTCCCAGTTCACTTCTATCCTGTTAAAGGTCAGTGCAATAGTTTGTCATTTTTCTCATAAACAAGTTTGTAACTTGAATATCCACTTAAAACCCCACTGCTGACTATCAAAACACAGGCAGTAGAAAGAAAACTCAAATATTTTTGAATGAACAGTTGCAAATTATCTGAAGAAATGACAATCTGCTTCTAGACACCTGCTGAGCTGAAGAAGAAACTAAATTACAACAGAACTAATTTAGAAATAATTATCTGTGACATTTACAGGAAAAATTTTTTCTGAGCACGAGAAACAGGAACATGCAAGCAATCTCCAAGCATGCAGATTACTTACAAGATTGACCTCCAGTGGATCTGCATCAAAACACATATGGCCAAAGCAAAATCAGAATGGAAAGATATAAAAACATGGGTATTAGGAAACCACTGTCCAAATAAATCAGAAGACCCCAAATAACTTAAAGACCAAAATAAATTGTTTTGTTGGGGTTTTTTAAATTCCATTACAGTGACCACAGAACCACAAAATAGAATACATTGGAAAGGACATCTGGAGGTCATCTGCTTCAAACACCTCACTCAGACCAGTTAGATGGGCTGTGACCAGTCACAGCCTGGATATCTCCAAGGGTGAAGAACCTCTGGGCCCCTCTTTAAGCATTTTGTCATCCTCGTGGAGAAAACCTTCTGTGTGTTTAATCAGGATTTCCCTTCTTGCAGATTTTGTCTGTTACCTGAGACATTTTGAGTTGATTTCTCTGTAAGTAGTCTGTGCTTTTTGTAATCCACTCTTTCGTTGTGGAAAGTGTTATAGATACAAAAATTAAATTCAGTACCAATCATACATACCCTGTCATACTGGCACTCTCAAATTACATCAGAAATTGTGCACCTCTCTTTCCCAGATAATTTGGAACAAAACAGAAATAGGAAAGCAGAGAAAGTAATGAGTATGAAAGTAATTCTTCTTCTGTGCAGAACACGGATCTAAGACAAAAAAGAAGCTATTTTTGAGGATCACCTATTAGCTCCTTGATTCTGGATATTTCTAACCTGCAAGACCTTTCAAAGTCCTGTACCTGGCATTAGTATGCTGCAATTTTACTACAACAAAATAATTTCTAAATTCATTCCTTTTCCTTTTTGCATACATGCAGGTAGAATAGGACCTTGAAAGAGAAGGATGGATGACAAGCATATTGTCCTACTGGGAGAGGAGAGAAAGAGGCAGGGAAAGACTGGGAAAGAGAGAGAGAGAGATATTTCTTTTTTCCTTCAATTTTTTTTCTCCCAAAGTAGCCAGAGTTATCAAGTCTCCCTGCCATAGGTTTGCTTCCAATTCAATTCTAGAATCCTGCTCCTGTCTGGACTTGAGTGCACCAGACCATTTAATCTTCCTAAAACAAGGATAAACATGTTTTTTCAGAGGCTAATACTTTAATCCTCAGGAGTATCCCTACGAGTGTATAGTGTGAAACATTGGTTCTTTCCAGCTATGAAACTTCTGTGTCGTTGTATGTGTAGCTCTGTGCACTGCAGTAAGGAATGCCTATCAGAGCTCAGAAAGAGGCCTTTTTTGTTTGTGGACCACGTAAAACATCCGTGGATGTAAAACCCATGTAAAACCCTTGTGGAATTATTTTACACCTTTAATTTTTCCTCATTTATTTGAACACATACATTGTAGAGAAATTCTGGACAATATTTACTTAGGGTAGTACCCATATTATTTTAGGTATTTCTTTTTTCTTAGAATTTCAGATTATGCAACTAAAATTAAAACAAGGAACACAACATCTGTATTACATACAATATGAAAATGGTTTCTTCCTTTTAATTTTGTGGAGTTTTCTAAAAAAGATCTGTCATGCAGCAGTAACATTAGAAACAGTTTTTAAACAGGGAAAGGTATTACATCATGAAGCCAAATTAAAGACTACATAAGGATAATTAACTACCTAGAGATACACATAAGTCTCTATCTGACTTTTGATAATGTCTGCATAGGTAATTTTGGGAATAAATGGATATAATATACCTTAGTATATTAGAAAGTTCTTTAGGCATTGACCTTCATGGTTAGACAACAATCTTTACCATTTTTATTTTCTTTTAATCCATGAATTAATATTATCTAGATTATCAACTGCAATGACAAGGACCTCAAAAACTGTTACAGTTCAGCTAGATCAGATCAACTACTTTTCAGTGAAGCCAGGATAGTATTTTCAAATGTCCCACAGTTCTCCGTCTGAAGTAATTCCTGAACTTGAAAGTTCAAATCCCACTGAAATGTAACACAACTCCTATTCATTTTGAGAGTCTTTGAAAGTTTGCTTATTAAGCTTCCAAAGCTCAGATCTTCAGAGAGATGCCAGTGTCTCACAGGTTTCAATGGGAGATTGCTAGCCATTCAAATGCTTTTAAGCAGTGATACATAGTTCTTTGCTGAAAATCAGATAGAGACTGCTTTGAAAATATACATAGGTCCCAACAAGAAACTTCCCCAAAGCAGTGTGAAAACTGTTCCTCTGAAAACATGGCACTGGCTGCCACACAGAAATAGTTTTTGTCTTTGTTGTTATGCAATCTTCTGCCCCAGCTGAGCTGTGTCAGGACAACTTCAGTTACAGCCCTGCACTGAATTTAGTTACACCTCCTACAAACAACAGAGCAAAGGAAAATACTCAAATCATTTGCATTAGCAAATGAATAGCTAAAAATACCCTAGGGTGATTAAACAGAACTAGACAAGGTAGGCAAGACCCATCACCTAAAATTAAGCATCAGAGTCTCTATTTACCTCATCTCAGTTTGATGGCTCTTAAGGAGGAGTATGTGTGACAGAGAAAAATCTAAAAACCCATCCATCTGGTCATTCAAGAGGGAGAATTTTATCAGATACTTGCTAAGAGGGAGAAGCAGGATTTTTTTTAACCAAATGGTGATGCTGAAATAATGGGTTAGCCTCGGGAGTTACCTTAATCATTTTCCTATTCTATAGCCTGTGATCAACAAACTTTTTCCTTACCTTATGTGATTTGCTCTGATAGAGCTTCAAATCTTACTTTTTCCTTATTAGACCATAATTGAATAAATGTGTTAAAATGCCTGTGAACTTTCACTCCACAGCAGCTTAAAAAAAACCCCGATATGAGCACTTTTAAGATTTCACAATTTATGCAAAGGAATGTAAGAGTGCTGTCTGGCTTCTGCAAAACACAGAAGCCTCCTCTTCTAAAGCACGAAGCTTATTGCCTGCCACAATTAGATATATCAACAATTTAAGTAAATGCCGTCACTTTTTTTTTTTTTTTTTTAAGCTACCAATGGCTTAAAATTTCAGTGCAGAACTGGCCATTAGAGTTAATCTTTATTTCTGGCAGAATTCATTAATTCACATGGGGAGAGATTTCACAAAAAAAGATTTTTCAAAAATTTCACTTCACAAAACTCACGGGGGTTTTTTCCATATCTTCACTGTTCTTTACAGCACTGTTCTCTCAAATTTAGTGCAACAACAGAAGTAGTGCATATTCCTCCTAAATTACTTCAGTTAACTTGTGGAACTACTACTCAGTTCCACCATCTTATGTTAACACATTTTTTAAAATCTGACCAGCAAAGCAGAAATCATTTCCTGTCTTTGAAATCAGTATTTTTTAAAATGTCTTAGCATTGAGTTAAGCAGTAAAGTGTTTTTAAAAAGCATCCACATTGCTTGATGTCTTTCACAGGGATACTGTGATTAGCCTAGTTATACGGATAAGGATGAAGCCTGACTGCATCCAGGTTTTCTCAGGCTTGACAATCAGGCCTGGGGGTTGTCTGAATTGCCAAGAGTCATGCCTATACACCTTCTATAAACTGTACAGTCATTTATACATCTTGGAACCAAGAACCATCTTCAGGTGTATCTAGTACGGAAGCTAGATGAATGAAAACAGGAATGAAGTTAAAAGAACTGGCTTCTAACCTCCTTTACAGGAATGTTGTTGTGGGGTTACTTTAAAGTGTGTGGAGCTAAATGCAGTGTTTGACTTGTGGAATTGATAATTTTTTTTATACTCTTTTGTGAATTTTTCAAGAAGTTAGATAACATCAGCACTTCATTCACATGATGACACAATCTGTATAGGAGAAAGCTGGTTTAAAAATTAAACAGGCCAAGGCTAAAGTTTTAGAGCGTATTTCTGGACTTTTTAATGATCCGAGAAAGAAAAAGTAATTAAATATTTCAGCTGCTTGCCAGCTATACTGCACAAAGAATCTGGAACTATTGTCCACTTTGAAATTGAAAACAGAATTTAATTTCTAATAGAAGAGAAAACATACACAACTTTAGGAAAAGGCAGATGCTGTTGGCTGATCCTAACATATCCAAATAACACATGTATTACAATTAGGAAAACTTACTTTAAAAAACAAAATGGAGGAGTGAGCTGATATGCATTGCTGAACTCAAGTATTTTGCAGGAGTGGCAAAAAATATCTGGCATTAAAATACTTTCGTTCTGCTCATAGAGCTCGTAGAGCTCGGTGGGGTATGTTCCACATTTCAGAGCCCTGTCTGTGTCCTGGACATGAAGTCACTGGCCAACAGAAACAAGCGTTGCTCTAGAGTTGTTCACAGCCATTCTACTCTGTGCCCTGTTCATCCTGGGCTGGCCAGCAGCCCAGCTGGCCCATGGCACCCACCTAGCCAGCCTGCAGCTTTCCTTGCCAGGCATCTCTGCAGCCATGGGGGTCAGGGTGCCTGGGGACTGCCCCCTCCAGTTTCAGTCCCTGACACTGCCTCAGCCAAAGGCATCAATTCCTCCTTCTTGCCTGACATTGCCAAGACAGTTGAAACTTGCAGAAATGGAGCAAGGTACCTGATATTTCTACAGTCTGGAATCACCAGGACACACATTCACATCACACCCATCGAAGCGTCCAACTGTCACACGCTGCTGTTCCTCACTCTCTTGCGTACATGCTGACCAAAAAAAGGACACAAACTGCCTCCACAAGCGAGAGAATTTTCTCATGTCAGTAAGCCAGGTTTCAAACACACAAGTGGAAAATCAGAAAAACCTGCTGAAAGAAATAAAAAACTGTCCCAAATTCTGTATGTGTTGCCACATGCACATCTCCTATTTCTGTTATGAATATAGTTCAGTCAGGCCAGCCTGCATCCTCAACCTTTGTGCCATGGAGATCTATTCTCCAAGTCACAGACTCACAGGTGCCCCTTGCAGATAACTCCCTGGTCCCAAACCCATAACTCTTTCTGAAGGGAAGCAGATCTCACAGAGCTCTTGGCTTGTCCTGATTTCATCAAAAGCCCTCAGTGCGAACCCAAGCATACAAACCGTGCAATTAATCAGAACTCACCTGTCTCTTATCTAGACAACCAACTAAAACTATTCTGCTATGACACTTTTTTGCATGTTAGTGGACTTAGACTGTTTTCTAAGTACGGATGTTCAATACAACTGGCATAGAGATACTCAGGTAAAGCTGCTTAAAGACGTGATTGAGTTCCAAGCCAAAACAAAGTCCTCAGAACTGTATTTTCTGAAGAAGTGATTGCAGTTGCTTTTCCAAGGTAGGTTGCCATAAACCACAACAACCTCATGTATCCTCTGGTTCATTGTCTAAGGCTGAATGGTTCAAGCTTCAAACTTTCTGGCTTATTTATTAAATAAACCCAAACCAGACCACACCAGACCAGATCAGATAAAATAAAAATGAGAAGAGAAGAGAGAAGAGAGAAGAGAGAAGAGAGAAGAGAGAAGAGAGAAGAGAGAAGAGAAGAGAAGAGAAGAGAAGAGAAGAGAAGAGAAGAGAAGAGAAGAGAAGAGAAGAGAAGAGAAGAGAAGAGTTATGAAACATTTCAACAAGCTCCCTTAAGCAAGACATAACCAATGATTACACTGTCCTGTTCCACTGACCCCAGCTTGATCTTTTCCGCCTCTGTCTCCACAACCGGAACAAGTAAATTATTTCCCCAGGAGCATTGAGACCAGGAAGCAGACCAGGAGTACAATCCTATTAATTTCCAGTCCTCCTCCCAGCATCCAGGCTTCAGCTAATCCTGAAAGAAGCATGCCCACAAAACAGAAACAATTTGGCTGTTAGTGGTATCAACAGAGAGAATACAGAAGAGGGAGTTTTCACAGTTGAGCTTAATTTACCAAGACAGTTGTTTCTTTACTGTGTCCACAATATTATTTTTTTAGTCATGTTCTGCCTAATGTGAAACAGCAGTGTTCTTTAAGTTTTTTTTCCTGCCTTTTAAAACAGCCACACACAGTAAGACTGACGATTACTCCCAGCAGGAAGAGTTCCAAAAGGACTGTTGCTTTTCTGGTTTGTTTTTAATCATATATAAAATATGTCAAGGTGCTGATTAAAACTAAAACACATGGCCTTCTCACACAAATGCTCCTATTCCAGATTTCATTCATCTCATTTTGCCAGTATTGTGTTTTATACACCTAACTACCCAATATGCAGCTACATACATTGGGAAGGAGAAAAAGTAAGAGGTTTAACTCCTCATTCAAAAGAACCTGAAAGCTGTTTTACCATTGGGAGATTATGTGTATGCAGTTTCTTTAGCCCTTAGGTACTGTTTTTCTCAGGGCAAGGGAAGTGAGAAGAGTGAAAGAGAAGTCAGTGCATTTTATTTAACTTCATTTTTATAGCCACATGTAACTTTCTGGCACATATTTTATTCCCGTATGCTTTATAGGTTCTATTTCTTCATTGAACATCTGCACATCCAAAAGATTGGTAAAACTCAACTTCACAAGGCTTTCAACTCCCTCTGTCATGACATCCCCATAGGCAAACTCAGGAAGTTTGGGGACTGGACGAGTGGACAGCAAGGTGGATTTGGAACTAACTGGACAGCAAAGTTCCAGAGGGTCTGTCAGTGGCACAGGATGTGGTTGGAGGCCTCTCACTGGTGGTGTCCCCAAAGCTTCCATACTGGGCCCAGCATTCTCTTACTTATTCATCAGTAACTTGGATGAAGGGGCAGATGCCTTCTTAGCAAAGCTGGGAGCAGTGGCTGATCCACCAGAGACCTGTGCAGCCCCTCAGATGGGGGAGCCCCTGTGGAGCCCTGTCTTGGTTTGAAAGACAGGTGTCTGCTAAGGAAGGCAGAAGCCCCCCTTGGAATGGAAGATGCAACCCCCTTCCCTCTGGATTATTATAAATTTGAAATCAAGGGGCTTTCAAGCAAGGATATGAGAAATAGGATTAACAGTTCTTTACTAATATATATATATATATATAAAACAAAACAAAACAATAAACAACAATGACTATGGCAGTTATTACAAAACAGCACAGTCACCCAGTGCAGCCTTCTCGACTGCCAGGCAGCTTCTCCTCCTGGAGCAGCGCTGGTCACAGCCGGCAGCTTCTCCTCCCGAAGCANCCCAGTGGAGAAGGCTACCTTTGTGCTTGAAAACCTCTGATTATATCCAGGTGGGAAATGTTCAGTGCCCCCTCCCAGGCGGAGCATCTCACAATGGGGTGGTGAGGCACTGATGGGGCCATTAACAGGAGATAGTCCAGAGCCCCTCATCTATGAGTCCTTTGGCAAGGCACCGATGGGCCCATTAACAGAAGATAGTCCAGTGGGAGGAGGCAAGGAAACACTGCCCCACCTGTTTTCACAGCTCACAAAGGTGGTAATAGAATACACTGCAACCCAGGACAAGCCCCAGCCCAAGCTGGAGAGGTGGGCAGAGAAGCGGAGATCTCATCAATATCTACAAGTATTTGAAGAGAAGGTGCCAAGAGGATGGAGTGGTGCCCAGGAACAGGACAAGAGGCAATGGGCAGAAACTGGTGCACAGGAAGTTCCATCTGAACATGGAGAAGAACTTCTTTACTGTGCAGGTGAGCGAGCACTGGAACAGACTATGCAGAGAGGTTATAGAGTCTTCCTGGACTTCAAGTACCACCTGGTTGCAATCCTGTGCAGGGTGCTCTAGGGTGACCCTGCTTGAACAGGAAAGTTAGACCAGATGACCCACTGTGGTCTCTTGTAACATTACCTGTTCTGTGATTCTGTGGAAATGGAGATTCACTGGGTACCACATATGAGACAAGAGACCACATTACACAAATCACTGTAATAAATGTCATTCACTGAATGCACTGTAGCAGCTGTGATCTACTGGCGACTGTGCATCTCTTGTTCCCACAGCACGTGAGCTCGCTCTTAATAGTATCCTTAGTACAACAGGCAGGAAGCAGGTGATGTAAGAGAACTCTACAACTGCTCTTAGTTCAGACTGTTCACAGATGTGCCTGCAAACCCCTGTCTGACATTAAGCTGTTTAGCAACAAAATGGAACCTGTCTTTTCCAGTTGGTGTAAATAAGCCAAATCCCAAAGCATGCAGTTTACTTTCAAAAACACTAATATATCAAGGCAAGAGAGATTGTCCATGTAAGAGGACCTCTGCATCACTCCACTGCATGATTTATTTCTTTTTCCTGGAAGATACAGTCTTCCTTTCTCACATAGACTCATACCCTGCATATGTACTACATCCCATGAAAAAAGAAGTCGTTGTATTTTCCTTATATCTTTCCAGCCCATTGGTCAATTTAAAGAGAATTAAAAGAGCATTAAGGGACAGATTCAACTCATATACAGTACATGCATCTGAGAAAATCTCCTTACTGGACATCTAGAAAGTTCTGTGGAATATTCTACCTCTGAAAACGCAAAATTGTCTGACTGAGGCAGCCCAATGAAAACTGGTTATAAAACTTCAGGTTAATCTCAGGTTCATGACAACTTTACTGCAGTGAGAAACAAAGACACCCATGCCCTTTAAATTCTATTTTCACAAAACAATACACTGTATATAGAGGAAAGCCTCTCAGAGAAAAGATACGAAAATAAACAGCTTATGTATATGGACATTCTCATTACAGACTGTGGCATTAGAAGATCAGCTAAAATCACAAAAATAGAAGATAAGTACGTGTATACATCAGAATGAAACAAATGCAGTACCAAGTGTTCAGTACTGTGCCTTTGAGATCAACATAAAGGACTGAAAGGGATTTATATCACAACGTCTCTCAGCTCAGCCTAGAAAGTACTGCTTAGACAAGATCTCTGGAAAAAGGAAAAGACAGATGTGTGTCAGCCAGTCTTTTGCCACTGTGACAGAATAAGTGATGTGTTTTACTTGTAAGAGAGAAGTAGGAGTACGTTTATTGATACAAACAGTGATTTAACAAGGTGCAACAGTAACTGCAACAGTGATTTAACATTTGATGCCAAGGTACACTTGAACATTTGCTGTGTAGAGGAATGGGTCAGGCAAAATTCCCAGGGAGGTCCTCCCATTGAGCCATGAGGTCCAAAAAGGACCCCATTGCATTCTAAATTCCTGTTGCAGTTTATGTGAGGCTACATCCAGACTTAGTCCTAGATGTGGTTGATGATTTATGTCTAAAGAATTATATATACAATGCTGAAATTGACCACTTAGCTAAAATTTCAAAGTTTAGCATGCTATTAATTACTAACCAAGAATGTGTTGCAGCAAGGAATGTCTCAGCTACAAGGAGTAACCCTAAAAGGTACCCCTACTCAAGGAGGTATCCCGGCATGCAGACTGCTGCCATATAGGAGATCTCAATGGGCCCTGGGCTGCCCGCTATTCATGGAGTAATGTGATTGACTTATAGTAATATCTGCATGCCAGATGTAATTTTTTTGGCACACGCTCATCTAGCCCTCAGCTGTTGAGGAAGATTTATGTCCCTTAGGTTGTATTGTTTTCTGTACTCACAGAAGCACAGAATCATAGAAGGGCCTGGGTTGAAAAGGACACTAAAGTTCATCTAGTTCCAACTGTTCTGCTCTGGACAGGGATACCTTCCACTAGACCAAGTTGCAAAAAACTCAATCCAACCTGGCCTTGAACCCTTCCAAGGGCGCCACATCCACAGCTTCTCTGGGCAACCTGTCCCAGTGCTTCACCACCCTCCCCGTAAAGAATTGCTTCCTAATATCAACTGTAAACATATCTTTTTGAGAGTTTGAAGGCATTGCTGCTTGTCCTGTCACTACATGCTCTTGTAAAAGGTCTCTCTCCATCTTTCTTGTAGGCTCCCTTCAGGTACTGGAAGGCTGCAATTAGGTCACTCTGAAGCCTTCTCTTTCCCAGGCTCAACAAATGCAATTCTCTAAGCCTTTCCTCATTGGAGAGGTGCTCCATCCCTCTAAACAGGCCTCCTCTGGACTTGCTCCAGCAGGTCCATGTCCAGTTCGTGCTGGGGATCCCAGAGCTGGATGCAATGTTCCAGATGGGGTCTGACAAGTCCAGCTTAAGCCAGATGCAGCTATCACAATCACTCCTGGTTGCTTATGTGGAGGTGAGGGAGAAGCACACCTCACAGGCCTGTACATTCCCTCCCTCCCAGCAGTTTCAGGGTGTTGCGGTGCAGGGACAAGAGAAAAGATAGTTCCTGTGATTCCAGTACTCCTGCTGGCAGCTATTGATATACAGTATAATTTACAAACACTCAGATGCGGTTTAGGAAACAAAATGGTCCAAATGGACTGAAATAGGGCCAAACATTGGAACTTGTATGAGTATTAAGTATAAATGTTCTACACCCAGTTTCTTCCTTTCATCTACTCCTTATTTAAGTATATTGCTAGATGCCAAATGTAATGGTCAAAACTTTGTGGTATTAACCCATGCAAACACTGCCCTGAGCCATCATTTCAAAGAGAGTACACAGATGGAACTGTCTTATCACTAATAACTACTTCTTGGTTGAAGACAAAGGGCAGGCAAATGATACTGTATAAGCAGAAAATGCTAAGTGTCAGGACCAAGAGCACCAACCGGAAACCTCTCAAGGACTTTCCCAAAACTATTGATTTGCCAAAACCAAGGCTTCTTTTACAAGAGCATTCATAGAACTAGAAAATGTGTCTGTCCAAACTGTAAAACCACCCAACCTGCACAAAATATCCCCAGACAGCCTCACCATTGCAGCAGTCTCATGGAACATACATTTCAGCTCTCATAGAAATGAATATTTGAACACAGTGAAGCATTTCTGCTGAGAAACTATCAATTTACAGAGGAAATATCACAAGGTTTCCTTGCTTCACAGTATTCACCTACTACCAGGTGCCTCCCACTGTGCTAGAACGGCTCACTTAGACAGAGAAAGGTGTTTTTCAGTTTAATTCCAGGCCACCTCCTCACAACCAAGTGCTCATACAAGCACCTACCTACTATGGTATCACTTTCCTTTCTGCACAAAGGAAGACTAAGAATGCCTTTCGTGATGGTTCATGCTGGTAAAAGGGGAAAAAAAGATGAAATAAACCCCAAAACAGTAACAAAACAAGAATCCTTCCTACCCTCAAGCCAAACAAACAAACAAACAAACAAAAATGAAAGAGCCTGCCCATGATAGTCAGCTGAGACTTTTTGTATCTGTCAGTCTTAGTCATATTTTAATTAGACAAAAACATCCAAAACCTTGTAATTGGTCATCAGATTACAATCACTATCCCTAAGCACACTTTAAATGTAAATCAAACTCCTTACTGAGAGAAATTGCATTTTTCTAAGGGCTAAAGTCTAAAGTCTAAAGAAAATGCTGTTCAAGACACTACAGCTATGACTAATTTATATTTTATTTAGTGAAATCCGGAGTTAAAATGCTTCTTATTAATACCTGTTAAGACTGTTTTATCATGTTCACATTCTGTGGACAGATGTATTTTTAAGTTGCAAAATAAATCATCTCAGAAGATTTTGCATCCACAGGATACTGGTCAATGGCTTAAAGTCCTAATAGACATCAGTGATAAGTGGCGTCCATACTGGGACCAGTGCTATTTCATAACTTCATCAATGACATAGAGTGCATCCCCAGTAAATTTTCAGATGGCACCAAGCTGAGTGGTGCTGTTGACAGAGCTGAAGGACAGGATGCCATCCAGAGGGACCTGGACAAGCTCGAGAAGTGGGGCCATGGGAATATCATGAGGTTTAACATGGCTGAGCGCAAGGTGCTGCACCTGGGTCAGAACAACCCCTAGTACCAGCATAGGCTGGGGATGAACAGATGCAGAGCAGCCCTGTGAGAAGGCCTTGGGGGCGCTGGTGGGTGAGAGGCTGGACATGACCCAGCCATGGGCACTCGAAGCCCAGAGAGCCAAACGTGTCCTGGGCTGCATCCAAAGCAGCGTGGGCAGCAGGGGGAGGGAAGGGATTCTGCCCCTCTGCTCCGCTCTGGTGAGACCCCACCTGGAACTCTGCATCCAGCTCTGGGGTCCCAGCACAGGAAGGACATGGACCTGCTGGAGAGAGTCCAGAGGAGGAACACCAAGCTGATCAGAGGGATGGAGCACCTCTCCTATGAGAGAAGGCTGAGAGAATTGCATTTGTTGAGCTTGGAAAAGAGAAGTGACTTAAATGCAGCTTTCCTTCTGAAGGGAGCCTACAAAAAGACAGAGAGAGACCTTTTACAAGAGCATGTAGTGACAGGACAAGGAGGGATAGCTTCAAACTCTCGAAGAGAGTAGGTTTACAGTAGATATTAGGAAGCAATTCTTCACTGTGAGGGTGGTGAGGCCCTGGAACAGATTGCCCAGAGAAGCTGTGGATGCCTCATCCCTGGTGGTGCTCACAATCAGGCTGGATGGGACTGTGTAAAACCTGGTCTAGTGGAAGGTATCCCTGTCCATGGCAGTGAGGTTGGAACTAGATGATCTTCAAGGTCCCTTCCAATGCAAATCATTCCATGGTTCTAGGAATAATTGTGCTATTTGGAAATACGAGTAGCTGAACTAATTACCAATAATTGTAATTGTGTATTTTGAAAACTTAATGGTGTTATTTTACTTTTTTTAGTTGATAAGTCATAGCAATTTAAATTTAATAGACAACTAAATTTAGATATATTTCAATCTACTAAGAATCTTCATATAGGACATTTCCATTCATTCTAAAATTGCCGAAGTATCTGTACTACTTTAAGGTAGTTTGAAATAGAAATCCATAAATAGATAGCTAAATAAAATTAAACAATTGGTGTCTACTACTTGCTAAAATACAGTAATTTATGTACAATATTCTGTGGTTTTCCCCTCCATCTCTGAATAGCCTGTGTGTTGTTCTCCTGAGATATGCAAATTGTTTTTTCCATCTGGTTTATTGCCATAAGGGACTGCTTGAGAATTTAGTTTATTAAAGCAGGGATGAATAAAAATACAGCAGTTTACTGGAGATATTATCTGCAAAAGTGTGAGTCTGTAACTAGGTCCTCTTTTAGCATCTAGGCAGCCACCACTTTGAAAAAAAAAAGAAAAAAGAAAAAAGAAGTGGGTTATTTGAGAATATTGCCAGCCTTTCAAGAAATTGTTTGAAGCACTCAACATAAATTCCTCCTGATCTCAGGTCAGAAAACAGGTTATGGAAATATTATCTCAGTGGTTCCTCAGGTGCTGAATTTCCTACTTCATCAAAGAGCTAATGCTTTCCACTCTGACTTAGTCAACAACTGTCTAGGTGTGCTCACATCCTCAGCTGATCCAATTTAGATGAGGGCACTTTCAAAAGAAAATCCTAGGAGCCAGGAGGAAGCTGTGACAAGCCATGATTGCAAACAGAAACTGCACCTTGGGAAGTTCTGCACATTGCTGTGCACCCCAGCATCCTGCATCTGGCCTGTAGAAGCCAAGCCCAGGATCCGTTCTGCAGGGGTTGCAGCCAGTATTAATGGCTTTTCAATTGCATCACCCCTTTCTCATTTACCTAGTCAATTTTAAATTCTGGTGGTTAGACAGAATGGATTAAAAGCTAATGAATGGAAACAGAGCTTGGCAAACAGAAACTGGTTTCTAAGAATCTGCTATTTGATATGCTTGGCTTTTTTTTTTTTTTTCCTGAGGTCCCTGGGAAATTATTAAAAGCTGATTTTGGACATATTTGTACAAAGAATTTTGGCAGTACTAATATTAACTTTTAAGACATATAGAACATTCAAATTTCAAGTGTTCACACAGAAACTGGTATTTGGTTGGTAAACACAAATATCAAAAAATTAACTCCCCATATATGGTCAATGATTTTGGTTTTGTTGGTTTTTTTTCATTGTTGTTTTAGTATTGGCTATTTTGCCAAATAATCAAATTTGGTTTCCTGTTCCAGTCCTGGTCTGAGCTGCAATAGTACTGAGTTTCATACTAGGGTGAGAAGCGAGGCATAGCTGAGCACTGGAACCTTGGTACCTGTATTAGAGATTTAACCTCAACAGCTGCTGCTGAAAAACAGTGTTTCTCTGCTAATTAGGTCAGTATTAGGGAAAAGAATGTAGAAAACTAATAAAGCTTCTTCAGTCTGCAAAGAAAGTTTTCCATATCAAGCTGCAGATAAAATGCTTGTAATTTCTTTTTCTATCTGAGGTAGCTCCAAAATGAGCAAACCTGGTGCGTCCAGTGAGGAGTGTTTCCTTATACAATATTACAAAGTTGTACGTTACCATTTGTTAACATATATCCTATACGGTCTTAGATACTACGTAAAGAACAGGTAACATAAAAATAGACAAGAAAATGAGGAGTCATCCCAACTGTCTCCGTATAAAAGACCCTCTATCTTTTAAGACAATACTGCTGCAGAAGAGCAGTTGAATTCTTCTGTTCTTTTGGAAATGGGATTTTTTTGGAACAAGTGAGTCTTTCATGAACAAATCAAGTTCTTGTAGGAAGCTAAAGGAGCTTGGGCTTTCCTCAGCCTCTATATATGAGTATGCTTTTCTGTCTCTTTAGAGCTACATCTACAGTCTGGCACATAAATGACACAATCTTTAGGCTCTAGTTACCTGACCTGGGAGATGAGGACAAGGCAGATCACAAGATCCCTCCTTATTCACTCATCACAGTTTTTCCAGAAGGAGTAAAAGGAGCCTATAGACACAGAGAAAGGAAAATAACAGCACACATTCTGACAAAAGGAAAGCACAGATTAGCCTCATCTAGCCAGACGTGCTTTGAGCACTAGCGAGGGCCAAATGTGGTGTAGTCATCATTTCCAGCTTAAACTATCCTGTGGTTCTGTGGCTATTAGGCTGGAGAATTGTCATGCTCGTGTAAGCAAGAGCAGAAAGTTAAGCAAACCTGTGTACATGTTAGAACTGTCCTAAAACTTCTAATCCATTCCTGAAATCCATTACAAAGATTTGTGTGTCACCAGCTGTCATATTTCCTGCTAAATTGTCTTATTGCTCTCTATCTTAAGCAGTTGCTGCATAAGAAGTTGCTGCATTGTGAAGATTGCTGTTGCTACTGTGCCATATAAGGGCAACATAAACAATTTTTCTCTTTTTCCATTTTTAAGTTGGAGGTCTCTTGCTTTCTGCAGAGGACAATATACTGTCCCTCTTCACAGAGGTCTCTGAAAGGCACTGTGAGATGCGACAATCCCATCAAAATGCCCTGCAGCATGAAACACACCAAGCAGATGCAGCCACAGAGTTCTACTAAGTCAGTGTTAAAACACAGCTGTACAAAGATTCAAATAAATGTTTTCAAAATTTAAGTGCATATTAAATTGCTACTTAAATACATTCGATTTCAAAGATATTCAAAAGCACATTTTAACCCTACAGACATTTTCATTATCATTCAATCACATAAAAAACCATATTGGAGACACAACAGTGTTGTTTGAAAAAAAATTTTTAAAAATTAAAAGAAAACTCAAATGTAAACTACTTAACTTGAATTTTTTTTCTATCTTTGTGGCCAGAAAGAATAGCAATAGCCATATTTTTGCAGTTTTTTTCCAAAATAAAGTGTGTTCCAGAAAGCATTCTTGGAAATACCTAGTGTTGGAGTGCATTGTTACTTGAAGACTAGAACTCTGAAACAAATGCATTCTATGGTCCATCTGTTCCTCCCAGAAGTCTTTTCTAGTGCTTCACTCTGCTGAAAACCTCACTTAAGCACAAAAGAAAGGAAATCCTTCAAAACATTTTCACAGGCAGTTGCTGCACTTCAGAATAACCTTTCACCTGAGAAATCTTTTGGAAAGTGATGTGGAAGTCAACACATCTATTCAGTCTGAAGCAGGGATATAAACTCAAGCTTCTGGCTCAATTGTTTTGAGCATAAGAAAGTCAGAGAGCCTGGTCTAATTTCATACAAAATGGAGAAGAAAAAAGAAAATACAAAGGCAGGGATCAGCAGCGTGGAATATTCAGGATCTTGCCTCAAAAGAGGGTGCAGGAATTCAAACTGAGTCTGCATTATCCTAGACATGGATCCCTCTCAGCCCAGCCATTAGGAGTTGAGGTCTTGGAGCATACTTCCTCTATGATAGAAGGAAAAAAGGGAGGGGTTTGCAGACTTCGGCTAACAAAAATAATTCTCTAACTAGCCTTAAGGAGGATAGGAGCTTCCAAGTACTTTCATTTCTTCTCTGACTCATTTTTGGCCATAAATAAAGTATTTCAACCTTCCTGTCTCTTTTCCTCCAGCTGTAAAATTATATCAGTAATCCCTCCTGGCTTCTGATGCCTGCGGTGAGAATTAGGTTCAACCATTCCAACATTTAGAGCTACCCAGGTTAACCAAACCAAGCTTCAGTTTTCTTTCTATAGCAGCAGTGTTAAACACAGCCACAGCAGAAGAGAATGCTGCAGAAGCTACACTTGTGTTACAGGCAGGAAGGTGAGAGGAGGAAAGGATCAGAGACAACATTTTATGTACCTCACTTTGAGCCCTGAAAGAAGCTTCTGCTGATACACATCATATGCTGACATCTCTAATGCGACTGTTTTTTAAGTTTGCTAAGAAGGGGCAAACTGAGAACTGGCAAGCCTTGCCAAATGGTCAGTCTTCCACTGAAGCACTACTTCTCAGTACTGACCATGAGTCACTTTTCCACCCTGTGATCAGTGTCAATGATATAAGCAATGGATCACTAATACATGCTGTATCACACACAACAGAAGAAGAGACACATTTTAGACAACTGTAGGTTCTTATAAAACATCTAAGAAATATCTGGACCCATTTAGCATAGCTGATTGGCTTAACTGCATTTAAAGTACTGGTTTGCCTGTTTATTCTTTGAAGTTTGCCCTTTGTGGTAGACTTGATACCATTCAAATGAAAAAAAAAAAATAAATAAAAGAAAAAACAGAAGAAAAAAAGTTCTCATACAAAGTACCAGTAGCAAGTGCACCTCTGGGACTTCCCAGAAATCCTGCAGAAGGATTTTTCAGATAATTAGACAACAATTAACAAGTTCCTAGAGCAAACCATCAGAGCTTTCTACCTCTCCTTCCTCATCATAGATACAGTGATCTTGCTGGAGAGCAGACTTACTTAATATTTAATAGAATAAAATAACATCTTTTGCAGCAGGCTGTCACCTCAGAAGATAAGGGAATTAACTCCGTTCTCACTTTATATCAGTCTTTTTATTTTCTTCCCTGCAGTAATAGTGCTACCAGTTGCACCTTTTCGTCATACCTCCTTGTTCCCTTCACACTGACTCTTTAGTGATGAATATTTCATGGCTTTTTTCTAGGGGCAGGAGGGAATGCATTTCAAAAGCAGATAGCAAACTAAGACGTAAAGCTTATGGGCTACATTCCACATAGGATGTGACTAATGACAATTCATTCTTTTTAATTGTTTGCATGTGTTGTCTTCCTCAAGACTTGCAGCACATCGCATTTTTAATCAGTTACCATCATCACCACACATTCATATAGAAATATGTATTTCACTTTTCAAGGCAGAGACTGTTTATTAGCTTATTTGAAACATATCCAATTCATATGTGCTTTACCAGAAACATGTGAGTGAGGGAACGGAAGCCTTTGGATCTTCAGTAGTACTCGAAACCACTCACCACCATTCTCCTGTGCATCACTTGCATGCCTATCACTGTTTCTGATTATCAACACACAAGCCCCATTCCACAGAACAGCAGGACCTTTCTGTCTATTCTGAATAGAAATGTAATAGTGAATTCCTCATCCTAGACAATATCTTTCCAGAGCAGCATGGCACATAATATTAATACGCCTCAGCATGATCAGATTGCTGAAGTAACATAATGGCTACTGGGCTTCTTGGGGCACACTCTATCGGTTACAGCATCTTACTTGAAAACTCAAAGCCACCACACAACATCTACATCCACTATTCTGCAAGGAAAGTCTTCCTTTTCATAGAGGTTTTAATTTAACTTTCCCGAGTCAAACATTCATATATTAGTCTGTCCACCTAGGAAGAATCAAAACTGTGTTTTTTCACGTTGACCTAGTTATACAACCAAAAAATCTAAGCTGATTGTCTGATGTCAGGAGTCTGAAGGAAATCAGAATCTCCCAACTTCTGCATCAGTATCTTCCACAACCAAATGGACAACTAGGTTTATATAATGTACTGCAGCTAGGAAATGCAGTTTGCTCAAAGTTCCGTCTTCAATTCAATGCACTGTTTTGCTGCCAAAGCAGCAGAGTTTAAAAGTTTACAAAGCAACAGAGTTTGAAAAAATGGATTTGAAAAAATACTTTTATTCTGCTATTTTTCTTACTAGATGGTGCACTGGGCATTCACAATCAACCTGCAACTAGCAGTTAATGTGCAACCATGAACGTTCTAGTCTTGCTGCTGCAGCAAGAATGGTGCACCGCACATTCTGTGCATTGAAGTCTAGCCCCTGAATCTTGAGGCAGATGTGCATTGGAATGCTGCAAATCTTGACAACTTTGATGGATGTCAATTTTGAAGCAAAAAAAAGTGTGAAGAAATATTTCTCAATGAAAAATACAAACTCATTACTAACATGGAAACTGTGATATATGCAAACAGAACTGCCAGAAACCTCCAGCTTCTCCTTAAACCCATTCTCCCTAGTTCCTCCCTAATTGTTTTCAAGTACTGCATAAGTGACTTGATCACTTATCTCTTAATAATTCTGTTAACCACATTAAAGCACAGCAAAATTATCAAGTATGTGAAATCAGAGGTAATTCTCTAAAAGTGGGTATATGCATTTTTTCATGGCACCTGAGATTTCTAACTATGTTTCATTGTCCATTGTTGAAGAAAAACGAGTACTGATCATATTTTGAGATGCAAAAAACTCATATTTTTTCTGTGCACATACGATGATCATTAACACTTGACCTTCATATTGATGTTAACTCCATTTTTTTGTTACAAATTACTATTTTAAGCTAGAGACTTCACAGCAGTGTAAGAAAATACCATAAAGCAAACCAGCTGGAAAATAAACAGTGTTAAACAGACCAGTTTATCTGAAGTAAACAGACCGGTTTATCTGAAGTGAGAGTTGCGAGGAAAAACAGGAAAAAAAAGACACTTTGAAAAATTCTGTAACTATTTCCCAGTACAGTTACAATAAGCTAAAAATGCCATTAAGGAACTGAAATAGATCTGAGATGTGCCTAATTCAACTAATGTACCCCAGGAAGCAGTTAGCAATCAGCCCCAGTGAGCTGAAGCATTTGTACCCTATCAATTGCGGCACAACCACTGTCCCACCGAGACCAGCTTTCAGTCCACAACAGACCTGGGCTTCTTAGAAGAGGATTTTTTAGCTCCTCTGACAGATGACCAAATTCAGAGTTTCTCCAGCAGGACATCCTGAGAGAAGATTGAAGTTCTGTCCCTTGCAATCATTTCTTTACTAAGTGATGCCAACATGATTCTCTAATTTATACATATTTGTGTAAACTTACTACCTTTGTTCTTTGAGAAATTGCTCCTAAGAAAAAGGTGTAAGGTAAAGGGAACAACTGGGCTTGATTAGCACAGTTCTCTGTGAAACTCTTACACACTAAGAATTTTAAACTTTGAAAGCTTTTTAAATTTCACATATTGTCTCTAAGCCTACCTAAACCACCAAAAACGTAGGAAAAAAATTTAGATAAAATGTTTGCCATCAGCTGAAAGACTGATGCAGGGTGCTGTGGGGTGGCTGAAATTGCCACATTAACCCAAAAGCATCCCCTGCAAGGGATGCCCTGGGGGTGCAGCTCGGCACCTCGCAGGCCG
>VZRR01001809.1:471084-524871 GCA_013398015.1 Oreocharis arfaki
CTTTCCCCGTAACCCGAGGTGGGGGAGCTATTTACTTTCTGAGTTGACCCACCAGCGCAGGGGGTCTCCTGCACCAGGGGTTTCTGGCATCTCGGCTTCTACCGTTGCCAGCTCACCCACCCCAACAAAAGCCTACAGCCCATTTTCCTCCCTCTAACAACTTATTGTTAGATAGTTAACTAAAAAAAAGTTTCAGATTTGTTCCATGTATAGAAGTTTGCTTTTTATCTGAGTTCAGATCTACCTGAGAGCCATCCATCGCTATTCAAAATACAGTCATCAAGGTAACAGTTCCCGAAAGCCAAAAATGTTTGCTTTGTTTGTTTTATCAGCAGAAAACAGTCCTACAGTTCTCGTGTTTGGAACTGTGGATGCATCTGAAGTACTTTATATTCTTCAGGTACTCTTCTCCACTTCTCCACTCTTCACGCATATGTAAAATTCATGAGCGCAGTAAATGAAAGAGAATATATGAAAACATAATTTCCATTTAGTACAATTTCATGTGCAGATCTCCATGTTGCAACTCCAGCAGCTGAGCAGTGAGCTATCAGCCAAAACCAGAAAAGTTCAAAGAAATACAAAGGGAAAATCAGAAGTCTCATGTCATGTCATCTTTGTTTTACAGCGGTGCAATTAAAGGCATTAAATTCCAATTTTACTATCAGGTAAATAGTTCTCTTCCTTTTTCCTGGATTGTTAAAAATATGAAGAAGCCCAGGTTAATAGTATTGTTGTATTGTTAACTCACGATAGCAACAGAAATGCTTTCCCCTTTGAAATAAGTCAGAGTGTTGACTGAGGTGCCACATGATGGTTAAGACACCGTGTGTCCCTGACAAGCAGGGATAGTAATAAGGAGAAAGGTTGGTGTCTGCCTAATCTTAGTCTCTTGCAGACCAGTTTCTGCAAGCTACAATTGCCTTCTGTCAGAAAACAAACGGTCAGGAAGATTCAGAATTCACATCTCATTTAGAAAAATGTCTCTATTGTGTTAAATTAACAATGGTTAAGCAAAAACATCAGGGGAAAACGTATTTGCTGAAGAAAGTAACTTCTTTCCAATAGAATGTCAAAACATCATGGCAAAAGATCTAAAAGACAGATGAAAACCCATTTAAACTGGAAAATAAACCTATATGTAAAAAAAGCTCTTACTGGCAGAGCAGCAGAAACAAACAGCAACATCTATGCATTGTGCAAAACAACAGATTTTGAATACATGGTATATAAATGCCCATAATGGGGCTTAAGGCTTGTCAAGTGTGGCTGTTATTGTCCATGAAGGCACCTTACTGAGCATCGACAAGGTTTGCACATGTCCAGCACCTACTGTTGCAAGTCGTGGTTTTACACCCCTTGAGAGGGCAGATTTACAAGTTTAGGTCCTGTGAAGACAGGCAAGTGACACATTGTATTAACTATGACAGATGTAACTATTCCTACTGTTTTGTTAACATAACAGAACCCATGCCCTGTTACCTCGCTGAAACAAAGCAGTCCACAGGCTGCTCTGAGCGCTCCTGAACTGAAAAACAGCAAGATTCAGGCATCTGCATCCACAGTCAATACTGATAAACAGGACCAGGTGGAAGGGCAAACCTCACCACAAGTATACTGTAGCACTCGTACTGAGGCGGCACTTGCATTTCGAGGTTTATGACTCTTCGTACAAGTAACTACAACCATTACTTCAGATTTTGAGTAAACAAATCTTGAATTCAGCCAGCCTGGAAGAACCTGTCCAAAACATCTATCCACCTAGCCTTTCCACCCTGGTTTGCACACTGATCAGCCAGATTCCAGCTTAAGCAGTTAGGGAAAGAAATGTGATTGACTGGTATCCTTTGAGAACTAAAAATCTTGAGGCAGACCTATTATCCTTTTCCTTCAGCTGAATCTTTTCTTAGCCTAAACCATGTCACTGATCTGACAGGTACAAGAAATAAGGTAATATTTAATATAAAACCAATGCTCTAATATATTTCAGGACGTGCATTCTAAACAGAAAAAAAAAAAAAACCAAACAACAATTTAATGTTGGGAAGCTAACAGTCTCTAAAAAACAAGTATTAAAATACAGAAATCTGAGAAACAAGATGAACAAAATTTAGAAATTATGCAAAGTGTTGTAATAGTAGATTGTATGATCATTCTGTGACCAGATCAAAACATTGGTTAACTCTGACACAGGAATAGAACAGTCATGGCATGTTATATGGACAGCAAATTCTTTCAACTTCCTTTTTTTTTCACCCACAAGAGGTTGGTCATTTAAATTAATCTTAATGCATAGCACTGCATCTAGATGGAAAATGGGAAGAAGAACTTAAGGTATACATGTGTAGTGGGTGGACCTTGGCTGGATGTCAGGCACCCACCAAAGCTGCTCTATCACCTTCCTCCACAAGTGGACATGGGAGAGAAAATAGGGTCCTTGAATTGAGATCAGGACAGAGAGAGATCACTCACCATGTACCATCATGGGCAAAGCAGACTCAACTTGGGATATTAATTGAATTTATTACTAGCAAAAACAGAGCAGGAAAATGAGAATTAAAATGAATCTTTAAAACACCTTTCCTCACCACTACCTCCTTCCTGGGCTCTACCTTCTCCCCACCAGTGGCACAGAGAGACTGGGAATGGGGCTTATGATCAGTTCTTCACACATTGTTCCTGACCCTGCTGAGGGAGAAGAGTCCCTGATCCAGTGTGGGGTGCCTCCCATGGGAGACTGTTGTCTGTGACCCTTTCCAGTGTGAGTCCATCCCATGGGCAACAGTTTTACACAAACTGCTCCAATGTGGTCACTCTTCCACAGGGTGCAGTCCTTCAGGGACAGCCTGCTCCAGCGTGGGTCCTCTANTCCTTCTGCACTGACCTTGGTGTCCGCAGGGCTGTTCCTCTCACACATTCTCACTTTGGTCTCCTCTGGCTGCCATTACACCTGTGCAACACCTTTTCTTTTCCTTAAATATGTTATCCCCGAAGCATTCCCACCACTTCTGATTGCCTCAGCCTTGTCCAGCAAGATGTCTCTCCTGGAGCCAGCTGGCACTGGCCATGCCAGACTTGGAGGAAGTTTCTCACAGCTTCTCACAGAAGCCACTCCTTTAGCCCCTGCTACCAACACCTGGCCACACAAACCCAATAGAGGAAATACAGATTAAAATCTAGATGTCCTGCCCCCGCTACTTGCTGCTTCTAAGAGAAAACGAGCAGGTAAATCCACTATATACTTCAAGTATCAGTACCCAAAGCACACATAACGCAGTGTGAAGACCAAAATTGACAAGCTTAAGCCTAGGACCTGTGTCTAAGTCTCAGATTATTCTGGATGCTCAGTGAAGGACTCTGGAGAAAGAGTCTGTTCCCAGTGCACCAATACATTAAAATGTATTTTCAAAACATCAATATGTTCATGTCAAATTAGCACAATTTTGCAAAGATTTTCACTTTAGGCGAATTGCATTCATTACTGCCAGTTACTCAGGCGTCCTATAAATATAGACCTTATTCTGCTAGAAAAATCTAGCACATTGATGGTTCAAGTAAATATTTGCATGTCTCTGCAGAGCATGTGCCCATTCTTCCCCAGTTAGATATCCACATGAATGCTGGGTTCTGCACGTGGTTCAGGTATCCAGCTGCACATATGTCCTTTCCAGAGACAGAAATAGAGAGGACTAGAGACAGCATTTACTCAGGCAGAAAAGGTGCTGCAGGGAAAAATTTTTCACGGGAATCCTATCTTCACTCTCAAATTTGAGCTATGGCTTAGTAAAATGTATTCAGTTAGAGATTCTTCATACTGAAGAGTCTTCCTCAACCATAACAATTTGCCTAGAGGACAATCTGGACCTCTATAATCATTTACTGCACCAAACCTCTCCAGTGACAGATAATTTTTGACTTTCTGTTCCAGGCAGATACACATTTCAAACACGAAATGGGGAAAAATGTCAAAAGAGAAAAATGGCCCATGCTGAAATACCCTTAAAGACAAAGGTAAGCCTGTGAATCTATTGCCACAGCAGAGGATTTTCTCTATAAAAAGCCCATCTATTTCTTTTTAGGATAAATTACAAGGTATGCCAAGACTATCTATAGAATACCATGGTCTAGTGATCTCAGATTTCCTCCACAGGTTGGGTCTGTTAGTCATTTTAACTGATTAAATGCTAAGGAATCATAAAATTACTTCAGTGCATAAACTGTTCAAGAGCTGAGGTTATTGCTCCATCAACAGCTTTTCAACAGATCCACTGCTCTTGTGCAAAGCAGCCTTCTCTCCAGGCCAACACCTTCTGTCTCAGGTTTTTTGAAAACAGGAGCTTTTTCTTTGGCAGCTTGATCCTGCTCCACCACAACAAACATGCCACATTGCTGCTGGTGGGAATTTGCATAATTTTTTTAAGTTCTGATTGAGCTGCAAGAAAGTTTCTCCTCCAACTGCAGCTATGTGGTATGCAACAAAACATGCATGGCAGGTGACAAATCCACATTTCTCAGGGTACGCAAAAAACCTTCCCCAAAGACGAAAATTGTCTGCTATGAATAAAAAATGGTGGTTAGATTTGTACTGTCACTTCCAAATCTCTCCACATTAAAGTGAAAAGGAGCTGTTTATGCTCATTTAGGAGCACTCTCATCCTGTCTGAATGTAGAAACTGAAGTGATCAGCTAAGATAAAACTAGTAATAAATAATTGGCTTAAAATATTTATGTAAAACGTATTACAAAACTAAAGAAAAAGAAATGTTCATTCAAAAGTACGTTCTGGCAGAACTGCGCACAAGAATACACAGAAAGTGTTCTGTAGCTTCACAGGCTTAATAATATCTGCCATTTGTAAAGGATAGCTATTTTATATTATGAGAACCAATGACCTCCTAACAGCAAAATTTGCAGGCTGAATTATTAGTGTGTTAATTTCAATTACCTTTTTCCAAATCAGACTTCTGTGATACCAAAAAAAATGTTTATTCTTAGAGGATGGGTAGGTAATTTGACAGGAATGACAGGATATAAAGAAACAGCATTTTTTTTTTTGTCAGAAAGACATTTAACTGAGCAGGAGGTTAGAGAACAGTAATTAATCACTTAATTGTTTTGAAAAGACAAGTACTAAAAAGTATGACCTTTCATTGACACTTTGCTGCAATGGTACATTAATTATTGCTGAATTGCAATGGGACTCCTGTGGGAACACAGGATATTCTCACTAATACAGGACAAGTTTACCATGGTCATGGCTTTTGTAACAAATGCCTAATGCTAAATTAAAGGACTGTTTGGCTCTTGGTCTGATATATCCAGAAATCTTAATAGAATTTTTCTCTGTGAAACGTTTCTTGCATTTAAAAGTTAGTAATTCTCATGGTCCAAGGAGCTAGCAGAATGTAATTAAAGAAACATACTGAAAAAGACAAAATTGAGAACTTAGATAGACTGGAAGAGGTTTTTTTTATCTGTCAGTTATTTTTCTTCTAAGTTTTCACAACAGCTTTTGCAAAGTTCAGTTCTTTAGTCCACGAAAGTCATGGAATAAGTCTTGAACTCTTGAATAAAAAAGATCCTGATGGAGATCACACTGCATTGATTCAACCTGAAGGCAATGGCGCTGAGAAGTATAACATGACAATGTGAGATGCAAAGAGATGATGTGACAAAGAACATGTATCCATTCCTGCAGATGACTAATCTCAGGTTTTTTTCTGGTTTTATCCCTCAAACTTTACTCTGTTCTTTCTGCTCTAAATCATCCACATCAGACTTGCCAGACTGCCAGAAAAAAGAGGTTGCTCTGTCAAGGAGCTGGGAAAACAAGGCATCTACATATAATGCAGAGCTCCTGCTCATTCCCACGTGTTCTCTGCAAACATGAGGCCCCATGTTTCCATCCTAATGTAGCAATAAAGATAGTCTCTCCCTTTAGAGAATACTCGTCCAGTTGGAAGAAGAGATTTTGGGATGTACTGTTAAAGCACAGAGGAACCAATACTCACCCCTAAAATATGGGTCTAGTGCTTCCAAATGTCACCCACAACAAGGCAGGCAGCCTTTACAAGGGCTAAAACCAGTAAAAATTGTATTCCCAAGTCTGCAACTCCCTTCATGGCATTTAGTCAGGGACTTGTTTCACAAGCAGATGTTCAGCAGGATAAATTTGGATGGGCTGCCCTACAGAGCAAGCTAAAAGGAAGAAAAAAATCACAAGAGTAACCACAACATCTTCTGAACTCCTTAAACAATTGCACACTTTAAGTTTGCATTTCTCATACCTTAAAAATCTCTTCAGAGGACATGTGTTCCATCTATATTTTTATCTTGAAAAGCTTTTGGATGCTTTCTTACAGCATGAATTTATTTTTCCCCTAGCCAGCAGTGCCTCAGTGCAACGCAGAGGTGTCAAAGTGCACAACTCTGCAGAGAGCAGATCACACCCATAGAGACAGTGAAGTGTTCACGATAATGTTTTGAAAACCTCCTTTTGAGGCATGCACAGTCTTTCGTTTGGTAAACACATGCTTCTCTTCTCCAAGGCATAGCACAGAAGCCAGGATGAGTAGACCATCCAAACAGTCTTCAAGTGTTAATCAATTTTACAAGAATGAAAAATTAATGAATAATTACATGTCTTGACACAATAATGAACAAGCATTTGGACTGAGATTCCAACCTATTGCAAGCTGAAAGAGAACAGCAGAAGGTAACCCATGATCTCTGTGAGCAGCTAAGCCCTTGATTGGGCTTCTTTTTACTGCAGAGCAGCTGTGGCACAAGAGGAGGTTGGCAGAGGTGCCTGGGACAGAGTAACAAGCCTCCACAGCAGTGAGGATTCCAGCCCACTTTCTTCCACTTAGCTGACCTCTCTCTTGTCTGCAAAATATTCACAAATCCTCTATTTCTGTAAGCAGAGAACCAATTCTTAAATCACATCTTAAGGTTCTAATTTAGAAGTGACATAACCTGAATCCCATTTCAACTGTGAATCAACCAACATTTACCTGAATGTGCCACACGTATGTAAACGGCCCACAGATAAGTGCAGATTATTTTTAATTCTCTCCAGAATGAAAGAAATTGGCCCTTATCCATGCCTGTTCCCACACATGGTCTAATTTCCTTCTAGAAAAATGCCTACAAAAAAGTAAAAAGGCATTTTTCAGTGGGTGTCAGTTTAACATCCTGCCTTCCTTTTGTTTCCAGAGAAGAGAAATTTAGCTCCATGGGTTTATGCACAAATCCTTTCTGTGACCAAGAGATCTCCACCAGTCATTGACATGTCAATAGACCAGAGCTGTTGTTAGCACTGACATCAATAATTTATTGGGTACAACCAACATAATGCATCAAGGCTATATAGTTGGTGTCCAAACTTTAATCCTTGAGGATCCAAAAGTTCATATTTAACCAGAAAGTCTGCCACACAAATACTTGCCTATCACTTCAGTTCAGTCTCAAGTAATCCCTAGCTACTTCCAGCATTACTTCCCGCTCATTGATATTCCCTTGCTCTTTGTCTGCTACTTCTCTTGTTTTCTTTAATTTTTTTCTTCAAAGTAGCTATTGCAAACCCAAGCAGAGCTGCCTCCACTGACATAAGAAGCCCTCCTTCTTTCTAGTGCAAAACCTCAGGGAACTAAGTAAATTTTTTATTATTATTTCCACTTCTGTATTATGAGTGCAGCATAACAGTAACCTTCAGTGACAAGTAGGATGTCTTTTTGTAGGAGAAAATTCTGGAGTGGATGATCAAAAATATTCATTTAAGTTTTATTTCAGCTTTCTAAATATAGGAATGGAACTTCTTTCAAGACGTCCTCAACATACTCAAAAAATAATTTATACATATATATATAAAAATACATATATAAAAATACATACTTTTAAAAATATATATATATAAACATTCTCAGCTCTTAGCCTGTTAAACTGGAAAGAACCCATCATGGGAAAAGAAAGCATAGAAGAGCAGAACCTGTCTAGTCAGAGTCTTCTTAAATTGGGAGAACAAGCCTGGCCTTATAAGAGACATAAATGTAGTGAAACAACACAGCTAGAGAAATGGTGGCATGGAACTTCTCCCAGGTTGAGTCAGAGTTTTGGCAATATGAGTAATGAGGACTTTGAGCACCAGTTATCCCCTGGCTTGTGCTATTCTTGTGCCCGAATCAATGATTTATTGGAGACACCAACAAGGAACACATGTACATTTCATCCATTTTCTTTCAGCTCTATATGCCATATGTTCCCAATATAATTAAATTGTTATAGTTAAACTAAGGCATCTAGACATAGCACTGGCTATCTTTACACAGAGATCTGAGTACTGGCTTTGAGGATGATTAGGCCATGAAATCCTTCTCGGGGAGGATAGATTGTGAGATGAGACCTTGCTTTGTACTTTAGGAGATTCATTGCTGGAAGTACTGACTAGATTTAGGCTAAAGATTAAGATGCATTACAGAGATGAGAGGTATCATCCCCCAGAAAACCATGTCTGCAGCTACTGGTTTATGAAAAAAGTTTCACTAAAGTGAAATCTTCTTCCTTTTAAGTGTGTAGAAGTAGTCATTATGGTTACTGCTCTTATCACACGGAGCACCTTACCTTCGATGAATATGGCTACCCACGGATTTCACCAGTATTAGTAACCAGACCAACAATTTACATGCTGGCCAGCAAGTTGCAGGTGGTCATGGCTGTGCAATGGCCTCCTGTCCTACTTACCTGATGCTCTCACTTTGACCTAATGGCACTGCTTCGAGCACATATCAGGCCTCAGGTGAGCCGGGTTAGTCAAAATCTGAGCAAAATCTGAGCTGAGTGACTGTATGTCTAACCTGGTATTACTGTCTACTTGTTTCTCAGATTCAGACAAAATGTGCTTCCTAATGGTCAGCACAGCAGCACATTTTACATCCCTAGTGCACAGTGATGAATATCTTGCACCAGCTTTATCCTAGTAGCACCACCACATACACCGACATAGCACAGTCATTATTGAAACACAGAAGCATTATCATTTCCCAAATTTACTTTCTTCCAGACATTCAAAGGAAAGATAGGGTTTTATAGTTTTTTATTGACTGACTGCTTGCTTAGTCTTTCCATTTCAAGTGTTTATCCAGAGACACCCACTTGTTACCTCACCTTTAAACCACCTCACATCTCTCATGTTAGTCTGCTTCTGCTTCTCCACCAACAAACACTTCTTCACACATTATAAATGCTCTGTCACTTTGAGATTGGTACTCTTCTGCCATGGCTAGGAGACATCTAGAAAAGCTTCAAGCATTTCCAGACATAATATGAGCCTCATTCTCTGCAATCACAAATGTTGCTTTATAATTGTTCCACAAGCAAAATCTTTGTCGTGCCGTTTTATGTAAATTTATTGTTAATTTTTTTATAAATATATGCAGTTTTAGTTTACTTATCGTTTTATATGGCAGCCAGTTTTGTAGAGAATCCCCCTCTCAATCAACATCAAGATTTAAATTTCCTACTAAAGCAATTCAAAGTGAATTTTTGATCTGTTCCTATAAATAACCAAGATGCAGCCCTGCTAACTTTAATGTTAGTAAAAATGCCAGGGCATGAGGATGATTCTGCAAAAGGGACTTCTGAGCCTTTGCTTTTTTCCTCCCTAAATAAACCCAGTAAATCCCCAGATACAAGAGTTGCTGGAGCAAGGCAAAACTGAGAAGGATCTCCTAAATAATACTAAGTCTATCAAGCTTGAGTTTTGCATCACTTCTGCTGTAGACCTGTGCAGACTAAATAGTAGTCAAGCAGACTAAATAGACTAATAAAAGTGGCTTTTGCTCAGTACCTACAGAAAGTTCAGCCTGGGCCAGTCATAACATTTCACATAGTCCTGGAAGCAGTGAACTAGGAATCCAAATCTTAAAACAATGCTTTAAGTAACTGAACATGCGAGGGACGGAGGAGAATTTAGTTATTAAGGCTGGATACATGACAGCATCCAATTTATCATCTTGGGCATGAAGACTGAACCAACCCCAGCTGGTCAGAGCATGGTGCTAATAACGTCAAGGTTGTGGGTTGATCACTGTATACACCTTACACTTAAAGAGTCTGAGTTGATGATCCATGTGGGTCACTGCCAACTCAGAATATTCTGTGATTTTGTGACTCTGACACTGTGTAGAGTAGGCTGGAGCTCAGGTGTGGCCCAAGCACAGAAGGAGACAAAGACTAATGGTGAGAAGAAAAACGAAAGTGAGCCTGCTTCAAAACATTTACTTTCTTCAAAACCCCCGAACTCACATATCAAGTTCAGTAACCGATGTATTGTTTGTCTGATTGCTGTCTATAAGGTAAAGCATTCACTGCAGGAACTGTAGGAGGGAGGAGTTCTGCCCCAGGACAGGAGTCATGCAAGGCTGCAACTAAGTCACTGGGCATAGAAGAGCTTTGGAGGAGGAAAAAAAGAGAACAAACAAGCTGGTTTGAATTCTGAATCCTCTCTTGGTGCGTACAGATGGCTGGAAGGCCTCTTGGCAAAGCCAATTTTGTTCAGCTCTGAGAGGCTGCTCAGGGCTTAAGACGGTGTCAAACGCTGTCTTGTGAGCAAATACAGAACAATTTCTAAGCAACATCATGAGAAGTGAGTTTTTTCAACTTCTCCCAAGAAGCTAAAAACCCAGTATCTTTCTTAGTACTTCACTTTACGCTTCTAATTCCAGAATCAAAAATTTTTGTGATACAAATCTAATGTCTACAGTTACCTCTGAAAACTTTAAGGCATCAGACTCACCAAAAAATGTATCCTGCCTCTCTGCCAGTCAGCATGCTGGAAACATGGTTCAATTCCTGTCAAAGCTGGTGGGAGGACTTCACAGTTGGTTCTTGTGGTATTTAAAACAACGATCATTCTATAATTTCGGAACTGGATTCGTAGCATTTCATGCTTAACAGAAGTACCTTGCTAACAGTAGAATTAATAGCCCTTCTCATTGTGAAGCTACTGCCCATTATAAGTTACTGAAGGCAGCCTTGAAAATCAGGTAAACCATACACGCTTGGACTCAAATTTTGCAAGCTCTTGTGGCCAAGTTAAGAAATGCTGGGTTTTCCTTTTCCTTAAGACATCTTTCTCTTACACATGAGAGAATCAGGAAGTTTGTCCAGAGATAAGGAACCCTTAAACATTGGGTTTGAGAAAACTAGTTCAGTTAAACAACACGAAGAAGATGTAGCGATTAGTTGGTTGCAAAATAGAAAGGGGTGAAATCCCTTTGACATATGGAAGTGTAGCTACACAAGAGACAGGCATTTTGCAGGCTAAGTTAGTTTCCCTCAGGGAGAAGAGTTAGCTGCTATGTTTAAGGAAGTATAACCCTGAAGACGAAAATGTGGTTACATATAGCTGCACTTCAGAAACCACTGAGGACACATACAAGAAGAGCAAAACAGTGGGGTGAGTGTATGGGCCAAGGTCTTTTAAAAACAAAAAAATTAATTGAGAAATCATGTACAGGGAGCTTTAAAAACTGAGTTTGCCCAAGTTTATCACATAACCAGTTAATATCACTATATGCCACAAGCTGAGATCTAATCTTGCAGAATCCTGTTTACTCGGGGCCTGGATCTAATGAATTCTCACTGCCTCCATGTGCTCATGGCTTGCTAATCATCCTCTCCACAGGGAGAGGAAAGCTATCCCTTTCTGGATAAATCCAACAAATCCCCTGTGGGATGCTTTTTACCACTATTTTAACAAAGTCTCTTTAATGTGACAGATGCAACTTGAAGCTTCTTTCATGTTGGTGTTTTAGTTTCCTCTTCCACAATCTAATAGGTGGAAATTTTGATGAAATAAGCTGAGAAGCACAAACTGAATCTTTGAACATACAGCGATGAACAGTTTCAAAGCCTTCTCAAAGCACACACCAGGGGTATGAGATTAAGATCTTCTTTTGTAGTTCATTCCTACTTCCATACATCAATTCCTCCTAATCACAAAGTGTGTACATGAAATATAACTTGCTGAGTCCTGTTAGAGCAGGTATGAATAACATAAAGTCTCCCAAAGGCAAGGCATAATGTAGTCCAAAGGCTGGTGTGAAAAATCCAGGTAGCACATGGCAGGTTCACTGGGGAACTAAATCAGCAAACCATCATGCATTCTTCTTAATATATCACAAGCGGAAAAGAGGCTTTATTCTTTTGCACACATATTTGGAAGAATACTCAAACCAAGGTTCTTTATAGACAGAGATGCAGCAGGCCCACTCCTATTCAAACATGAACAGTCCAGCTCTAAAAACAGACCTGCAGAAATCGTTCCTGTTGCGTGATGAAAATGTATTCCTGTCCTGGAAACTGATGCAAAAAGCCAATCAATTTCTCAAGGAAAGAAGTATGAGTTTTCATTGTCCTCATGGAAAGGAAAATCAGGTGCAAAGCATAGCTTGTACCAAAATAGTTGGCTAACTTCAGCTGCCAGAGGATTTAATGGAAAATGAGAAACTTGTGCTGTAAGAACATATCAGATTGTAACGTTTTTTAAGCAGATCCGAAGTCTTCAAAGCATCAGTGTTTGCTGTATTCCTCTTTGACTAGAAAAACCACTAGACATGGTTCATGAAAGTGAACAATGTTTTATTAATGAAATAGCAAAGTAAAAATTGTTCTTCTGAGCAGGTGGAGACAAAACCTAAGAATACATATTTCCAGAAAGACTGAGTATTTTGTATAGACTCAAGAACACATCACACAAATTCCAAAATAAGGATGACCAATTCCCAGAATCATGGAATCATGAGATACCAGCTTCAAAACTGAAATGCTAGTGGTGATAAACTTGGAGATGAACAGTAGGAACTGTTTTCTAACGACTTCTAGTGCAATAATTCAGGCATTCTATAACCATGTATCTGTGTAATATAATGTTGTCATTGCCGGCTATAGGTCTCGTACTTAATTTAAAAGTCCTCAGGACTGAGGATTGCCAGTCTTCCTCCAGCAAGTTTGCTGTTTTATTTTACTTTCTTCACACAGTGCAGCCACAATGTTATGCAAGTAGAAATAACAAGTCCTTATTTTCAATAAAATGTAAAATTTATGGCTCTAGCATAATGAGATTGCGTATAGGAATAAAGACCTGGCACAATAGGAGGAGGCTTCAGAAGTGAAGACACAAGAAGTGGTTCAGAGTTCACAGGCATGGAATGAGAAGACATAGGGCAGAGCCTCAGCACTCATACCTCTTGGGTATGAGCGACTTGCCAACAGTCACCAAAAGAAATACCTTGGACCCAGACGAAACTGCATTTAGGGTTATAAAGAGAACACAGAATTCTGGAATGAGCACCATAAAAGTGTAAATTCAGACATAATGGTTGCAGACCAATGAAAAAATAGGAAAGCTGAAAATGCCTGTCAGCAAGCAAAGGGTCAGTCCCTTCTCCCAGGTAACAAGCAACAAGATGAGAGGGAATGGCATCAAGATACACCAGAGAAGGTTCAGGTCGGACACAGGAAGAATTTCCTCATGGAAAGGGTGGTCACATCAGAATTGGCTGCCCAGGGAGGGGGTGGAGTCACCTACCATCCCTGGAGGTGTTCAAGGAATGACTAGACATGGCACTTAGTGCCATGGTCTAGTAGACAAGGTGGTAGGAAGGGTAATCAGTCAAAGGCTGGACACGATGGTCTTGGAGGTCTTTTCCAACTTAAATGATTCTGTGATTTCGTGAAAGAAAAATTATCTCAAGTGAAAGCTAGAGAAAAAGATCACACAAACATCATATTACTAATAGTGAAGGACCTACATAATGGTGAATTGTCTCAGCATTCGACCACCAGGATGAAATTACCAACCTTACTTCCAGGAGAAAGAGAGGAAACCACTGAGAAAAAATGTAGAAAATTAATAATTTGGGCTTAATTTGTTTTTATTCTCTCCCCTCCACCCAATTATTAGACTCTCAATTGCATTTAAAAAATTGGCTTTACGGAAGGTGTACTATCTCTTTGCCCATAGACAAGATTTTAAGCCTAATGATACTAAATGCAAGTTTTTCGTTCATTCAGGAATGTCATTAGCACATGCAAACAGAAAACTCAGGCCAAGGTGACGATTGACTCTGCTTTTGTAGAGAGACCTACATCATGCCAGAGGCCTTATTCCAGAGAGAAACCACTGCAGGTGGCAACAATAAAGAATAATGCAATGAGATCTTGGGAGGAGGAGACAGCCCTGTAAATTTAACCTGCAGAGATTTCTCTCTGGAATAAGGCCCCCAGCATGGTGTAGGTCTCTATATACACATGTGCACACACATGTGCAGGACAGCAAAACTGCATGAGCCCCTTGCTCACTTTTTCCTGTGACAGTATCAGACATCCTGGCTTTTAGGCACTGTTGCCTCCAGCAAGAAAAGACAACACCAAAGACTGTGAATTTGGCAGCAGTCAATGTTAGGTTGGGTAGCCTCATTCAGCAGCATTAGTCTTCACTTTTCAAAGTCTCCAAGGCTTTTCTTACTCTCTTCCTTCTTATTTAAGAACCCTCCCTGCACACCTTGCACCTAAATCTCCCATTCTTACAGCAGTGGCAAAGTTGTCTACACATAATTGACAATAGCTTTGTGTACCTGATGTTTCTCTTCGAAACACAATACTTCCCTCACCTAAAAAGAAATTTACAACTATGTTTCAGAAACAAAACTGTATTTAAACATTTCCTGAATTTTATTTTAATAGTAACATAACTTCTAAGTCTGAAACATCAAGATTAACTTACAGGTTGCCATAACAACACATTCCCCAGAGAGATTCCGTCAAGTATAGGGGATAACTGAGAAGAATAAAGAACAATCTGAAGATAATTCCTTTAATTCCAAACCAAAACAACCGATTCTAGGATTATTCTGTCTGCATAGTCCTGAATTTAGTAGCAGCTAATCCACTCAGCCGAGTTGCACCAGCTTCCACTTCTATTGTTTATTACATCCTCTTGTTTTAATAGCACCTTTATTTGCTAGCCCAAACACAGCACCACGGTCTAATTTTGCCTGGTCTTCGGACGTTCTGTATCCTATTTTCCCTTCTGGCATATTCTATATTAATGATAGCATGCTATCATTATTTAAACTTCTGTGGGAAACAGGTTCTAGGTTTTACCCTGTAAAAACCATTTCACCTTTATTTGATTTGAACAATAACATCTAGAGTGAATATGCCCTGCAAATGTGCCCCGCTGATAACTTAATAGGTTTATCAAGCAATCATTATGGACTACACAGAGTGTATGTAATAGCCACAGAAGCAAGTAGAGGAAAAGAAGCAGAAGCTGTGTGCTCTACATTCCGTTTAAATTATGTTAGATAACTGATATTTAAATAGAAGCATTTCTATTGTAAAGATTCCTTAGCAGCTTGCTGAAGCTTTGGAAGTCTAGCAGATTCACACAAAATACACTGCTACAGCAAACGATGACATGCATGCTGTCTACAGATCCAGAGTTCACCACCTTCTTTACAGTATATGCACAAGACACACACTTCACTTCTTCTCTTTGCTGAGTAAGTTGCAGTGTTTGAACTGCTACTCTCCAGAGCAATTATCCTTTTCATGACACAATCAGGCCAAGAACTTCCTAATTATATCTTATTATTGTGGTCTTTTCCCTCCTATATCCTCTCCCTGTTTTTCCTGAATGCAAGATTCTCAAAATACCAGGCAAAACCACAGAAGTAGAAGCAAAGAAAACAAACATGTTTGGAAGAAACTGTGGAATACAATGATGAGTATTAAATTAAGTATTATTATTAAACTTATTAATTATTAAGATTTTCCTTGTGACCAGCAGAGACCATAGCAACAGTGTTAACTAAGAAGAAATATTCTGTGTTTCTTTGCCCTATTAGATCATATACATCCCCAAAACCTGGGGATGGCTTTTTCAAAAATTCTAATCCTAAACAGGGGCAATGAAGAAGATATCCAGGAAAGAATGCAGGAAAGTATCCAGGAGTCTATTATAATCCATCACTCCACTACTTCTTCTTTTTTATCTTTATACAGAACTGAGAGCTGCCAGAGACCAATAGATTCCTGTCTAGAAGGCCTCCTGTCCAATATCTGCGCGACCTGGAACTGTCGCTAACTAACAAGATTGCTCTCCCAGGTTTCAGCATATTAAGAGTAAAGATAACACACAATATAATTTTTTCCCTAGAAGGTCATTGCCATGCTGGAATTCACTGGACATGCACTTCTATTGCTTTCTTATTGCTATCTAAATATTTTGACCTTAACTTGCCTAAACATTGAGATACTATTAATATTTGCATGAAGCCCAAAATTACTTTTCATGTGTAGACATACCAGTTTACTGACATAGTGATCTGAATACACATAATTTGTGTTTAATGTGTTTTCAGGGTTTACTAACAAAGTCTGAGCCACATAGCCAAGCTGTAAAATCCAATTTAATGTTGTAGACAGACCATCTTTCATAAAGTTGTAAAACAACAGCAAGTTCACTATACTCTGATAGGCTCTTCAAATGTTTAATTATCCTTCTTGAGATTTGCTTCTTATTTTAATATTGAAATTGCCCAATTTCAGCTTCTAGCCACTGAATCCCACTATTCCTTTGTCTTATAAGTTCCTTAACATCACTTTTCTGCATTAGTACAAGTCACCTCTCAGCTTCCTCTGATAATAAGAATTAACTGAGCTTCTCAGATCTGTTTTCCTGTCTTAGACCTATAGTAGTTCACTCAAAACTCCATACTGTAATCTAACAAACTTATGTGTTCTGTAAACCGGCCTTCAGTCTCAACTACACCACAGTGAAAGGATAGCAGCAACACTTTTTTGAGAAATGCATTCCTCCTCAGCCAAGTTCTGCACCTACTGAAGTCCTAAACCAAGTTTAACTAGCCAGTTAAATTACTAATAGAAAGTAGTAATAAATCTAAGTAAGCTGGACTGCATGAGTGAACACAGCTCACAGCTGACTGATTTCACATAAGGAAGAAGCAAGCTACATACATTTCAGTCAGCTAGAATTTATAGAGGCCTTTGCTTTCTGTTCATGAAGATGCGAGACCACAGAATTTCACTCTAGGTTGTTGAACTTCCACATCACCACAAAATACTGTTGTTTTATCCACTAGTTAATCAAAATCTCCTTTTCTCATGCTGGAGTTTTAACACAAATTAGAAATTTGGCAGGTATGCACCAGCCCCCACATGCTTTAAAAATACTTCTTGCACTTTATCAGCACATGGTGTTTTCAGATACTGCTTCAACAAAGACAGCCATGACTGAATACAGGAATGCATCACATATTGTGTTCATAAATGGTAGTAAGGCAGCCATAAAATTGTAAACAAGACTTCTTTTGGAATTTTTTTTAGCAACTGAAGTTTAGCAAAACTGAAGTAAGTTGGTCTTCCAAGGCCCAAGACGTAGTCCAAAAGAAGCTGGGAAAAATGCTTTGACTGCACACCTTTAAAATCCAGCTTTCAAAAACAAATAGGCACAGCCACAACATTACATATATATCGCTTAAAATTAGTAAGTCCCAGAAAAAGAAAGCTGTTCTGGAACAATGAATAATAACCAAGAGCTGAACACACACTCACACTACAAAAATCAAACAACACTAGCTTCTCAAAAATCTGTATACTACTATATTTATGCTGAAAAATGCATGTGAAATGTGTATGGTCTGTGAAAGTCACAGCCATCTTAAATCAATTTCTATCACTTTCATTTCACTCTTTGGTGCCAGTAATTCCATAGCAAGATTTATGTGGTGGAAATCTTGTTTTTGTAGGACTTCATTATTATTCGTGTGCAAAGAAATGGAACAGGCTTTTAAAAATTGCTTTAAGACACTCCAGAACATGGTCTCCCCATTAGCCTTTATTATACAATCCAAGTTCTGACAAGATTTAGTTAAAGAGCATTGGCATAAAAGAGAACTTTGTTCACGTTGTATCAGTGTCTCCAGCAGGCAGTCTAATCCAGATGGCATAAATACAAACGAAATAGTACACAGAATAAAGTGAGCAGAGCACAAAATTTACAGGGGGGAGCGGGGAGAAAGGGGGTGGGGATGGGGGAAGCATGGTATCAGTTCATTCTATTGAATATGGGACTAATGGCATTCAGAAGTCACTACAAATGATGACTGATTTATGATAGTGGGGTATAAAAGCAGTCTGTGATTATTTGAAACATGATGCCTAGTTTTTCTTTGCTGGGTGTTGATGGTGGAGAATACAACAGATGGGTATGCACTAGCCTATGTCTTATTTTAACATATAAAATAAGCAGTCCGGGGTGCTGTTTTATGGGAAGAAAAGTAACTCAGTGGTTTTGGTCCATTCAAGAGACAGAGGTTCAGCTGAATACCTGTACCAGTACCAGTACCAGTACCAGTACCAGTACCAGTACCAATACCAGTATCACAAGTACTATTCAATGCAATGCACGCATAACGCGCAAAACATGCAACTCCTTATGACACAACACCATGCAATACCAAGCCTTGCAACACCATCCAAGAGAGTATCATGACAATACTCATGGAACACACACCCCACGAGCCACTGCACACAAAACAAAACACCTTGCAGTCCAACAAATAACAGACAATGCCGCACACACAATACAATTTCATACATACATCCCACGACACAAAATGCAGTGCAACCCATGATGTGTGCACTATAATACAGCCCCATACCATGCAGTACAGCCCCATACCTGCGAAACACACATACAAACAGTATCATGCCATACAATCCGAACAGAGAGAATTCCAAATACAGTACAAAATACCACTCAATACCTAGAATACTACACACACAATACGACTAAGAAACTAAGACATTAAATACCATACAAGACACAGCCCAATATGATATACAATCCATTAGCATACATGCTGTGTGGGATATATTTAAAGTATTTTTAAAAATTAAAATATTTATACATAGTGAAGACATATTGCAGGATTTGCATGGAATTTGTTCTATGCAGCCCTGAAAGCTGGAATATTAAATATCTCCATAGCAATCAGAAAATACAAAACGATAATAATGTATCCCATAAAAGAAATGAAAAGATGGTAAAATGTCAAGAAAATAATAAATTCTAAAATGCAAAAAAAATGTTCCCAATGTAAAGTCTGAACCTCTCCTCACACAATTTTGAACCATTTCCTCACTGTGTTACTGGGAAGACTCAGGAAAATACGTATCTGTTAGTCTAACCTCAGTGCCTGGAAAACTTATAAAGATCATATTGTGTGCTTCTGACAGACAGGAAATGCGATCATCAGGCACAGTCAGCATGAGTGCACAAAGGAAAAGCCCCGTCTCACTAATCTGGGATAAGGCCATCTGCCTTGTGGGTGAAGGGACAGGGGTAGACATGGCTTTTCTGGATTTTTGTAATTTTTTTGATACTGTTCCTTACAGCACCCTTCTGGAGAAGCTGTCCATCTGTGAGATGATCAGGTGCACCCTGTGTTCGGTGAGGAACTGGCCTGCAACATTTGGAAGCACTTCCTGACCGAGAGGGTGGTCAAACACTGGAACAGACATCCTAAAGAGGTGGTTGATACCCCATGCCCGAGAGTACCTTAAAAGGAGGCACTTGGACAATGCCCTTCACAATGCACTTTAAATTTCAACCAATCCTAGGCACATATTCTATTGAACTGTATGTATTTTACGGTGTTTACTACTGTGTTTTGTGCAGCAATTTCTTTGGTATTGTGCTGTATGTCGTCTCAATTTGTCTTCTCTTTCGTATTGTGCTACATATTGGATGTGTTGTATGGTATTGTTTATATCACATTGTGCACTGGATGTGACTTAGGGATGCACTGTGATGTGTTATGTTGTATTGGGATTCTTTTTCACAATGCATTCTACTATTTTGCCTGTTGTATTGCATGTATTATATTTTTACACATTATATTTTGCACTGTGCTTTGTATTTTGTATTTTGCAAATAGTGTCACATTGTAGATCCTTTTGCATTGTGTACAGTAATACTGTGTCATATAGCATTTGTTGTATTGGTTTTTTCACTCTATTTTATGCATTTTATTTATTATATGGCTTATACTGTGCTGTCATTGGTTTCGTATTGCACTGTCATATTGTTCAATGTTTTGTATTGTAGTGCACCCCCCCTCACAGCTCTGGCACTGTGCGACATCACCTCCAGCAGGGTCACACACAGAGCACCACTTGGGAAGCATCACCGCTGAGCAAAGGCAATCAGCTGGCCCTGCTGCTGTTCCAGATCTATGCAACGGCACAGTGCGGGTGCCTATCCCCATCTGCCCCTGTCGCCTCTAATAAAAACCTTTCCGCGGTGTGTGTGAGGGTGTGTGTGAGGGTGTGTGTGGGGCGGTGTGTGTGTGTATGGAAAGTGTTCCAGTTATGCTATTTTTTAAATACTGTGTTTTGGAATGCCTTGTATTCAAGTATTGTAACGTCTGGTGTTTCCTGCATGGTACAGTATCAAAAAATCATAGGGTGGTTTGAGTTTGAAGGGACCTTAATGATCATCTATTTCCAAACCCCCCAGCTGTGGACAGGGACAGCTTGCACTAGGCCAGGTTGCTCAAAGCCCCATCTAACCTGGCCTTGAACACTCCCAGGCATGAGTAGATCCACAACTCCTCTGGGCAACTTCTGCCAGTGCCTCTCCACCCTCACAGCAAAGGATTTCTTCCTAGTATCTGCTATAAACTGACTCTAATTTTAAAGCCATTCTACCTTGTTGTTTTACTTCACGTCTTTGTAAGAAGTTCCTCTCTGTCTTTCTTGTAGGCTTCCTTCAGGTGCTGGAAGGCTATACTTAGGTCAGACCAAATTCTTCTCCTTCCCAGCCGAAGAAATCCCAGGTCTCTCAACATTTTCTCACAGGAGGGGTGCTCCATCCTTCTAATCAAAGTAGTGTTTTTTCCCAGGAGTTCTTCTGACAGATTGATGTCCTTTCTGTGCTGGGACCTCACAGCTGGATGCAGAGTTCAAGGTGGGATCTCACCAGACCAGAGCAGAGGGCAGGATCCCCTCCCTTGCCCTGCTGCCCACGCTGCTTTGGATGCAGCCCAGGACACGTTTGACTCTCTGGGCTGTGAGTGTCCATTGCTGAGTCATGTCCAGCCTCTCATCCCCCAGCACCCCTAAGGCCTTCTCCCTAGGGCTGCCTTTCATCTGTTCATTCCCTAGCCTGTGTTGATGGCAGGGGTTGCCCTGACTGAGATACAGCACCTTGTACTTGGTCTTGTTAAAGTACACTACTGTATGGTATTTATTGTCCAATACATACTGCACGCATTGTGGGTATCATTTTTGTCATTGATATTCTATGTATTGTATATGATTGTGTTCTACATAATCTAATGCATTGTGTTCTCTATTTTTTATTGTCTTTTATATTGCATTGTACTTTGGAATGTATTGAGCATCTTACTGTGCATTCTTTGTGTGGGGAGGCCTGGTATTTGTTATATTGTGCAGTATCATATGTATTGTACTGTATGTTGTGCTCCATGGCATATAAAAGTATCCATTCTGTTGTATAACATACCATTTTATCCGTTCTGTGGTGTTTATTGTTCACTCTGGGTGTCTGTTATGTACTGCACTGTGTATAGTTGTTTTTTCTTTTGATATACATAGTTACTATATTTTAGGATTGTACTTTAGGTATGATATTTCAGGTATTGTGCATGCTGTATTCTACAGTTTGTATGGCTTGATTTGTATTAATTGTATTGTATGCTGTGGTATGTATGGCATCATAGTATCACCGAGAGAGGGATGTGGACAGGTCAGAAACAAGGCTGAACAGGAGAGTCGAAGAAAGAGTCCTGCTTCCAGGCAAATTTCTTACAACTAGTCATATCTTAAAGTGAGTCCTGTTTCAAAATGAAGGCAACTGAAAGTATTTCATTGGCTGTATAATTTAACTTTGAAAGAGAGCTTTTCACTTTGCATTCCAAGGTAATAGCAGCAGTTTTTAACCTCCACTAAACAGCTGGCCAGCACTTCCAACAGACATCAAAAGCCAAGCACAACACTCATTCCTGCAACTTACTCAAAATTATAAGGAGACTAAGGGAGCATGGCCTCAGGAAAGTACTCCTGCACTGCCAGTACATATTACCTTGGCTGACCTAGGCTTCCAGTGCTCAGTCAGTTAAGCCACCTTACTAGAAAGTTTTTGCTCAAATGAATAATGATGGGCCCATCTGCAGACTGATTCCTAGAATACCAGCACAGCATAGGCTGACACTAAATGTATCAAAGTACACAAATGTCTAAATCATAACCCAGCTGAATGCTGTGAAGGAAGAACAGAAGTCAGTTGCTTCCTTTTATCCATTCTTCGGTATAACTAGTGATGAACAGAATTTTGCTTTAATATCAGCCATCTGTGTCACATATACGCTAGCCTGATTAAATATAATTGCCTTGGGTCCTGATTTGATTATTTCATCTCCAGAGTTATTTATGCAACTGAAGTAAATTTCGTATTTTATTCAGTTAAATTTAATAAAAGATGTACAACAACATAAAAGTTTGAATGTTTTGCAAATTAAAAAATATAATCTTGATATGCCATAACCCTTAAATATATTTGATACTCTAATATTTGGTATTGTTTCATTCCATTGAATGGCAGCATTTAAAGTGTCACTAGCTGTTTTAATTTTCCTCTGTAAAACAAAACACTCCAGATGTCTTGGTTTGAAAGATAGGCGTCTGTTTAAGTGAGGCAGAAACCCCCTTTGAAATGGGAAATGCAACCCCCTTCCCTCCGGATTATTATAACTTTGAAATTAAGGGGCTTTCAGGCAAGGATATGAGAAATAGCAATAACAGTTCTTTACTAATTTATATATATATAAACCAAAACAAAACAATGAACAGCAATGACTATGGCAGTTATTACAAAACAGCACAGTCACCCAGTGCAGCCTCCTCGGCTGCCAGGCAGCTTCTCTTCTTGGAGCAGCGCTCGTCACAGGCGGCAGCTTCTCCTCCCGAAGCAGGGTTGATCACAGCCGGCAGCTTCCCCTCCTGGAGCAGCGCTGGTCACAGCCGGTAGCTTCCCCTCCCGGAGCAGTGTTGATCACAGCCGGCAGCAGCGCTGGTGGCTCCCGGTGAGCAGGGTGGGTGCAGCAGCTCCGGTGAAAACAGCGGTCCCGTGGAAAAGGGCCTGGTCCTCGCCTGAAGGTCNAAATGCTCCCATTAACAGAACCGAGCCCGGAGGGAGGAGGCAAAGAAGCACTGCCCCACCTGGTTTCACAGCTCATGAAGATGGTAATAGAATATACTGCAACCCAGGACACCAGAGGATTGAAAATATTAAGAATTATTTTATCTCAGAAGGTTTTTTTTACAGAAGTCTTTTATTCATCTTTTCCAAGACAGCCTCTTCTGCAAAACAAAACCATACAGGCTCATCACCCTGGAGTGGTCAGTACAATGAGCAATTCTGGCACCAGAGATAACTTATCTCACATTCTCTGCAAACATCATTAATATAAGCAACACAAGAAACGTGTTGAGATGTTTATCAGAATATTAGGAGTAAGTAGACAACTCCACTTGCCAGATTTTACCATACTGAATTCTGACATGTAAATCCAAAGTCGATGTGCCTACTGTAATACAGAATTTGACCCTGTTAGGAAATCGAGTTATTGAAACCACTTTTTTTTTTTTTTTTTTTTAAAGTAGATGTGTAATTTACAGAGCAGAAAAATTTTTCTACAAAATTCAAGTAATCTGGCTGGCACCATTTTGATAGTGGTGTTCACATATCTGAGAACCTCCCAATACTTTGCTGTCTATTCAGTGAGTTTGAGAGTTGTGTCACACTCTGGTCATGCTCGAGTAGAAGTGAATGCATAAGAACACAAGAAGCTGTAGCGCGTTAAACTCCAGTCCTCTAGCTTTACGGCTCATGACATCTCTAATAAAATCCAAAAACATGTTTTAGGAAGACTACTAGCTATGCTCCTACTCCATGCCCCACCAAATAATTCAAAACTCGGTCTATTAGCAAAGCTCATCTTGTAGATGTACTACAACAGACTGAGTTTACTCAGCAAGACGGGTTTTTAACTGTGAGCCAGTTTTAGATGCCTAAACCAAACAGAACAAAATTGCTGACAGCTAAGACATAAGCAGAAGCTTTCCATACACATGAACAGGTGACAGCTGATTCTATACCTGGTATCAGAAACACAAATTCAAGAACTTTAATGTAATTTAAATGGGTGTATTTGAACAATCAGAAAGTTGTATTTTACACTGAATTTCATTATATCTTTTCCCAGCTAAGGCTGAGAGTTTGTGGCCAGACACCATGAGAACAGGCAAGAGCTGCACGGGAGGGATTTGTCTACAGCACCTTTGTTTAAGAATCATTTGTGGCTAAAAGGAGGTGAGCAACCAGCACAGCTTAATTGCTCTCACTACATAGAATTTTCCTAGCGAGATGACAGTTGCTGAACTTCTGAACCTCTCTCTCATTTATCAACAGGCAAAGAGTCAAGCACCAATTTTGCTAGTTTATGTCTCAGTTCAGATACTTCACTCACCAAAGAAAATTTGACAGCAGCTGCCAGCTAGCCATGAACAAGAGCAAATCTGGGCTTTCTTCTCTGCTATATTGAAAGCAGCAGAGATGCAATGCTAAGATAAATCAGCTCTTGGAAGAAAATGAATGAAAGCAATACATGGCACATCAATTCTTCTCATCAATAAGAAAGTTCTTTGGCCCATCCATTCACCTGTGTCCTCCTGAAAGAAACAGGAGTGAAGAGATACTACAGCAAAACAGTACAGTGGTAGTGCAGCATTTAAGCAGAGAGCCTAACAGGACTCTGTTTCCCAGTCATATTAGAGGGGTCATGAGAGAACTTTAGATTTCCTCATTTTTTGTGCCAGACACCTGCAGAGCACCACAGAAGTCACTTTCACCCTTCACTATTTTATCCAGATGCCTGCATATCACGCAGCCCCACAAAGGCTGTATACTGTTCCCACATCCAATTGTACTCCCACATTGGTATCAATGTCTTCTCAATTTTCAACAGAAAACTCAGATTAGCAGAAGTCCTCTATCGTGATGCTTGTGATTAGATTGAGATGACTGAAGAAATACATTCCATGGTACTAAAAAAGAGCTTTGTGAGCACAAGACTGTTAGAATCAGAATTGATATGATACGATTAATACGATCCAAGGAAGGAGAGTATCTGTTTTGTGCAACAAACAAGGGACAATTTCCCCTTCCCTGAACTCTGAGAGAGAAAAATCAGCTGACAAGTTTCTATGCTGTGTGCTGATACAGGAAATGCTGATGTTCCTACATAAGCACATAGGGATAACAGACCTCACAAACTCTCCTGATTAAAGATTATGTAAGGTGCCCATTCTGCCCAGTCTCCTGCTGTGCAGATATTGCTAATGTCTGAATCACCAAAATCCTCTCGGAGAAGGGACAAAGTGAGTGATCTGCTACTGAATTGTGTAAGGGCACACTGCCTGCCTCTGGGGATAGAAAGAGCGTAGCTTGCAGGAGGGAGAAGGCAGATCTGTTCATAACTGTTCCTCGTTGCAAGCAAAAAGCAGCTCTCGTTATACAAGAAATTGGCAAGCGATTGAGGATAGACCCAAGGAATTAAATGCCTGCACTTCCATGCAGAAGGTCCCAAGGCCCATTACCCAAATGAAGAAGCTCTTAATAAAGAACATGTATTTGGATGATATTCCAGAGAGACAGTCCAAAAATATTTACTTCAGTTCCAACTTTTTTGGACACTCTCAAGGAAGACAATAGCATAAGCTATTAGCCAACATGAAAACACAATAAAGAAAAAAGAGCTGCAAAAATGTGACAGTCATACAAATGACTTAAGAATAAGAAAGATAAATAGGCTACAAGCAAACTGAGAGAACATAGCACTAATGAAGTTTTACCCACAAAGTCTGGCTTTCTCTTGAGACTTAATTTCAGCAAAAAAACCCAAAACAACAGCAAGACCAACATCAGTAATGAAATGCTATATACTTGAGACAGTCAGATTCCTCTAATTTCAAAGTGCCCTGCACTTTCATAGCCAGACGTCAAGCCTCATCAAGCCTACAGCAGATTGCAATTTCTATGAAATTGCAAGCAGAAATGCAGCGCCCAGACTTCTTCCAGCTGAGTTCCCATAGGAGCCTAGTACCCAGCTGATACTCAGGGAGTGTCTCTACATCCAAAAGGGAGTGAAGCTTCTCCCCAGGGTATGAACAAGGGAGCGGGGTGTAGATGAAATGCTGAGTGCAAAGAGGAAGAGGAACTGTATTCAGGCATTCATGACCATCAGGGCATTGGAGTACAGCTTGTCAGGGCTGGGAGTGGGAGCAAACACCCCTGGAACTGCAGGGTGTGAGACATTGCCTCTGGAAGCAGCTCCTTGCCACCCCTCTTCACCATGAGGCAAGTTCACCCCGGGAGCCAAACTACACCCCACCTTCTGTCAGGTTCCTTCTCATAATCAGAGGAACTGTAACAGTGCTCAGAGCTGTTCACACCAAGGTGTCACAACTCTGCAGAAAAAATGGATGCAAAGACACCCACGAGAGCACGTATTTTTCTGCCCTTCATCTTGCTTCTCTCACAGGCTCTCTTGGCTTGCCAGCTGAGGCTTTGCTTTGTTACCATGGACTGGAGCCAGGCCACAGCACAGATTTCATCCTGTTCCTGATGGTAAGGGACAAAGGGAGGCAGGAGAACTTTCTCAGACACTTATTCTTACTCCTTTCTAAATATAGGCCCCATTTCCCCAGGGAAATGAAAGGCAAATAAGAACAACAGTGAAAGCACATGAAATAAGTCTTTTCCTTGGTTTGCCATACAGCTCATATTTTCATGCACTCCTACTCATACATGCTTTGGGAGGCAATACTTAGCAAAGGAGTAGAAACCAAAGGCAAGGGTTTCTAGCGTACCTGATAGATTAGGGCTGGTAGATACCTCTGGAAAAGGTTTAGCACATTCATCTCTACTTTTAGAGGAATTCTGTCAGAGAAGGATTCACGTCATATTTATAAATAAGCCTAGATTCTGCTTTCCATTTGTCCTGAACAACACAGACTACCCCCAAGACAAAATTTTTACTGTGTTCAACTATTACTTGAGAAAAAAAAATCTGAATTCTTAACTCAGAGTTATACTATCTTTCAGACTTACTTTTAGGCATTGAGCTACACCTACAGTTTAGAGCTGCCAACTGAGCTGCATTAGAGTATTTCTATTTCTGAGCAGAGCCCCTGGCCCAGCTAAAATCACCACCAGTAGGGCCAGGTGACACTTCCAAGGCATAGAAAGAAAGCATACACTCCATACTTCCAGGGGAACATGAGCATCCACAGACAATGAGTGAATTTTGTTCACTTGCATATTTGGCTGGGAGTGAGAGTTGAAGTGGAAGTATTTTGAAAATTTCACAGAAGGAAGTGATAATAAATACATGAATTCCTTAAGAAGCTCTCATATGCCTATAAGAAATTACTTTTTGCTGTCTTAGAGAACTGTATCTTGAAGTACGTGGAGCAGCTAGCTGAAGCTGGTTGCTGTGCTGATTTCGCATTTGGACAGGCGAAAAATAAAAGCAAAAAAAGGAAGCAAAGCAGTGTCAAACTCTGCTTCCAAGTGCCTCTGAAGGCATGGTGTGAGGGGAAAACTAATTAACAAGCTACAGAAAGGAAGAACAGCATCACTGAAAGCGCACTCTGGAGAAGACACCAGCCTTTCATGTAGTCTCCAAGCGGCAGTGTGCAACAAGAGCAGCTGGAAACCACTGGCTGGAAAACAGTTGATGTTAAACCCCAGGCAGCCCCAGAGAATGGTTAACTGTCCTTACAATGAGAAGAGAGAAAGAGAGAGAGAAAGAGACAGAAAGTGAGAAAAAGAGAGAGAAAGAGAAAAAAAGAGAGAGAAAGAGAGAGAGGAGGGAGAGAAAGAGAGAGAGAGAAAGAGAGAGAAAGAAAGAAAGAGAGAGAAAGAGAGAGGGAAAGAAAGGGAAGAAAAAAGAGAGATAAAGAGAAAAGAAAGAAAGGAAGAAAGGAAGAAAGGAAGAAAGGAAGAAAAGAAAGAAAGAAAAGAAAGAAAAGAAAGAAAGAAAGAATGAGAGAAAGAGACAAAGAGAGAAAAAAGAAAGAAATAGCAACATTTTCTTTGATGGAGAGAGTTAAAATGTGAAAGCTTCGAAGAGCCTGTGCTACACGATCTAGGGCTGAAGAGGTAAGTTAGAGCTACAAACACTGACTGGGCTCCTTGTGCAACTCTTGTTTAGACTAGGACAAGACAGGATTTTGCTGCACTCTGAAGGTGACAGAGGCTCCTGAAAGGAAACTATTCTTTCATAAAGCAAAAAGATTTGCTAACCAACAGAAGCTGCCCAGTTCAGACAGAAGACGTCATTTCCTGAATTGCTCTCTCAAAGAATAAATCTGGCACGAGAAGTTTCCACTCCTTTTCTCTGGAGACTCGTCCACAACTTCACTGAACTGTACCTTGAATTCTTTTTCACAGAAGCCAACTAGAAGTGGTTGTGCTTAGGTGAGGAACAGTGCTCAGAAGCCTGAGCTCAGGCAAAGGATGAAGCAAACTAGTGTCAAAATTGTAGGCTCTGACCAGGACATGGTGTTAGACTAAACATATTAAAAGCAGTCTGGGCAGAGTAAGAGCATGCACCAGGACAGCATCATTAAAAGAATTAAGGTAAGGAGTAACTCCTTTCTTTCTTAAAACATCCAGGTATTTGTATCACAGAACTTTAAACTGACTTTGCTACTGAGGCTGGCATCACACAAACGGTACCCTAAGATGTACAATGGGAGGGCTGATAATGTTATGCTGCTGAAATTTATGATTCTGTTTTAACAATGTTCATTAAAACAAAACAAAACAAAACCGAACCCTCAGGCAGAACAGAATGTGGAGCTCGTGTTAGACAAACGTATAAACATATCATGTGGGCCTACACACGCTCTGGCAAACAGCACCAGCATCCGTGAAGCAATAAATCTGTAAAGGATTACGGCACTATGTAACAGAGTATGGAACACCACCACGCGGACAAAGGCGATGGCAACAACACCCACTGTGAGGTCAGAGGAATTTTTCCAGTAGCCTGCAAGGAAATCAATTCATGCATGTCCAGCTGACTGCAGGAAAATGTGCAAATGTGGTGCCAAAAATACTGGTAATAGTACTAAGGAGGAGCTACGGAAATAGCAGTGAAAGCTAGAGCCAAGCTTCATGAAACTAAGGATATGAGTTAAAAAAAACATAAACCCAAGTACAATGCAATCTGTTCTAGCAGTCTCTGGACACACACTGGTAGTTAGAAAGCTGTTCATCTGACTTTCAAACCATGCATATTATTGTTCATTACTGCTCTTAGTTTGCTTGAAAAGGAGCAGGCAGGGAGCTGACCTTTCTGGAAGGCACCACAGGAAGCAGGTGGCACCAGGCTCGTGTTGAGGGGGTGAGGGCAGAGGGGGTGGGCTGTGTTACAATAAGCCATCCAGCTGAAACCTGTATGGTGAACAAAAACCTCTCTGGCTCCAGGCGATTGCTGAAAAGCATACAGCTTTCCTCAGCCATGCCTGAGGAGGGCAAAGGAAACCAAAAAGGAACAGAGGGTGATATTCCTACGTAAAGAAGGAGGCAGAGGGTACATCCATAGGGATGGATCCAGATTCCCCTGGATATTCGAACAATCTCTGCAGACCCACCCAGTTCTCACAAAAACATTTATGTTGCATGTCCGGTGATCCACACAAACAGCAGAGGTTACCTCTAGAGCAATAAACTCAGGGCATAACTCAGATGTGCTGCCAAGGTACTCCTGCATTTAGGAACAAGGAAGAGGAATATGCAGGACCTCTTCCTCCTGGCAGGGAGGGCCTGCGGACAAGACAGACTTATATCCTAGCTGAAATACATCCAAGAGAATCACAGCATAAATCTGAAAATCTGATGGGCCATCTTGCTTTGAGCATTGATAATTCAAAGAGTTTCCATGTCCACTGCTCAAAAAAATTAGTAAGAAAGCTATAAATGCGGTAAACTACCTAGAAGATATTTTCCCGTTTGAACAAGTTCCTAGTAATTACACAGGTATAACATTTCCTTTTTTGCCTAATAAGCCGTTAATTTTCCAGAGACACTTCATGCATTAGTGTGTCACAACTGTCGCTGCATTCATTGTCCAACAACCATTTTAGCTTACAGAGGAATAGTCAATCCCCCTTTTCCCTCGTCCCCAAATTAGCAAGTTTCCATCTTCCACTTAGAAATAGTTTAGAGTAGCATCTGTAAGAGAAACTAAACAACTGGTCCCTTTAAACTTAAAATTTCCAGCTAATACACTATTCTCTGGAGTGCTTCAATTCTGTGGTTTTGAATGCCTTTCACATAGCAGAGATTAGTAACTGGACAGGGACTCACCAGGACACTTGGCTGCAGTGTGCTGGATTATGTAATGGGAAGGGAGATGAAGACATAATACAAACTCTTTTGCTTTATGCAATGACCCTCACTCTGCAAAATTTCACCCATGGTGTTGTCTTTAAATGGGAGAACTACACCTTATGCTGAATGAAGAGATATCATCATAGTCAATCATCAAAACTTTGTGGGATGAGCCTAAAAACGAATGATTTTCTCTAAAATGAGTTATGCAAGGAAGATCAATCGAAAGACTTGAAAAGCTAATGGCTCTCTATGTCCACAGCACACACCCAGACACACACACAAAATGTTTACTCTCTTGGGTCATACAGAGAGCTCTCTGTGAGGGAGCTGACTCTAGGGGTAGCAGAGGGATGCTCACAATCCCTGTGCCATACAGATGCCCCACAGGATCACTCTCAATATTGGCCAGTTTTTGGCACAAGTGAGACAGGAACCTCCTTTCTTCCTGTCTTTCCAGTTTTCATAGTGGTCGTTTACCCAAGCCGAGGCTGTACAGAGAGGTATGTTTAGCCCTTGCAATAGGACATGTCTTCAATTCTTCATTTTTGCACACATTTCTTGCAGGCCACCAGCCAAGTGGGTGGAAAGCACAGGTAGTAATCAATAACTGTTCTGCACCAAACTAAAGTTGTTCATTTCAGTCCAATTTAGCAAGAGCACAGAACAACACTGCTACGTGCTTTCTCCCTCCCAGTGACCCTCTGACTTGCTAGGGACAAAGAGAATTTATTCCGTAGCTTTTCTGTATTTAAGGTTCCTATATATACAGTAAACTGAAGCAGCCTCTAAGAAATTTTTAATTTTCCATTGTATTTATCTAAGAAATAAAAAACTGCCAATGCAACACCACCATTTTCCACAGCAGAAATTAACTGCTCAGACAGTTACTTCTGTTAATAGCAAGTAAGCAGGGCTTGATCTCTAATTCAGTCAGGAAATCTGATGAAGAAAGATTTGCAAGGTCTGTCTCCCGCTCCACCAATATTCATTTAGTGAACACATATGTGCATATCTGGATTATTCACAGCTTTCTGGGGTTTATAAGTGATTTTTCATTGGTCCAAAGGCAATTTTTTCTTTCTGCATGTAACATTCACCAGCAGAGCTGTTATGACCAAGATCATGGGTTAAAATCTGTGGCCCGTGCAAATATGCACATAGTTTACAATCCACTTAGATGTAAAGATTCCCAATGGAGCGTTTCCCTGCCAGAATATCTGGACAACACCAGTGACCTACACTGATGTCTGCTTCCCTCCTGTTGTAAGGGATATTAGAGAACTCGAGGAAAATAGGAAAAGGCACTCATGATTGTCCACTAACACAGGACCCTTTGAGGACCATTTGTTACTTGCTTTAAGGACCACTGAGGCTGAGGAAGCCAAGCTTGGTCTGTGATACAACTAGCCAAGGATTTTCCAGGAAAACTGAGGTTTGAGAGGCTTTTTCAAAGTAAAAATAAATGTGTTTTGGCATATTTTATTACTTTGTAGGGCCCAGCAGAAGAATTTCACAGTGCATATACAACAGACACATCAATCCATATGTGTCTGTCCAAATTATTTATTTTTTGCTAGGATACATGGTTCCTGCAAAGCTGCTGTAACATGGAAGTAGGGTTTTACGACTGCTTGTCATCCACTTGCAGACACAGGGTGACAAATGAGTCCTGGCAGGCAAACCAAGCAGCCGGCTGCATGAACAGGACCAAAGGATACACATCTTACAAAGTAAGAACTTGATCCAAAATGCCCGTTAGCATCAACCCAAAATAAAGCCTAAAATTCCCTTCAGTCTTGGCACAGAGTTGAAAGCTGATGAGCAGTCCTACAATTTAAAGCACTTTCATTACTGGGCCAATGTCCCTGACTCAGGGCAGATGGCAGAGCCAGAAGTCACAATGAGCTGAGGATCATCAAAAAAATGGAAAGACAAGAGTGATTTCTACATTTCTCAGGGAAGTGGCAGTGCCTGAAGCTCCAGACCTTACCAGGGTTCCTGTGGGATCAGGCATCATTAAATGCACTAAATAATTGTCTTTACAGATGCAAGCTGCTGAGAAAACGCAGAAATTCATTAACCCCTTGTAAGACAATATCTAGGTAAAAGTCTCTTCAAGAGCCATAAGCTCAAGTGTTTTGCCTTGAAATTGCAACATGCCCTGGGATAAGCTGCACATGTAATGCCATCATCTTCAGCTTTCAGCATCAATGTTTAACCTGCTCTGCAGGTACAGCAGAAGACATAAAGCAGTGCTGACATAAAAGCCCTCAAAACCAGTGAGCTTTTACTTATTTAACAGGCTTACACCCTGACAGAGCTTAGGTCTACAATGAATTATTAACTGGACCTTAAAGACATATCTTTAATAAATAGGGGTGAGTTCAAGATCTCTTGTTAGTTAATACAGAATTACAGACATGTCCATCTCTTTAGTCTACTTTAGAATAAAATCTATCTGGTGAGAAAACATAGCACCATCAGCTTAGAAAAATGACAACAAACACTTAAAGAGACTGTGTCCAGAGCACACACATTACTGCAGAAGACATTGGTGCAGTACAGTGCTTGTGAAGAAAAAGCTGAAGCCATCTTCACGAAAAAAAAAGACTCAGAGTGTAATTTATGGTTGGGAAGCTAGTCACACTTTGAAGGTGGCCTAGGACATGATGACACCTATCCGCAGAGGGCTTTCTGAAGGAACAAGACTGAGTCCAAAATTTCTCGAACTTTCAGCTGAACAAGGTGGACCTTAATTTATTATTTTCTTAAATATTTTTACTTGTAACTTACATAAAGCCTCAGACATTAGCAAGTACATTAAATAAGTATCAGGTACTAACTGAGCAACTTATGAACTTCAAATTAGCTAGAAGCATGTTAAAATGTTCTTATTCTTATAATGTCAGTGTGTCTGCTACGGTGCACTCTGTTCTTTCAACGGTTCTTATAAGTTCAGTTCTTCCCATTAGGAACCTTGTGCTGAAAACCTCTTCTGCTGCAGCCTCCTAAAAAAGGAATGTTGGCAAATTAAGTAAAATGATTTATGAATTTTATTACTTTGCCACAACGCCAGACATCTGAAACAGGCCAAATCTAGGCTCTAGTAAGGCAATCAGTTTACCTTACAGGATTTAATTACTGAGGGGCATCAAATAGACCCACCACCTACTTTGATGCCAAAGAGTGGGGCAGACTGGCTAGTCCTGTGAAAGGGAGGATGTTTCTGTCTCCTGAGAGCAGCAGACTCATTATGCAGAGCTGCTCCTCTGCTTGTCCATCCTAGAACACCTGTGATGAGTGGCTGCAGAGGTGCAGTCCAGCCTCTGGTGGGCTCCCAGCTTGCTCTGCACCCCAAGGAAGCCATGAGCTGACTCAGAGAAGGGCACACTGTCCATCTGCACTCTCTAGGATATACACAGTTCTACTAGAAAACACATTTTAAAAACCAAAAAACAAACATAACTGGCTTCATTGTAGGAATTCCTCTGCTAGCAAATGCTATCACAGACTGAAGTGAAAAAGAGATTCAAAATTTTTAAACTCATCATACTGTCATAAGCAAAAGTAAACAATCTCCAAGTGCTAGTTGCTTGAAGCCTTGGACTGACTGGAGATGGCAGGTTTTTTTATTTGTTTGTTTAATTACAGAGTTCTTTGCATACTGTGCTTGTGATCCTCTTCTCATTGATTTTGGTGGGTATTCCTCCATTAAATGTAGTGGGTTCAATAGCAGGTAACTCATGAGGAAGCTGCCTGAGATATGGAAAGCTGGTTTAGCAAAGTAGTAACTCCTGTAGTGGAAGGAGTTACTGTTTCTCTGAAGTGTATTTGACTGTTGTTCAGATTTTTGCACAGGCTTGTACTTTTTTAATATTCACTTCTCTTATCTCAGAGAATTTTACTGAAAACTAAATTTCAATAGTCAAATGAGGGACTTCAAAAAAAGTTTCATTCCGAAACTGACAGTTCTGCAGGTTTTTAACAGTACATTCCCGATTAATGAAGCAGGAAATGACAAATGACTAGCCATGCCTGTGCTGGATATACTTTTGCCTTTGACCTTGAGAAGAACTTTTCCAGCAGTAGCGGTAAAGCAGGAGCCTCTTACATGCAGCACAGAGTAATGCTCTACACAGAGAAGGGGCTGTCTTTCCTACTGAAGATAATGTGACTCATAATGTATGAGTGCAATTATTTTTCCATACCAACAATGGCTAAATGGATCTTGCAAATCCATTTTAAAAACAGACTCCTCCAAGATGTGACTGTAAATAATAGGTGCCCACAACAGTACGTTTGTAATGTCAGTTTTAAGCACAAGCAAAGATGACTTGGATAGCCAAATAGTTTCCAAGTAAAATACACCCCACATCTCACTCTTTCTCTCATGCCTGTTAGTGTGGCATTTTCCTTTCACCTTCTTGGAAAGTCTAGCTAAAAAAGATAAAGAGAAATTTTACCTATGTGGCCTCTATACCCCAAAGATAGAAAATGTGTGGGAGAGAGGAGCTGGAGTCCCCATCCTGGAAGTCAGGGCTTTGAGATTTGGAGGTTTTTGTCATCTTTTGAAACTTGCAGCTGGAGACCAGCAGCATAAGGAGGTTCACAAAGGAATCCGTCGTGGTTCTATATGTCAGATCCATAAAGAGGTGTTACAGGAAACACACAGAGATGTAACTTTTCAATCCCTAACTGAACAACAGTGGATGACTGGGGAAGACAAAGGGAAAGAAGCATAGGAAGAGGAAAAACTCCCACATTTCAAGGGGCCATAGACAGTGCCCTGGCTGATTTCTTCCTGCCTCCTTGCAGGGGAACACAGTGAAAGGTGCAAATGGCAGCTCCCCTAAGAGTGGCAGTGGTGCCATCTTGGGAGTGGGGTAAATAACCATACGTGAGAGACATCCGCTGTGCTCCTGCCGCAGAAACATACTGTCCCATCCAAGGCTGGGTCCTTGCTGGAGGGGATCAAGTAGATATCTCACAAATGTGCCTTCAGGGATGCAGAGGCAGGCCAGACAAAGGCAAGGGTATAAATTTCCTCTCACTATGAAGAAGCTGGCACTTTCGTCTCCACTGCTATGCCTTCAGCAAGTTTTTTCAGTGGCAGATGTTCTAGGATGTAATGAAAGAGGTTCACTGCTTGCATCTCCCTCTGCTTGCGTCACTACCATACATAAAGTAAAATGAAGCCTGGGGAAGGTATTTTGCAGCTGCAAAACCAAATTTGTTGCACAGGAGGCAAGCTTGGTGTCAGAAACGGCAAAATCCATTTTGCCTGGTCTACTGGCATGCCTTGAACTGGCCCAGGGCATCTGCAGTGAACTCTTGGTGAGTGTATTTGGTGGATGAGAGGAACATAGTTTTTGAGTAATTTTTCAAAAAGCTGCCAGGAAAATTTCAGACATATTTTTGGATTTTTTCATCCCTTTTGACTTTCCTACAAACCACATTGAGAATGCACAGTCTTCCCCTTAGGTACCATAGACGGACGTCTAAACCCTTTAACTATTACTGGCCTGGGGAAGTTTACAGCTACGCTACACCTGTCCATATCAAAGCCCAGATCCGATTTCCTGGCACTCAACAAATACTGACACAAAGCCCTGGACAGTACAGTTGCAGACTAGTTAATTAGATTGGCTTTCATCCATTGTTTTATGAGATGATTTCAACCAGCAGTAGGTTCTATAAAAGCTGTTAAAATCTGTCTAAAATTTCCTTTTTCTATGGTGAACACAGTGCTCATACACTGCCTATTGATACAAATGGCACAAGAACAGCAGTTTTAGAGAAGGTTCAAATAGAAGAGCTGGATCCACCTTCAAACACACCTGAGTTTGATGACATTGAGATACATAAATTTGATTCATTGACCCCCAGCAATAATGGCCACTTTCCAGTTTTTTTAACTCGTCACTCTTGGTGATCAGTCACACACAGGACTTTATTCAAATTGATTCTTTTAAATTCAATTAATTCTGTTAAAAGATGTGGAAAAAAACCACTCATCTCCCTTTCCTTTACGTGCTTGGGCACATGAGTGGAACATGACAGGGATGTTACGTGACAAACCAAAATAAAGATATTCAAATTCTAAAGTACTTTTTCTGGTTTCATAGCCATGACTTTCCCTCTATTATATGTGATTGTGTACTTCACAGAGAAGGAGAGGTTCCTAACATTTCTAAGGCTGTACTTTTCATCTGGATCTAAGAGAAACCAAACTGCACATAATGTTCATACAATCAGACCACAGTCTAATTTCATTGCTCACAAAGTTTGGGTGCTTATCCATCTAAATGTCTTTGCTTCTAGACCTATACACAGATACTTGAGGCATGTCACAATCACAGAAGCCTCCAATGGCTACACTGGTAACTTTCAATGAAGGGTACTCTTTTTAAACACAGGAACAAGATTTGATTTTGACAACATGGGAGGAAGTCCGATTAGAGCCTTTATGGCTGCAGATTGTCACTGTTTCTTTTATTGTTTCTATATTTGTCCCATTTTAAAACTAATTATTTTCTTGTCTTTCTTTATTGTTACCCCTCTAAAGTCTCTTGCAGGCCCCAAAACCATAAGCTGTAAATTAGGAAGTTTATCTCAATGGCTATTTCTAAAAAAAACCAAGGTATGCAAAGAAATTTAGATGACAGAGAGAGCTTCTCTTTGTGCTCTTAGATTAATGGAGATTTACATAAGATTCCTCACAGCAAGAAAACTTGACTAAGTTTTAGCCAGCCAATGACCTCTTGAAGGAAGACTCTACACTATCTCACCATCCAGTATCTATGATGATAACTACATGTCTTACCAAAAGAAATCTTACATTGCAATGGTGCTCAAAAGTGCTAAATCATGTGCTATGCACAACACAGCGTAGAGCAAGAAGATACTGTCTGTCACAAAGTGTTTCTACTGCTTCCTAGTACTTCTAATTCTCTTGGCTGTTGACTGTATCTCCAAAAATATGTGGTCCCATAAGATGCCTTTTCAATCACCATGCTACAACACAGTGACTTCTGAACATTGACCTTGGTCATCTTTGTTTCGAAGGAAATCTCAACTGTACCTTGGCAACTGAACAAATCCAACTCAGAGGAGGGAGATTTCTGCTTATCTCTTGTACAAAATTCTCTACAAAAGTTACTATAAACTGCAACAAGTCCAGCATTGATCAGTACTACTGCAGTCACTACTTCACATCATACTTTCTTTCAGAGGTAAACAACCAGCAAGGTTCAATTTTCATTCAGCAACTTCAACTTAATTTGTTTGCACTACTTCTCCTAATGTTTTTTCTCTCAATGAATACCAAACATTTGGCACAGCTGCAAAACATAGTTGAATAAGCCAGGGTTTATTTGATCAGTTTCTAAAAGATAAGGTTATTTTCCTGGTTCAGGAACAAAATACGTAAGTATAAAATGTTACAAAAAATTTATATTTAAGATATGTAAATTAGACAATTTAATCGTAAGAGCTATAAACACTTGTTGGGATGTTAAAGAATTCTCTTTCTTTCATGATGCTACTAAATTGTTGCCCCTCTTATGAAGTTTTCATGGACAACAATTTAAATTAAAATGCATCATTTTTAAACCCATGGATGATACAGGGTTAGCCTTCTTTTTGATGATGAGGACATCCCACAGCAGAGCACAGATAAGCTGAATAAGGCACTACTGCCTAGAAATATGGGATTTTTTCCCTTAAATTTAAAAATACTTTGATTTGTAAAAAAGACTCTCTATTCTGAGAAGAGAATTTTTCCTATTTCCACACACCAGCAACAGTGGAGCAGCAATTTGAGCTCCTCATTTTACCGGTTTGTCTCACCCTTCAGTTGCTAGGTCCCTCCAGGACCTAAAAAAGTGAGTCAGACTTTGTAGTACAGATTCATCTGCAAAGTATGCCAAAAATGAGACCCATTCACATCTGGTAATTTTGTCTTGGTTTCCTAAATGTAAATTCATGCCAGTGAATTTCCTGACACTGTCAAAAGATTTCATAATGACCACCACTTGAATCAGATAGTCACTGTGTCACTGATGAGATTACAGGATTAAAATAGGTAACTGGTTATTACAGATTGCCGTGAATATCCAGTCCCAAAACAAGGACACAACTAGCACCCAACAAGTTTTTTACCTAAGTATCTTAAAAATTAGTCTTAACCATCTCGTCACTGATTCAGTTTCCCATAGTATTTTGCGAAAGATATGGATACAAATTAATTCAGGCATTACAATCAAAGTAAATACTAACATGTTATATCAGCACACATAAAAACATCATTGAAGAATTTATAAATTATCAAGTCATTATTTTATACTAGTTCACAGAGCATCAGAGAATTTCTCCCATTTGCAGACATTACTTCTGGCATGAATGCAGGCCAGAATGCAGGCCAGAAGCACACCCTCTGGAAAGATCTTAACACGACAGAAATCTACAGATTATAGTACAACCAAAATAGTATTAAAATGCAGTAGCTTTCCCCTTTACTTCAAGTATTTCCAGATAAATAAGAAGGCCAGGGAAAAGTCTAGTGCCCTTTAGTTATATGATAGCAATTGGATTGCCAATCAAGCACCAGATACTCACCTGCAGTGAAGATGCCAGACGTACTGCTGTATTTTACAAAATGTGTTTCTCTCTATCCTTCCCAGACAGTACACTCAGCTCTTTAATGAAGTGGTTTGGGTAGAACAGACACATGCCTTCCTTTACAATGTCAAATTGGGCTTCCTGTTTTATCTTTCTCTTACTTTTCTGGAGAATCTTTTCATCCATAGTGAAGCTGTATGTATTTTGCTGCACTGTGTCAAGAGAAAATTACTGAGACCAAACAAGTTCATATTAATGAGCCATGGAAGGCAAATACAACAGCATCAGTTATTTCATGAAAAAAGAATAATTTTGCTTTCTTATGCCTGGAAGTAGAGAGATGCGAAGTAGTGATCCCTGGAGTACATTAAGTTTCTATTTCCGAAATTTAAAAAAATCTTCAAGAATTGCATCATAAGGAAATACATAATTGTAACCACGTATAATGACCCACATATCCATATTCAGCCCAAACATATCTGGGATATCCTGACTTTCCAGTTCAGAAAAGAAAAGGCTGCAATGTTATTTATTTTTTCATCGTTCTTTTACACTTCTCCCTTCTTGTATCCATAGAGGCCTTCCTCCTTCTTCCAGTTCTCCCTCATCAGCTTCAAAGCTGGAAACAAAAATGTAAGAAAATTGCTGTCACTAATAAAAAGAATATACCAAAGACGACAAAAGAGAGCCCTAAATCAATGAGAAACATGAGAATGCAGCAGAAAGAGCAAGCACTGTGTGTCAGCATGAAGTTTTAACAAAGGGATTGGGAAGTCCCAGCACGGTGACCTGTTCCAGACGCCAAGCAAGTTTGCTGTTCCTCTGAATGTCTCTCATGTCCACCAAAATCAGATGTCTGTCTTGTAATATCCTGCTAAATCTAAGTTCTTCAAATAGCTGAGACTATGGAGCCACAGCTACAGATTACAGCCTAGACATAGTCCCAGCCATGATGGTGCAGGCTGGTTTTTTGGATAAGACAGCCAAGATAATAAACCTCTCTCTCACTGGGAGGGTTTGAATTTTTTCCTAGAAAAAGGTTATTTTCTAGAAAAAAATACGTATAGTCATTTCCCAGCTTTGCTTGTGTCTTCTCTTTTAGGGGATACTTTACCCAAAAAACAACCTATGGCTATAAACTGGAAATTGGCATGGTCCCATGGGGCAATGCTTAGTCCCATCAGATGGGGTTCTGGCACTGGAAGAAAATCACCATTTGGATGAATGATTCACTCAGGTTGTAGATGGTATACCGACAGTGGTGATTAATAAGCGGCAAAAGAGTTTAGTAGGAATTGAATGCTACATCCATGAAACTTAGCAAATTATCTCATCTTCTTGTAATACACGTTAGGTCAGATGTAAATGCACTCTACACAGTGTCAGTGAAAGTTTGTTGTGTGTTATAGGCTGTGCAGGTTTCTACCCTACAGAAATTAAAATAGGTATTATTAACGTGACACAGGCATTAGTTAGATGGTTGGCACAAAAAATGTGTTTGGGAGAGAGTCTCTGAAGGCACTCATGAAGACTGTAAAACCTCTACCAGAAAATTGTCTATCAAATCCAACCACTGGCTTGTTTGCAATACAATTAGCAGATACTTATCAAGGAGAGGATTAGCCAGCCAAAATCTAATCCTGGACAGAAAAAGGGATAGAGTCTAAAGCATTCTTCGGGAGTTTTGTGAGCCCTGCTATTCACTGGAAGGCCTTATTTTCTAATCATGTTCTAATTTGGAAAAATTCACTATCTGAATAGGTCTACAGCCAAGATCAAGGCTTTGCCTTTGCTAAAGTCAATGGAATAGCTGTTAAATGAAATCTAAAATGTCGAAAAATCCTTTTTCTTATTATTCTGAACTAGACAATTAAAGTTTTAGTGTTTAAAGTGATTTGAAATAACCTACTGAAAAGCAAATAAAAGGCATACTCAAAAGCAAACGGAAGGCACCGTCTCTACGGAGATAAAAATTCTCTTGATAAAGTTTTTCATAATCCATTGATAGCATCTTATCCACTGAGGAAATATATATTAAGTATTTGCAGGTCTTTTAAATATATTTTAGTATTGCTATCTTTAACTCTGAATCTTTCAGAAATACAGATAAATTTGCAATGTTCCTTGCTTCATCCCAAAACCCATGTTTTCCTGTGGCTCATACCTAAGTGCATTGGTATCAGGTCATCATCACTCCTCACCAGCAATTTAACTACTAAGCTGTGAAAAAAAGAAATGAAAATATTGAATTTTTGTTACATCAGGGATACAAAATCAAGCCACAAAAGTTTACTCTAGCAGCTCTAGTCACAACTGTACAGACATATCCAAAGTAATGGAACGGCACTGATGCCACTTTGGAGGATGTTCCACCTCCCTACACACCTCTGCAAGTTACATAAAATGACTGGATTGCCCAGAACTACTTCAGAGCAAGTCCATTCACATCAATACAACAAAGCACACTGCAGTGCTAAAGTACCTCTAAACAAGTAACCCAACCCTTTCATCTTGTTGGCTGAGTCTTGACTATAAAAGCTATCAAGGACACAGAAAGCATTTGGCTATGTTCACAGCAAGTGATCAAGTAGGACAACGGGCAGTACAAAATTAATAGCAGCCCTTGTCTTTTCACCTACATAGCAAATCAAAGAGATACCGTTTTTTACACAGCAATGTTTGCTGAGATCTGAAATAAAAAATCATGTAGGTCAGCTTGGAGACAGCGAGACTGTCGTTTTAATTTGTACCAAGACAACAAATTAACAAAGTGCATCAGATCAAGTGACAACAAGACACACACACACAAAAAGACGCAGGGATGATGGATGCTGGGTGAATGGAACAAAATGGAACAAGGAAAGAAATGGGCTTAGACAACTATACTACGAGCAGTTGCACATTTTAACTTCACTGTGACAATCTGGTCATATGCTAAGGACAGCCACCCTCACACTCTGAACAGCCAAAACAGCTGACTTTATACTGAATAGGTTATTTTTTCCATTCTGACAAGACCCAGCACCAGTGCAGCTATAAATATTTGCCATGCAGCTGGTTGTAGAAATGCCATGAGCAAGTTTTGAACAGCACATTAACAATAAAGTCAAAGAGCACTACTGCTATTACTGGAGAGCTGATTTTGAGCTCAAAGTTCAGATAGCTTGCACGGTTTGGCATGATTAAGCAATAGTTAATGCATAATGCAGTATCATAATTCTGGCATCCATTAATCAAAGGCCTTATGGTCTTAACTCAAAATTCCTTAAAATTATCAAGGAAAAAAAAACTCAGAAAAGGAGAAAAAAAAAAAATAGGCTGGAAAAATTCTTAGTGAAGTTGAATCAGCTTTGAATTACTACTCAACTTTTTTGGTTTGGGTTCAATCTGTAACATCTGGGCACATGTTTTGAAGAGACAAAGCCAAAGAGAATGCTGTGTGAAGGACCATACAGACCAGCTCATGCCTCAGAACCAGGTGCAAGGATGCCAGGAGGTGACCAGCCTTCTGCAGCACCCAGCCACAGCTGTTTCTTTACTACGTTGAATCTCCTTGCTTTTCTTAAAAAGCTGAACTGAAGGGAGGCAGTAGGGATTAGTCAGGAAGGAACACTCCGGCCTAACCAGAGCCCAGAGCAGCAAAGGCAGTTTTTGAAGCAGAATCAATTACCACTGTACTCAGGTTTCTGGAATATTTCAATTCCACTTATCTCCAGGCTCACTGTGGTAGTACAGTCACTGTGCTGCTATGATGCTGTGCCTCATTGATCTTGGATAAGGCAGTTAGTGAGACCAGACTGCAGGCTTGGTATTGAAACAATTGGGAAATCTTACCCCTAAACACAGTCCTCTTTTAAACTTTTTTCTCCAGTCCTGGTGAGCTTATTTTGCATATGTGTCTGTTGCTTAAGCAAAAGACAAACCTAGTGAGCAAATGCCAATAAGCAGAAAGTAGTATTTAACACTTGAAAAGACACTAGGAAGGATAAATCAGACTGGGAGAGGTCAGACCAATGCATACGAGTTAGAGATAAACCTGTAGGGAATTACAAGGAAATTTACTCCTGCAAGGGTTTGGTGATAGCAGAAATCACAGCATACACAGAAATGTATTAGTTTCCTGCTTCTAATTCACATAACCATCTCCCGCCCTCAAGAAACCTGGAGATAACTTGGCTTATAAGGACTGAGTGGCAATGCACTTAAGAGTCCTTAACTGCCAAAATCCCCGCACTTGACAGGCAGGATAATCTCAGCTGAAACATCCCTCCATTACAGCATATACATATACAGAAAAAATACATTTGCAACAAAAAGCATGTGAATAACTGATCTCTTTCCTTTTTCTTTCAAATAAAAAAATTGAGCATCAAGCATAATCAAGCATAATCTGGAAGATATTACTTTTTTTTAAAAATGCGGTCAGGGTTGGGGTTTTTTTAGTAGAACTCCATTTTTTTGATTTAAAGATTGAAGTGAAAGAAAGAAAACTCCAGCAGAACATCCAGACACTGTTTCAGGAGACTTCTCTCTGGGAAGATATCCTACTTACCACACTTGGCATAACGACAAGATGGAAGTATTTAATGAACCACAGGATATTACCAAATTGTATCAGTAGTGTCTACTTGAGGATTCAGTCACGGCATAAGGTCTGTCTGTAAAAGGTAACTGTCATGCAAGAAGCAACATCAGTGCAGCTACAGCATATCCTCACTTGGTCAAGGGAAAACAAAACACCAGAGCAGACCGGACAAACTGACAGGTTTAAATAATGGGCAGGAAAAGGTTTTTAGAGAAGATACGACATTTATGTTTGAGCAGATGAGTAAAGAACACAGTATCTGAATCTAAAAAAACTAAACTATCCTACAAAGTTATTCAGCCTCATTTGAGTTATATCCAGTGGTTAGTTATGGACAGCAAGTCTTGTCAAAAAAATGCATAGGCTCGTGCATAAACTCAGAAAATTACTTTGCTTTCTAAACCATTTCTTGATTATGTGTGCATTCTCTATTTCAAATTTAACTATACTCCTTTTTTTTTTCTAGCAGTACTTTTGTTCTTCAGCAGCAGTGGTCTGAAAATATGAACCAGATAAGGCTCACAGAAAGAAGCAGTTCCACCTCTTTTTAAAACATGGATTTGGTGAGTGGGAGATATTTAATAATTTGCTTTTCTATTTACTTTGCATCCAAATTTCAAGAGCCATGGCAAAGCATCTGGTAACACAAATTGACTTCAAGAACTGAATGCAGAAAATTGTCAGATTGTTCTCTTTGAGAACATGAAAGCTGTGAAGAAAATTAATTTATAATTGCATTTGAATGCACATAAAATTTGTTGATTAAATTCAAGAATAGGATTTGATAGTTAGAAGATAAGACTCCAAAGTTTAACCTCAAATACAAAATAACACTATAATCTGTACACAGCATATAACAATACAGCAATAACTGTTTTGATGTCTGCAGTCACTCTTATTTATGTAAAAATATGTAAGCACAATGAATCAGCAGCACTTAACTGCACAGAGTTCAAGTCTGAAGAGCTTTACTCTGAAGAACAAAAAATATTCCATTTGGAGATGCAAAAGTTCAACAGCAACATTAAATTCTATAGCCCTCCAGACAAAGTCAAGCATATTTTTAGAAGATTTCTGAACCAGTGAAGAAGTAAAATAACATTTAGCACCCAGTTTGAACATAGTGCAAATAATTTTGAGACATAAATATAAAATAAAAAATAATGCTTTTTAAGGTTCTAAATATAGAAGGTTTACTCCAGATGGAATATGAGCAAGAACAAAGTAATAGGTTTTATAAGCCTTCAAGAACAAAACAAAACAAAGCAAAACAAAAACAAAAACAAAAACAAAACCAATTAATCCTGGCAGTTTGCTATTGACTTTCAGTAAATTGGTTTTTTTAAACTTTGACCAAGAAGCAAATGGGTCTACAGTGAGATTTACACCAAAGTTGCTATATTTGCCAGAATTCACAGTTTTTCTCATTTTAGCCCCTTTTTGATACTTAGACCATCTTAAGCGTCATTCAGTCAACTGAGATAAAGTGAAATCAAGCAGCAGCTCTTAAAACCAAATGAAAAAATGTCTGTGCTGACTTGCTGAGCTCTCTATTCTAGTTAAAGATCACTCATCTAATGAAATCAGATTAAATGTGTGTATCCCTACACTGATGTCTCCCTTGCTCTTTTGCTTTTTTTAGTAATGGAGCATACCAGCTTGGTTTGGGTATTTGTCCAAAATGACCAAAACCTATTCCTATGAAAAAAAATCAGATTTACAGTGTAATTTTATGTAATTCTGTTGGCCTGGAGATAAGGTAGATTTTTCTAAGAACGAAATTCATATGAAAAAGTCCAAGTTTTTTCTCACTCTAGAAGATTGCAGGCAGACCACGCAGACCCATAAAGCAGTAGCAGCACCTTAAAGTGAGCCCTTCCAATTGCTGGACTTTGAACTTGACAAAGCTATTGTCCTTTATGTGTTTAAGTGTACTGGGTTGAAACTAAAAGGATAGAGACACTCAGCTGTGGTATTTTATGGTGAAGAAGGAAATGCACAGAAGCCTCAAGCACTGCTTCTCTTTCCTCCATCACAGCAACTCCAAGCAGCAAAGATCAGCACTTTGGGGAAGCTATGGGGAGCTGGCTGACATTGTACAGGGTTCATGCTTATTCAGAAAATCTATAGACAACAACCACATGAGGCCAGAGTGATGTCACCCCAGTATACCCCTTTGGGTCATGTCCAGTGAATTAAGAAAGCACTTCACCCAGAAAACAGTTCATCCTGGTGCCTGCATGGCACCCCATCCCTGTGGCTCCTGCATGGCACTGACCTGCCCCAGGACCATTCCCAGGACACAACAGGGCAACAAGTGGGTTGGCTATGACAGCACAGCAGCAGGCCCATTTATTAGGAGCAAGCGTTAAAAAGAAACAGTTTCACATAAAATTTACAGTAACTATTTTCCTGTGAAATACTTGTTTAATTCCAAGACATTGGGAAATAATTTTAAGAAGGGTGAGATAACTGTGAAAATCTGAGTAGGACAAGAGGGAGCTCTTTAAAACACCATAGTGCTTGCCAGAAGACCAATGGCAGGGAGGTGTTGTGTGCCATAGTTCCCAACAACTTTAACATCTCATTCTGGAATGCAAAGGTCACATTAGGATTAGGATTGGACATAAGAATTTAAACCCTTGCTATCTCCTGCTGGAACCTGATAATCTCCTCTTCATCAATATTTCAGTTCTGTATGATTTTGAATAGCAGAAGTAAAATTCTGCCATTTACTATAAAAAGCAAAAGAAGTAAAAGAACCAAGGATGTGCTAACCTAACACTGCATGGTTAATGCATTTCTTTTTCCAGAACTATATATCACTTCAAAAGTGATATATATAGTGATATACATCAAAAGTCACCAAGTAATAAAACAAGTTATAATAGACTGTTAGGTAGCACAGGAACTAGAACATAAACTAACTTGAGCAGCAAAGTAGGATATGAAATTCTAAAACATATTTACCTGCCCTCTGAGTGGACAGGCATAAAATCTACTTGCGATGCTTAAAATTTTTATTACCAGAGAGGGCTCAAACATTTGAATATTCCCCTCTTTTCCTTCTTCTACAATAAACTAATAAAGGTCCGGGGAAAATAAAATACGAAAAGAAAAACATACTTTTCAACCTGTTCTTGGGATTTGTCTTCCCTTTTAATGATTCTCTCATTTTTGTAGAACTTAGCTTTGTCCTCAAACAATGGAAAATACAATCAGCACAGAATGCTGCCAGTAGAGACCTGATCTTCTCTGCAGCCTCATTTACCTTCACTGATGTCATGATTCCCACTTGGTAAACTACTGAGGCACATGCCTAACTTTACTCCTGTGAGTACCTCTGTTTTGACATACTGACACACTTCAGGATATGACATTTGTGGTAGTATGTTACCTAAGAAAAGCCTAGAAGGCTTTGTCCAAAACAAGCTCCAAGAGCCAAAACCATGAAAATTAAGTGCAATTTCCATAATGGTGGATCTCTTAAGTCAGGAATAAACAAAGCGCAGTGGAAGAAACACCCCATTCTGATACTGCTGGCAGGAAAAAATTGTCTGAATACTTTACCATGAAAGATTGCATACAAAATTCAGTTACTCTTTGTGAAAAATAGAACATGAAGCCAACCTTGCTTGATGTTAGAAGTGTGGTAAACTGAAGGATACACTATCCTATCTCTCACGATTACAGCATTTTAACGAACTCATCAGTACTTTGGAGAAAGTTTTTAAAGTTCATTCTGTTCAGAATTTTGCTTATCTTATGTACTTTTAATATTACTGCTCATCCCATCTTTACTCTGATACATTTTCATGACTTTAAAATAAGCACCATTAACAGCTCATCAGACCCTCAGGACTTATGTCAACAACCTGTAGGAGAGAAGAATGACAAGAACAGGAGGTACAGGGGTCAGGAGAAGAAAATTTTTCCAAATTACTATTTCTCTATTTTCACACCATCTGCTTCTTCCACAGCTCCACTTACATTTTGTACAGCAATGATTGTTATGCAGATGATTACTCTCTACCTACTAAAGCCCTCCTTTTTTCTTTTTTTTTTTCTTTTTTCTTTTTTTCCTTTTTGGTCTCAATTTCTTCTTTCATTGAAACAAAATAAAAGGAAGGATTTGAGAAAGAAACGGAAGCACACACATCCAGCTAAAGACCCTTCACAGAAAATTGAGGGTAGTATGCTGGCTGCACCCTATTTTCATAGTTTCGGTGGTAAAAACTTCAAGATCACAGAGTCTGCTCCAGAATGAAGGGATGAGGAGGTACAAAAAGGTCAGGTTTAACTATCTTTTTTGTACTATTTACTGACACATATAAATGTTTTTAAAATAGGGCTTTGCCACAGACTGCAGGATAATTGAAAAAGTGAGGTTTTGCCAAAACACACTCTGCTGAACACAAGGCAGTGTATTTTGGGAAAGAAGTCTTTAATAAAGGGAAAAGTAATAGCATGAAGTTAGATTCCTCTCATGTCCTGGTTTCCTCCTGTGAGACTCAGAGCATTCTCCACTTCAGGAGTAGAGTGAATAGTAAATATATCAACAAATTCAAATACATAAATAAAAAATGGAACTACTAGAGCGGTCTTTGATTTGGTTTCGAACAGCAAAATCTTTTAATGTGGAAAGAAAAAGGATCTGTAACCATTATCAAAATGATATGTCATTTAGAAATTAAACCACATTTTGCTATTTTTATAGACTACAAGAAAACTAATCTTTTGTTTGAGTTCAGCTGATAAATTACAAAACAAATTAATGAATCGTCTTAAGTTTCTCCTTTTTTCCACTGTTTTTATGTGGAACCTGAATCCCCCACAAAGTATACAGCTGGCATAGCCCTCTGTGACATCTGTTCCAGCAGGGACCACAAAGGTTCTGGCAAAGTCAAGATGTGCTACCTTGCAGCATGCTCTGCTAGATTACATGGTTTACCTGACACTAGGGAAACACGAGGGTATCTCTTCATTGCATGACTCAAAATACCCTCACACATGTATCACATGCATGAAATGTCTGGGTATACCCATCATGTAACACCACACATAAGCCTCTTCCGTATTAAAAAAGATCTTGTACGAAATGTTGGCATTGGGTTTTATGGAAGCTTCAGAGTCAGTGCAGAGTTCCGCAACTCATACCAGGTCCTTGAAAGTCCCACAAAATTCCTGTCTCTGGTTTTAAACCTGGTCCCTGAAGCCCTCTCAAGAGAAGATGCACAGTTGCTGGCTTCCTTGAAGACTCTGGAACAGGGGTAGCAGGACTGAGAGCAACTAACCCAGAATGTTAATGTTTGCTCCTTTGCTCAGAAGCACCTGGAGCACTAACACCAGCTGGACAAATATAAGAGCTTTACTAAAATGTCGTTGTGGAAAGCCAGCCCACACAGAGATAAATACTGAGATCAAGTCTCTCAGAGGGAAGAATGTCAAGTTAGGAGATGAAAGGAAAGCAGCAGGAAAGAAAAGCTGGAAAGGAGGCATAACCACTGATACTTTCTGCTGTAAAACTCAAAATCAAGATGAATTTTACTCTCATTTAAACTTGATAAAAAGCAAACACCCCTATGATATAATTCTGGGTGAGGTACCATACTGGGGGACATCAACTGTGATTCTAACCTCTCAGGCAAACAGAGGTGTGAACCTCTTAATTGGCTCCCACGAAAAAGTCTGACATCAAATGCCGAGTAAGTATCTTGCACAAGAGGAGGAAAACATCTGGGAAAAAATTCCAGAGGAACAACATTTTCTCCATGTAAGAAACCTTTGACCTCACTAAGAAAAATGAAGGGTAGGAAAAAAAGTGTGGCAAAGCCACAGAACTGATTTCCAACATTGGTTTTGAATGCTTTTTTGTGTTTTCGAAGATTCCTTACCATACTGATACAAATTTGACACAGTGATGGACAGAGGCAAGAAGTCAACTGCAGTATGGTGTTTAGAAAAAGTGACTTGAGCCTCTTTTCTCTTAAGTTCTGCTAGTGACTTCTCAGGTGATACTGGGTAGATAAATAGTTTAGCCTCTCAGTGTTTTATGTTCTTTACCAATGAACTGAAGAGACACTTTTTATGAAAAGTACAAGAGCCCAGCATTACTGTCATCAATTTTCAGCCTTAACAACTTTGAAAGCCATAGATGCTGGACAATAAGTTCAAGTATAACTCAGAAGAGCAGAATTTCAATATGCTGTGCAAGAGACTTAGATATTTTTCAGAAGGGCTTTAATGTTAAGACACTGATAGAGATGCACCACGCACTTCCATGGTACAGCCAAATGCTGCTTTGGTCATTTTCAAAGTCAGGATAAAATAAATTACAATACTTTTAAATCAAAACAACTTTCAGTGCTGCACTTTGCCTTACTTTCTTAAGCAACTTAAGAAGCAGAATGGTACATTTTCTCTTGAGACTTGGGAGGTATTAGTCACAGATTAGTACTTAAAATTAATTAGCTCATTTTCACAACTAATTTAAATATTAAATATACTCATATCCACAGCTAGCAGATGCAGCAGCACAACTGGTAGATATTTACTTTTTTTTTTAATTAAACAAATGGTCTGCTGGCCATGAAACTAATGTCCCCATGTTTCTAACTCTAGTATAATACTTAACGAGAGAATTTAAAGAAAATTTAAGGGCTTTGGATAAGGTTTTGCATTCCTGGAAAACAAAGGAATGGGCCCACTCTAAGCACTAGTCACACTAGTGCTAGCTACAACTGCAGCAGAGCAAAGAGCAAAAGGATTGCAGTCAGTGTCAATTAAATCAAAAGCGATTGATTAAAGGCTAAAACAGTTGATTAGAAAAATAGTGCAGTAAACTTGAAAGGAAAGTACCCCCCCTGCCAGCATAATCCTCAGATCCTGAATTTCTTCATGCATGCAAATTGCTTCCTGATTATAAATGAAGTTTTCCATCTATAGGGAGAAATGAACATAAGAGCCAGATTTGCTTTGTGTGGTTCTAAGATTTTTTTCACCTAAGTATCCCAAAATTTGCTTTTATATGCAACTTAGGATAAAGGAGAAGTGGGGTGGGGGAAAAATAGCTTGAAGGAAACCGAAAAAATTGAAAGGTCTGCAGAGCACTGAGTATTGATCTTGCTCCCAGTGCAGCCATGGAAAAACATCTCCTTTTCCCTCTTTAAAATTGGACGAAGCCCAAGGACTGACTGAGCTTAAAAGAATGTTCCTGTCTGAAGTACTTTCACAGTAGATGGCACCAGCTCTATCACCCAAACCACCTCTCAGCCATGGCTAGGACCTCCGAATTCCAGTGACTGAAGTAGCTCACCACATCAGAAGATTAATAACATTTAAAATGTTTTCTCCTTGTGATGCTAAAGCATGCCATGAGCCACCATATTTCCCATAGGAGCAAAAGAAGCACTTCACCCAAATCTTGCCTGCTGCCAGTCCCAGACGTTCGAGTTGCCTTCTGGCAGGAACTAAATCTGTCCTGACAAAATGGCAAGGCACTCAAAAGAATCATTTTCATCAAGGATAATACAGACCCTGAAACAATCACATCTAACACATTCTGGACATTGCTTAAACTACCTTCTTCTTCTTTTTCTGTTGTTAATGTAGGCAATAATCCCTAAATACATCCTTAAATTGGAAGGTTGTCAGGCCCTGCGCACATGTTTACTACTAAGTGCTTGCTAATCCACTTTACTTTGAATCCCTCAATAGCAACCAACCCATCTCAGGCTCAGATTTGCATGTACTCTTTATTTCTACGGCTCCTTTGGGCAAATTATTCATGGTTTCTAAAAAGCAGCCATATCACACCAAAGAAACTGTAAATAATGGCTACACACCCATAAGCAGTATGAAAATACCTCCCATGTCACCTCAGTCCGTCAGCTGATTCAAAAGGATTTCCAGGCCTATGAATATGCAGAAGCTGTGACACAGCACAGATATTACAACTACTAGCACTGTAAACAATGGAGTTAGGATTATCTGAGCAGGATGGCATGCAAAAGAATAAATAGATAACTACAAGCAGTAATTCCACCATCCTTCTTTGCTAATGTGGCATTCTGATATCTTTTCCCTGTGTATTCCCAGTGATTCTCACTATAACATTATTTTTTGTGCCTTATCTCAATGATACAATAATGTTGCCTATAATAAGCATAGGTATGTTATTTTCTGCAAAGAAAAGAGTGGATGACATGCCTCTGTCTTTAAAAAGATCTGACTATATTAACTCCATGGTTTGAAAACCTACATATATACTGATATACTCAACTTTTCACTGAAATATTGATATACTCAATATTTTTACTGAAAACTCATTATGACATCACTAGTGAAACATTTGGACTTTCAGTCTAGCATTACAGATGTCTAAGCAGTGTTCAAATAGCAATTCTGAGAAAGAAAAACGGTTGTAAGTAAAAATAGTTGAAGTGGTACTTTTTCCTCTGCACCCATACTTGAATATTTCTAGCTCTAAACTAATCTTCTTAAAATGCAGATTATGTTTCACTGGGTTTTGAAAAATTCCACCTAATAAGTAATGCCTAATGCTTATGCTGCACTTCATCAGTTGAATTCTCTTCCAACACAAATGCTGAACAAGTCCACAAAATCCCCAGACAACAAATCACTTCTTACTTCATTTTGGTTTTCAATGCAGGCTTATGGTTATGTTTATTTTTCCATTACACAGTGTATGTTTATATTCTTCTTTAAATTTCTTTTCATGGTTTGCTCTTCCACTTGCTAGAGTTTACAACTCTGTTTACAGGAACATTTTTTTTAAAAAATAATATAAATGTTTTTAATCCAATTTTCTAATGCTTCAGAAGAGCATGAAAGAAATGAGAAGAAGTCTGAGGAACAAGCTCTATCTCACAACAAAACACTAAGCAATCTGGAAAACTCCAGTGTACATCAAATATGTTTCATACAATTAAACATTTGACTTTTCCCAAAAGGAAGGGAAATGGTCAGCTTACAATTTGGTTTTCAATCTATATTTTCTTTCTGAAACCAAATCTGATTTCAGAAAGAACAAAAGATGTCGTTCTTGAAGGACAGGGTTTTGCCATATATGTATTTATAAGGGTAACCACTTGTAAGGAATTTCTATACATATACCCAAATACTGATGATACTGCTGAATGCTTCAGAGGACTTAGCTTTATTGTGTTGGCCCAGACAGCTAGGAAACAGCAGAATCCACCCTGAACCTCTTTCTGACATCACTCTTTGAACAATACAGGAGACATGGACAAAAGATGAAGGCAGGAAAGAGTAAGAAGAGGAACTTTACATTTTTTACCAGTGGCATTAATTATTTTCCTTGAAATATTGAGACTACAGGTGATGAAGAAAGACTAAGGAAGACCATGAAGCAGAGCTGTGGACAGAAGCAAAGGAATTAAGAGACTTTTTATTTCCAGGCCTTCCTAGCATTAGGAAGCCTCGTATGACACAGGTCATAACAAGGTTCAGGCAGAAAGCTCATTTTGGTGTGGGTAAAATACCTTTCTTTTTTAAAAGAACAAGTAAGACCAGCAATGGGCATTGAGGCAAAGCAGAGAAGAAGTGCTTCCCTTGCCTTGCCTTGCCTTGCCTCGCCTTGCCTTGCCTTGCCTTGCCTTGCCAGCATTTTCCATGGGCTACTGCACAAGATCCACAGCAGCAGTAGAGAGAGACTTCAAACACTCTGGGAATCTCGACCGAACCCTCTCTCCCCATCTTCCTTTAAATCCATCAGTAAACAGAGAAGTACATAAACATTCGGAGATTCCTAGCATAAAAAAGCCCGAAGAAGTGGCCTAGAGGCTGCAATCTCCGCCCCAGAAAAGCAATGTGTTTCCCCACCCCTTTTCCTCTTTATAGGTCTCCCCTTCCCACACTGTCCTGCCTCCCCTGGCCCTGGTCCTGGCTGCTCCCTCGGGTTCTCCCTATTGGCCCCTGTACCCCAACTCCGCCCATGCACCGCCCCTGTGCCCTGAGACCACTG